>JANIHY010000005.1:68926035-68939711 GCA_027479065.1 Erythroxylum brevipes | reverse complement strand
GAAAATATCAATTAAAATCTTGTTTAATTCCTTAATTTACCAACTAAATTAATGATTAAAATATTAAACCAGTTTGGTCAATTTAAAATAAAAATTTTGAACCCATCAATTTTTATTTTTTAACTTTTTAATTTAATTTATTTTAATAATCTTTGTTATAAAAAACGAATTAAGTAATTAAGTAATCAAGCTAATTTTTGTAAATTAATAAGTTTTATAAAATCATCATCATCACACGTAACCCGAAGTTCCGCAATAAAGTAAGGTTTGGAGAGATTTGATAGTACGCAGCCTTACCCCTACACAATAGAGATGCTGTTTTCGGTAGATTCGCATGTAGATGTGACAATAAAAGAGTGGTGCATGTTAAAGAGTAAATAAGTAAAACTATCACACTAAATTATTATGTAAATAAAATTACAATAAATACATAAATAAATAATAAATAAAATATAATCAAATGATATACCTAAAAGCAAAATATAACATGAAGGTAATAAAATAAAAAAGTACCAAAAATAAAATAAATAATGATAATAATTAAAAAGTACAAATTCGTTGCTAGTTTAGAAAAAATGTTATTAAAAATAATTCGACAAATATATTTGATAAACTGTAAAATTTCTGCTTATACCTGGTGTGTTGCAAACGTCTCCTCACTATTTCTAGAATTGTGCCTGTCAACCTTACAAATTTGTATCATTCTAATTACAATCAAGAACTAATAATAATAAAAATGATGATGATAAATTAAATTGCTAAGTATAATAGATCACAACATACGCGACTAATTGTTATTATAATACATAATACAATTTAAAAAAAAAACAATAGCAGGATGAACTAGAGAAACGTATCTAGAAATGAAAAGGAAAACTCGGGAACAAGAATCCAAAAACTTCAAAGTCTTGAATGAGAGAGAAGGAAGAGGGGCAATAGAATACGAACAAGAGGTTGCAAGTACAGGGTAATATTAAAAACTCTTAGTTGCATTTACAAGATAAAATAAAGGATCTCATTCTCTCCATTGCTCCTACGTGTTCAACAATATCAAGTCAAAACTCAAACCAGAAACTCGAGAATGGTGATGAAAGAGAGAAAAACACTGAACAAAAAAAAAAACAAAACGCATATCATAAATAGAAAAAGAAAACCCAAAATGTATGTCATATACTAAAGCACATCTAGCAAAGCCAAACTGTAAAATCAAGAAAATGAACTTTCTTTCTTTCTCCGTATTATACTACAACAGAAAGCAGGTGAATAGAAAAAAATGCAAGCCCAAGCCTTACAAAAGCTTTTAACTTTTCACTCTTTTCCTACTTTACTTTACCTGAACTTGAAGGGATTCTTAAAACCCAGAAAACAAAGGGCATAGCTCTCTCACCACAAAATTGTAAATCAGATATCAAAACAATACTCTCACACTCACAAAATCACAATCTAAATACCCATCTTAAACCCAAATTCGAAACAACTTCCCAACCACGGACAGATAAATTAATTATACAGCACTGGAGCTACATCGCAGATCAAGATAACTAATCAAGAAAAAAAAAACTCACCAAAAATTTTCAAAAGATAAAAAAGGAAAAAATAAATCTAAAACATCAGTTGCATGTCAAAAAAGATATCAAAATCAAGAAAATAAAATGAACATATCAAATCAAAACAAAGATATGGATTTTCCTAGATTCAGATAAGAAGAAACAGGATAGTCTGACTACACTTCTTTACAACGAAAAATAACACAAACCCCTTTGACACACATACACCGAAAAACCAATCAGACAAAGAAAACTGCAAAGGAAAAGAAAAAAACGAGAAAATCAATATAGGATTTGAGAAAGCACAAACCTTTTCAAATCAGAGAGATAGAAAGGAGCAATTCAGATGAAAATACCTTCTTATTACTTGCATTGTACTAAAGCTAACATATCTGAAATAAAGAATATTACTTGCATTGAACGAATTGAACGTCCATCAAGAAAAACCCAGATAGGCTTCTGTTAGAGTTTGTTAGATGTAAACATATCTTTTGTGTATATTCTTTAGTTGGCATGTATATCTTTATATAGGCAAGTGAATATTGGGTATATCGGTAGCTTGATCATAGGAGCAAGTTTAGGGAAGATTTGTGTATATATTTCGCTGGCTTTTCTGATGAAGAGAAGAAGAAGTAGACAGAAATTCTCCCATGCTCTTTTCTTGACATGGTATCAGAGATACCATGGGAGAAAAAGTAAAAACAAACAAAAAGTCATCTTCTCCATATGACTTAAATTCGAATGACAATCCTGGAATTTGCATCACGCCGGTGCAATTGAAGGGAGAAAATTATGAAGAATTGGCTCGTGCTATGCATGTGTCTCTAAAAGCTCGTCGGAAGTGGGGCTTCGTTGAAGGGACGATCACCAAGCCTACAAACACGGCCCTGAAATCGAAGATTGGTGGACAGTGCAGTCCATGCTCGTCTCATAGGTGATGAATACAATAGAGTTATCTCTACGCTCGACAATATCCTATGCAGAGAATGTAAAGGATCTGTGGAATGATTTGCAGGAAAGGTTTCCGATGGTGAATGGACCAAGAATCCAACAATTGAAGAATGATCGTGCTGAATGTAAGCAGCAAGGTCTTCCAATGGTGACTTACTATGGAAAGATGAAAGCTTTATGAGATGAATTGTTCGTTTACGAGCCAATTCTCACATGTAAATGTGCAGGATGCAAGTGTGATATAGCAAAAGAACTCCAGAAGAGGCGTGAACAGGAGATGGTTCATCAATTCTTGATGGGATTAGACTCGACTGTGTATGGGACGGCTCGTTCGAATGTATTAGCCGCTGACCCGTTGCCTTCATTGAACCATATGTATCAGGTCATGGTATAAGAAGAAAGATTGAAAAGCTTTGCTCTCACCAAACAGGCACCAATTGAGGTTATGAGGCTCGCTACTCAAACCCAATATAAAGCATCAGGTCAAGGAGAGGTGAAGGACAAAGCTGTGATTTGTTCACAATGCAACAAGCCTAGGAACGAAGCGTCTAATTGCTTCCAAATAATAGGATGCCCAGAATGGCGGGAGCGCTCACGTGGTGATGGAAAAGGTGGGGGCCGTGGTAGAGGAACCCAGCAGAACTGGCGTGGTGGTGGTCGAGGTCGGGGAGGTGGCTTAAGAGCTAATGCTGCGCAGATATCGACAGGAGGTAACTCGAGCCACAACGGAGAAAATTCATATTTGTCATTCAATTATGCTGATATTACAAGTAAACAATGGCAGACCTTGATGAATTTTATAAGCACTCAAAAACCATATGCTAGTGGCACAAATGAAAAAATGATAGGTAAACATAAAAACTTGTCTTGGATTATCAATACAGGCGTATCGAATTGTATGATGGGAAGACTAGAAGGGCTTCTAGACGTGCGCAAGATGCCAAACTGTCCTATTGGTTTACCAAACGGGAATGAAGCATTTGCAACCAAGATTGGATCAATTTGCCTTTATGATAACTTTATCTTGAAAAATGTGGTTTATGTCCAGGTTCTAACTTGCAATTTAATATCTGTGTCCCAACTTATTGATCATGAAAATTATCTTGTCCAATTCATAAATAATTTGTGTGTGATACAGGACTTAGCCTCGAGGACGTTGATTGGAGCGGGTGAGTGCAGTGCTGGACTTTTTCTGAGGGATACCGAAGATAAAGGCCCTACAAGCTGGTGGAAATGGATCGTTCAAGACTTAGCACGCAAAAATGGGTCATCCATCCATGAAGTCAACCAAGTTAGTTTCCGTAGTGAATTCCAAAATTAGTAGTGATTTTATGAATAAATGATGTGAAATTTTTCATAGAGTTAAGCAAAAACGTGAACAATTTCCGATTAGTGATTATAAAGCTGATAACATTTTTGAATTGATACATTGCGATTTGTGGGGACCTTATAGAGTTAAATCTTCTTGTGGAGCGTCATATTTTCTAACTATTATTGATGATTTTTCCCGTGCGGTTTGGATTTATCTATTGGTTGACAAAACTGAAGTGACACAATCTTTTAAGCAATTTTTTGCTATGGTTGAGAGGCAATTCAATAAGAAAGTAAAATTTGTTAGAAGTGACAATGAAACAAAGTTTACTTGTATGAATGATATTTTATGGAATATGGTATTGTCTTTCAAACCTCGTGTATTGGGACACCCCAACAAAACAGGTGTGTAGAAAGAAAGCATGGGCATATTTTGAATGTGGCTAGGGCACTACGTTTCCAAGGTAATCTACCTGACAGTTTTTGGGGGGAATGTGTTTTGGGAGCTGGTTATCTGATAAGTAGAACTATGTCTTCTGTTCTGCGTGGAAAGAGTTCTTTTGAAGTCTTACTTGGTGAAACACCCTCCTATGACCATTTGTGTATATTCGGGTGCCTTTGTTATGCTCATACTAGAAAACCAAAGGCGACAAATTTGTTAGTCGTAGTAGGAAATGCATATTTATAGGATATCCATATGGCAAGAAAGGGTGAAAATTGTATGACTTGGAGACCAAGCAATTTTTTGTGTCACGAGATGTCATTTTTTATGAAAAAGAATTTCCCTTTGCCTCTGTGGAGCATTACGTGCAACCATCTAGAGAAAATCTCACTAGTATGATCATTGATCATGTTGATCATTTTGAGAATATTGAAACAAGGAGGGTACTCACGATGAGTATGTTGATGAAGAGCCTGAACAAGTGACAGGCGTGTTGTCGCCACAACTCTCATTTGATGGGAATCCCTTACCAGAATCGCAACCCCAACAAGTAGAAGCAGGTGAAGAGAGAGAAGGTAGAGAAGAAGAACTAGGCAAGGGTAAACGTCAGAAGCATCGCTCAGTCTTATTGAAGGACTTTGTCACTCACACCATTCAGAAAACGAGTCCATCACGAAATTCATCTGTCTCCCAGCGTCCCTCAGGTACTCCTTATCCCCTTTCACACTTTGTGAGTTGTGATAAATTTTCTATGGGCCACAAAAATTTTCTTGCAGCAATTACTGCGGAACAGGAACCAGTACACTTTTCCAATGCAGTGAAGGTAGACAAATGACGTTCTGCCATGAATAAAGAAATTGAAGCTTTGGAAAATAATGGGACCTAGATAATCACTGATTTAGCTCCTGGTAGAAAGGCTCTAGCTGCAAATGAGTTTATAGGATCAAATATCATTCAGATGGGACGGTTGAACGATATAAGGCTCACTTGGTTATTTTTGGCAATCATCAAGTGGAATACATTGATTACACAAATACTTTTGCTCCAGTTGCTAAAATGGTTACTGTTAGAACTTTCTTAGTAGTTGCAGTCGTAAAGAAGTGAGAAGTACACCAGATGGATGTACATAATACATTCTTGCATGGAGACCTCGATGAAGAGGTTTATATGAAATTGCCTCCTGATTTTCATGTGACACAACTAGGAAAAGTTTGTCGTTTGAAGAGGTCACTTTATGGTTTGAAACGGGCTTCCCGTTGTTGGTTTGCCAAACTGTTCGCTGCCCTGAAAGCCTATGGTTTTGTTCAATCCTGTGTGGACTACTCACTTTTTTCATTTCATAAAGGTGAGATTCAGCTCAATGTTTTGGTTTATGTTGACAACTTGATTGTTTCGGGCAATGATAAGCAGGCGATTCACACCTTTAAACACTATCTAAGCACATGTTTTCACATGAAGGATTTGGGGACTCTAAAATATTTTTTGGGTGTTGAAGTTGCCCAACATCCCACTGGTATCTTCCTGTGTCAACGGAAATATGTCCTGGATATTATCTCTGAAGTTGGTCTGTTGGGAGGAAAACTCGCAATGATTCCTATGGAACATAATCAGAAGCTTGCTCTTGCCACTGACCCATATTTAGATGATCCTGAGCGCTATCGACGATTGATTGGTCGATTGATATATTTATGTTTTACTCACTCGGAGCTATCTTATAATGTTCATCTTTTATCTCAGTCCATACATCAACCCAAGCAGGAGCATTGGGAAGCTGCTTTGAGAGTAGTATGATACTTGAAAGGAAATCCAGGACAGAGCATATTATTACAGTCTTCGTCTAACTTACGACTTCTTGGTTGGTGTGACTCGGATTGGGCAGGATGCCTTTTGACGCTTAGGTCGCTTACAGGTTGGTTTGTTCAGCTCGGGGATTCTCCTGTGTCTTGGAAGACTAAGAAGCAACACATTGTCTCCCGATCCTCGGCGGAGGCAAAGTATAGATCAATGGTTATGACTACATGTGAGCTGAGGTGGCTAAAGGAGATTCTTTGGAACTTGAGTGTGTCTCATTCCTACCTATGATGTTGCATTGTGATAGCCAAGCGGCTCTACACATAGTTAAAAAACCTGTTTTTCATGAACAAACAAAGCACATTAAAATTGATTGTCATTTTATTCGTGATGAGATCTTATCTAGTAATATTCAAACAACCTTTTTTCACTCCTAAACACAGCTTGCTGATTTTTTCACAAAAGCCTTGGGTAAACTTCAGTACGATCATTTCCTTTGCAAGTTGGGCATTACGAACCTTCATGCACCAACTTGAGGGGGGTGTTAGAGTTTGTTAGATGTAAACATATCTTTTGTGTATATTCCTTAGTTGGCATGTATATCTTTATATAGGAAAATGAATATTGTATATATCAGTAGATTGATCTTAGGAGCAAGTTTAGGGAAGATTTATGTATAGATTTCCCTGGCTTTTCTGATGAAGAGAAGAAGTAGACAAGAATTCTCCCATGCTCTTTTCATGACAGCTTCCACGAGCAGTCATGTATTTGCAACCCTTCTATCAATGCAACGTGAGATAGCTGAAAGTCAGCATGCTTTAATATTAAACCAATTTTATAACGATCTAATATTAATTAAACTTTTTAAATCTTAAACTTTTTATATTACAAATTTTGCTTTTACTCCTGTTTTTTAAAGATTGAGCTCAACTCAACGAAATCAATTCCTAATTGTTTCTTTAAAAATTGTTACAATTTTAGAATCTACAATACAACAAAATATCAAAATTATTTTGTTGAGTAAATTAATCAGAATACGCCGAAATTAGGAAAAGTTACAAAACTTTTTTTTTCTTCAACGGGCCTGATCGTGCTCCCAGAAGCCCGCGGCCCTAACAACCCAAGCGGACCCAACCACCACAGCCGCCGCGAAAACTGGCGGAACAATAACGTCAATCCCAGACCTGGTGAACAAGTGCGCCGGAAGGCACGTGACCTCGCTGGGCACGTCTATCGGAACTCTAATGCTCCCCTGGCTACAGCCTTCGGACGCCGCGGAAGACGAGGAGGATATCGCCGAGACGAAGGCGAATTCCGGGGCAAAGGAGGCCACGGCAACGATGACAGTCAAGAGAGCGGTCCAGGTGGCGGCGTAGAGAAGCAGCGGCCACCGCATGCGGAGAGAGGTTAGGAAAGAGCGAGACATGATGAGAGGAAGTGTGTAGAGAGATAGTTATAGTCATATATATATATATATATATAGCGAGGGAAGCTAGTGTTTAACAACTAGTGAAGATGGGGATATTTTGGTGGTGGTAGTTAGGGATTTGGAGAACTGAAAGCTGGAGAAAGAAAGAGGAGTTAGTCAACCGTCGCGTCGGTTGACCGGTGAGATTGGATTGGGTTGGGTAGGATAGCGCAAATTTTGTCGTTTCCTTTACACTTTTTTCTATTTTTTTAATAATATATCATGAATATAATTTTTAATTTTTAAAAGTTATTAATATTATTTCTATAATTTCAAAGAAATTTAATGATATAGGAAATTATTAATAATTTTACAAATTAAAAAACTATATTTAAAAAAAGATGAACTAATCGGTCGCAAGTTGACATATTGCTTTCAGTGGATCACAGATGGAATGGTGAAGCTAATGATGGAACAGGAATGCCCTTCACAAGAACAATACTCTTTACACCAGACAGAAAGAACAATGTAAATATTCATCATACTTAGTACAGGTTCTGAATTCAGAACCTACAAAGAAAGTATTGTAAGAGTTCTGATATCCTGAGTGTTCTTTATCAGCAGCATCATTCCCTCATCTGTAACTCTTCCTTGGCATCTCGTCGTCCAGGATATCGCCCAGAGAAGCCAATGCATCTTCGAATTTCCCGATTTTGAGAAAACCTCTGATCATTTTGCTTTCATTTTCGGAGCATTTCGATTTCTCCGTAACCATGACAACAAGCTTTATTAGTGTTTCCTCCATGGATAAAGCACGAAGTCCCTCAGCAAGCTTGTAGAATGAAGAGAATTCTGGTAAAATTCCTTTTGTTATCATCTCAATCAAGAAATCAACAGCTTCTCCTATAGGCCCTCCGCCATTGCACAACCCGCGGAAAACTATCTTATACGATATAGCATCTGGAGGATCACCCTTCTCCATCATTTCTCTGAATAGCCTCACGGCTTCTTTCGTTCTTTTCCTTCTAAACAGCGCTTTAATTACGGGATTATATGCGTGTGGAGTCAGAACAATGCCTTTCATCTGAATACTTCTAAGGAGTTTAGTTGCAACCTCAATTCTACCTGCCTTACACAACCCCCCAATCAAAGTCCCATAAGTAACAATGTCCGGTTCGCATCCATTTGCAGTCATGGTTTGAACAATATCTGCTGCCTTTTTTATATCCCCTTCCCTGCAGAAGTAGTTAAGGAGTGAACTGTAAGTGAACTTATCGGGTTTCAATCCATCCATAATCATCTGGTCCATCAGTTGGGCAGCTTCCTCCACTCTCCTGCTCTTACAAAGGCCGTCGATAAGGGTATTATAGGTTACAGCATTCCTCGAAACCCCTTGGAGTTCCATGTCGTCGAAAATTTCCTCTGCTTCCTCGATCCTCTTGTTTTTGCAAAATCCATCAATTAAAGTATTGTAAGTTATGACATTTCGAGCACAGCCACCTAGCTCCATTTCTTTAAGCAAGCTCAAAGCTTCCTCCAGCTTCCCTCTACAGCAAAGGCTGTCAATCAACATGTTGTAAGTGAATTCGTCAGGTCGGCACCCGCTGTTCTTCATCTCCTCATACAATTCCATTGCAATTGAATGATTTCGTGTCAAACACAAGCCTTGTATAAGAGAATTAAACGTACAAACATCCGGCAATATCCCTTTACTAGTCAATACACGGGCAAGTTTAGTAGCCTCCTCAACCTGGTTATCTTTGCATAACATACTAATCAGCGTATTGTAAGTTACCGTGTTTGGAGAGCAATCCCTTGAAATCATCTGGTCAAGGATTTCCACAGCTTCTTCAACTTCGCCCAACTTGCACAAACCAGCAATCATGGAGTTATATGTATAGACGTCAGGATCAAAACCTTCCTGAAGCATCATATCCATAACTTCTAAAGCATGTTTAACATGTCCTGCTCTGCACAACCCATTGACCACTGTATTAAACGTAAATTTATCTGGGAAAAACCCCTGGTTTGACATTTCATCTATGAATCTTAAACCTTCCTCAATCTTTCCCTCTTTACAGAACCCATTAACCAAAACATTCACAGTCACATTAGTCACAGGGCATCCAGCTTCCACCATTTGCTCTCTTAATCTAAGAGCACCCTCCAAATTTCCTTCCTCGATAAACCCTTGCATCAAAGTAGTGAACGTTTTCTCATCTGGAGACAAACCGTAGGTTGGCATCTCCTCCATCATCAATATAGCAGGCCTAACTTGATGAGCTCTACACAATGCTTTTATCAATATATTAAAAGTGGAAACATCAGGCTTAATCCCTCTACTAACCATGTTCGAATGAGCAGTCTCAATCAACTTAAGTTTGCTTCCCTCGACCATTACATTCAACAGGAAATTAAAAAAATGGGTGTCTGGTTCCAACCCAAACTCAGCTTCCATAAATACAGGAACACCAAGTACATCCTCGTACAACCCGAAACTCGCATAACTCTCTACAAAAATCAAGAAAGTACGTCTACTAACTTGGCAACCAGATTGCTTTACCTCTTGCAAGACGCTTCTCATCGAATCAAAAGACCCATTTTTTCCAAGCTTGCGAAGAATTTCTTCGTATATGGATATAGTGGGCACGAAGTTAGGCTGTTTCGATGCCCAATGGAACAAGCGAATTGCGGTGGAATCGTCGGTTTGGTCACGGATGGTTTGGAGGAGCTGTGAGGGAGTGAAGTCTGCAGTGAGAGGCATAGGGTTTGAAGACAACGAATGAGTAATAAGTAACTCATGGTGTTTTGGGGTGGAGACAAGACATGGAGTGAAACCATAGTTGGGTTTATACGAGAAAGAGAGGACATGATGTTGTTGGTAGTGGAAATGAACACTTGGGTACCATTTAAGACATGAAGAGAAGGCCATTGAAGCAATTCAACGAACATGTAACATGCGAAGGTGTGAGATTAGAGAGACACGAGTACACAGAGAACAAAAGCTTTGCTCTCTTTGAGGAGTATTGTCAGTGTGGGCAAAGTGAAGCGCAGCTTAACAGAGAGATGAAGAGATAATGACAAAGAGGCGGTACTATACGACGCCGTTTGATGGATCTTGTTCTTTATTTAATTTTTGTTTTTAAACTAAAATATATTACTTTCTTTAAAAATTATATACTTTTATCTTAAACATATTGTATTCTTATCTTCTCGTTAATGTTATTATTTTTATCTTATTTTATAATTTTTATTAAAATTTTCTTAATATTTTCCTAATTTAATGTACCTCTAATTTCTTCTCTCATTTTTTAATATTTTTATATCAATATCTCAATTAAATATAAAAATAACTAAAGCATCAAATAAGAGATATAATTAAAATTTTAGCATCATATGATATTCTCACTGATTAAGAGAGCTTAAAATTGAACTTCATTAGTGAATTATGCATTTAATAATAAGTCAACGTAAATTTAGGGACGACAGACTCAACTCGATACATTTGACCCGAAAACTCAGGCCTAGTTTTAAAAATTAGGCTTAGACTGGCAATCGTGCACAGGGTTACTGGACCGAATCCAGCCCAAAATATTGTTTGTTCCTAATTTCCTGAGGTTATTATTCAAAGTAAAAGAAAAGAATTTATAATTTTACGCTGACCCGGTACAAGCAAAAATTAGTCTAAATGTGATTAATTTAAAGACATCATTATTAGTCTAGGTGTGATTAACTTAAAGACATCGTTCTCACAGTTGAAACCTTCCTAGAATACCTCGTAGGCAAACCAAATATATATATATACATATATATCTAGCTTATGATGTCTAAAATGTGGATGGTCCGATGGTAACGAATCCCATGTCTCTCAAACTTAAGAGCTGTTTCTCACGTTTTGCCCAATCACTGAGATGCGAATTATGTCAAAAAATTACAGCCTAGAAGAGGTAGAGACTAAGCAGTTGACACTAAACCGTCAATCTAGAGCATACGGCAAATCTGTTTTCTTGGTAGATACAAATATACATTTCGTGTCATGGTGCAATGAATTAGCAAGTGGGAACATTCAAGAACATGACATTGAGCATTCAAAGAAGATAATCAGGGCAGAATACTTTCAACTTTCATAATGAAACTAAATGTGTCATCTAACCCTTAGCAAACAGTTACATATTGGCTTGTAGATATAAGACACAAGAAGACACCCAATACATAGGTTCTACAGGAAACAAATCACAAGATATACCAGAAACCACAGATTCATGCCTCAGATCAATAAAAGATTTTAGGGGAAAAAGACTTGGAAATGGACACCACAATTATCTCAGTTTCACCATCCACAAGCTATAAACATTTCACTCCACTAAAGAAGACTGACCGAAGTCCCTGATGGATGGCCTATATATTTCACATTCAGTTGGCACGGCTTTTAAAGACATCAAGACCCATCTCAGTTGGATCAGTTGCCTGTAACTCTACCTGAATACCGTCTAGCTCTCTCTTGAATCTGTCTTTGGAACTTGCATAAATCATCTTGCTTCGAACTCTTGCCGTGTCAGGCGACCTTCATAAAATAAAACGGGATAAAAAGATAAACTCAACAGATACTTGGCAAGAAAGAACACTCAGCAAGGAAAATTTCCGTTACCATGCAATAAAGAAGATTCTGCTCTTTTGGCAATTCTCTTCAGTAACAAAATCAAAATCATAAACAGCATATCGGCACTCTTCAGCAGGAAGACTCTTCGCGAAATCTTCATAGCTTTCAGTTGGCTCACCAACCTTCTCCACAATCACTTGCTTTTGCTTCTCCTCAATCTTGAAGACAATGTAGCGATAGGTTCTTTTAGCCTTAAGCTCCAAGAATTTTAACTTGCAGTCATCGTGGACTGCCATACCAGAAGCTGCATTGGCCTGAGAATCACATAAAGCATTAATAAGACAACTTGCCAGTATTATTTTGAATAAAAATAATAATAAGATTCTGAGGGACAGTATACAGTTTCAAATTTGAGAAAATCCACAAAGACAAAGATGCTCAAAGCAAAATACCTGACACAACAATCAACAATATAGCACCAAATGATGAAGTATAGCATCATACATAATCAAAGCAAATCGATCATGTATCACTCAATTTTCCTTCTCAAAAGATGAAAAGAGACTGAGACCCACTCTGCAATCGGATATATGAAATCGATATAGCTTCCGCAGATCATTTTCTTTATTACAAAGTCTGAAAGATCTAGCTGAATTTTGACTCATTATTGACCACAGTTTCTGAGTCTCCAAACAGTACAGAATCATAAAGTACCAGATCGATCGATCATATCAACTAAATGAGCAACATCATCGACAATAAATCGGGACACTAAATCAGTTTAAACTCTATCAATAATCAAAGATGCAGCTAGAACTGCATGATCCAGCGAAATTGTAAGTTAATTAACATCAACCCAGATCTGCAAGTCACAGCATCAAATAATAGTAGACGAACCAGAAACGAACCAAAATTCCATAAAATGGACTAGACGTAAATCCAGAGGCTAGATCAGCCACAAGTCAAGATCTCATGTCGAACAAAAAGAAACACTGAATCATCTAAACCAACAACAAATGAAGCTTCCACGAAAAAGTATAGTCGAAGAGTCCTCACCATTGCGCTTAGGCCGTCGGAGACTAGTCAGAGCGTAGAAAAATCGACAAGAAAGAAACGAGAAAGAAAAAAGGTCTCCTCCGATAACGAGGGCTATGCGTGTCTGCGATGAAGACGATGAGTTTTAACAATCCCCTTTATTAGGTGATGTGTTGTTGGGGAATTTTTATGGTGGGTGTGTTGTACTGTGAAATTAGCGTGTGAGTGGATAGTGGTCCAATCATACGTCGCCACATCGTGAAAAGTCGATTTCTAGGAGAGCGGCGTAGGATAGCGGCTGCTCTTTAAGGCTCAAGCGGCTTCACTGTAACTAAGTAGAGGTATAACAATATCATATTTAAATTTTATTCCTAAAATGGTGTGATTAGGGATATATCATAGTTTTAATTTTGTAACAGATATAGGAAATTTTAGATGTTTTATACTATTAATAGCCTACAATGAATATGATAATTAGTTTATTTTAAAATTAATTTAAATTATAAATAATATAAAATATAAATTTTATTAACCTGCATCACTTTTATATTATCTCATTTATACGTGAATCTACTAGAAGGCTATCAGACC
>JANIHY010000005.1:68894368-68907150 GCA_027479065.1 Erythroxylum brevipes | reverse complement strand
AATTAATCATTTGGTTAATAAATTGATCAGTTTTTAATAATAAAATTATTTAAATAAATCAAATTAAAAAATTAAAATTCAGATTTTTTTTTTTAGCCAATTGAATATTTGAATGATTTCTTATACCAATCGAAACTAATTTGTACTACTTTACCCACACTCGTTGGGCTTCAATTGTTGAGTGGGAGACGGTCCCTCTAAGTTTGGATCCACCAATCACTATCGCAGACGTGTACCCCTCGAACTTTTTACGGAACACTGCACTCTCATGGCCTTGCCACGTCCCTCGCTCTTACAGGAACAGATGTGCCAATAAAACAAGAAAGGGTCCCACCATTGTTTATCCACTTGTTTTCTTGTAACTTCCAAAATATCGTGAACAACAAACCGCCTCTTTCTCCCTCCTTTTCTTTTTTTATAATATCAAATTTCAGGAAATACCAATAGGCGGTTTCTCTCTCTCTGTATATATATATATATAAAAGTAACAAACGTTTCTTTCTCTTTTTTTCTTTATCTTCTCTGGAAAAAGTTGAATCTGTTCCTCTGGTTTTTGTTTTTGCTTTCGATTTTTATCTTTCCCACGAAAATCAAAACCCTAACAACTTAATCTCCTGAGACCTTCCTCGATCGAATCGGATTTTTGTTTTTTGGATAACAAAAAGCTGAATTAGTGTTCTACGAACATTAGATCTATAAGATCCCGAATCTGACTCAAAAAGGCGCACTCTCGTGTGGTTTATTTGAGTCGAATTTGAAGAAGAAACTTGTGTTTTTGGCTCCACCAAGAGGTTGTGTTTGGATTGATTATTAGAGGTAGGCTTTGTGAGAAATTGTCAGAAGTGTGTGTAGGATTGGTCAGTGGATTTGGAGGTCAGTTTTAGCGGTTATTGACAGTTTGGAGTGTTCATTCAACTTGTTATTGTATCTTTTTTTGGGTAAATAGTTGTAAATGGTTGTTCTAGTTTTCTCTGGAGGTAAATACAAATTCAGATTCAAACTACGTGCCACTGTCAATGTAATTTCTGGTTATTGAGCAGTTTTGGGATGGGCGAATAGGGTTCAATTCGTTTTTGCCACACAGTTTTTAAATATCTTGAATGCTGTCTAGTGCTTTCACTGTTTTAGCATTTGTTGATTTGAGGTTTCTTGATGGGAGAAGGTGCGGTTTGTGTTGAAATGGCCACGGATGTGAATTTGGAGAAGGAGAATACTTCAGGAACTGAATTGGTTCCTGATTTGGCGTGTGCCAATGAGTTTCTCATGGATAACATACGGCAGGACACATTTCCTGACAAGAAAGAAGCAAAAGAAGCGTCGAATGAGGATGTTAAGTCTGAAGTTTCGAATCCCACAGATTCATCTAGAGAGAATGCTTTGAGTTGCCAAGATATCAGTAGCCAACGGGCTGAACTGATGAGGAGTGATCAAGTGGGTCATGGTGAGGAAACATCGACTTGTTCTGGAAGTTCGTGTGAGGAAGGGCAACCTAGTAGTGAGAACGTGAGCTCACACGTCGGCACTCCTCAGAATGATAGTTCCGACTCTGTGTCTGTTTGTCATGTTGTCTTGGAGATACCTAAGCATGTTAGTTCATCTGGGATTAGGAAGATTACTTTCAAATTTAGCAAAAGAAAGGAGGATTATGGTACCCAGACAGTTACTTCAGTGCCTGAATATGGAAGGAGCTACTCTACTTGGATTGATTCGGGCGGAGAAGTTTCTGAAGGTATGGATAGGTATGCTTGTAATCCTAATATGGAGTTAAAGATGTCTAAGAAAGTAGTTCCTCATAACTACCCTTCAAATGTTAAAAAGTTGTTATCTACTGGCATCCTTGATGGAGCGAGGGTGAAATATATGTCCTTTAGTCCAGCGGTAAGCAGACTTTGATGTTTCAGTTATAAGAATTGTGAAAATTTTATTGGTGACACAAAATGCTAATGTTATTGTAAATGGTACGTCAGAGAGAGCTGGATGGGATTATAGATGGCGGAGGATACTTGTGCGGCTGTTCAATGTGCAATTTCTCTAGGGTAAGTTTCTACCCTTTTAACTTCACAGGTATATATTGATTAAGCATCTCTAATAACAGACTGAGTTGTGCTTGCACAGGTTCTTACTGCCTATGAGTTTGAGCAGCATGCTGGTTTTAAAACTAGACATCCAAATAACCATATATACCTAGAGAACGGGAGGCCAATTTATAGTATAATTCAAGAAGTGAAGACTGCTCCACTCAGTATGCTGGATGAAGTTGTGAAAGACGTGGCTGGCTCTTCCATTAATGAAGAATTCTTCCAGGTTTGGAAAGGTGAAAACGTTACATATATTACATGTCATACTTGCCTTCTTGAGACATTTAGCAGTTGTTGTAGTAAAAACAATGCTTGTATTAATTTTTTCAATAGCCTACTGTAGTAACAATAATCACGAGAAAATGGTCCTATTGTTTTAATTGGACAAGGTAGATGTGTATGGAGATTTGATGCAATTTTTTAATTAAATTGAATTGCATATGCAGCTAGTCTTCAGCAAACCAATGAAACGGTAGGAGTAGATAAAGGAAGTCACAGAAAGCTACCTTCGGTTTATTCCCTGTTAAGGTGAAGCCCCGTTATTTTATTTCTCTGACCTTTTTTATCTGATTCCTGTTTCTGTTCTCCTATATTCTTTTCTATAATTTGCGCTGAAGAATTTGATTGCAAAACTTGATGATTAGAGTAATTGATCAAGTTTTAGTTAAATGGGATTTATTTGTTTGTTGCTTGATTCAGAGTAACAGTAACAGGATTTTCCGTGATGTGAATAAATGCTGCTCTGCTGTAACCATTAACTGACTAAGGTGTAAAAGGCAACCATATCCCTTTCTCTTCAATGTGACTGGATATGGAGTTTTTTTCTGTATTATAGAGCCAATTGCAGACACGTGACAATGAACAGGAATATACATCTTCGTATCTTTCTCACGTCTTTCCGCATCACTTTCTTGCCTTGATAAGAAGTTGCTTCCTCTTTATATTTTCCTTATTACTGAAAATTTCCCAGTAACTGTTTATTAAGGTTCTGATCCTTGTTTGCTATTCTCCCTTCCATTCCTTCTGATCTTCCTTTTTTAGCAATCTCTAATAATGCACATGTTGATATGATGAATGATCATAGATCTGTCACAGCTGATGCTTTTTTTTTTCCAAAAAAAAATTCTTTCAAGGTAAATTTGTGCCAAGACCCCTTTAGAGGTTTATGTTTCTCCCCTTCTATCAAGTTAGATCTTTTTTGTGTTAGCAATTTCAAGGATTTGTTTCGTTATTGCTAATTATCTGATCATGCAGTCCTTTGTATATGTCTAATCTGGTGGACACCTAGCATCAGTAGGATTCAATCATGTCGTGGGTGAAGAAGTACAAAACAGTGCAGGCTTATTCTGATAGAAAATAGTTTGGTGTTCTTACAAAAGCCTCTAAAATCTTTTCTCCTGGGCATGAAAGCTTTAGCTGGTCTTTGGCTATAATTTCTTTTCTGTATAATAGCAATGACTTAATTCCAAGTTACCTTTTGCTATGAATTTTATGGAACTTGCAGCCATTCCAACCAAGCTTTACAAGAAAGTGCTTGGCCAGCATCAAGCTCATTTCTACACAACAATCTTTTCAAAGACACTTACATGACTACTTCAGAAGAGAGGAAACATGCACTGAAGCGGTCTGCCACATTCTCCCACTCTCTGTTCTATTTCTAAAGAGTCAAAAATAGAAGTGCAAAAATATTGTCTTTTAGCATTTCAGTGTTATTGCTTGGTTTACATGTATTTTCTCAAAGTTATTTGGCTTTCGTCCATAGTCCTGTGATGTTCACTTGTCGGTTTGTGCTTCATGCAGACCAAGCTTATTTGAATCTGGATCGGTTGTTAAACAAAGAAAAACACCAGAGGGTGGTTCTAAGAGAAGGTTGCTACTGTTATATTTGTGAAACACTGCTTTTCTTAAAGAAAATATACCTCGACTAATTTAACTTGGAAGTTCTTTCTACATGTTGGCAGAGATAATGATCTTCACCGGTTACTTTTCATGCCTAATGGTCTTCCAGATGGAGCCGACTTAGCTTATTATGTCAAAGGACATGTAACGTGTTTGTTATATAATTATGATATTATATGCTTTTGATCATTATCTTATCCAAATTTATATGATGCCCGTTTTTGCAGAAAATATTGGGCGGCTACAAACTTGGAAATGGTATAGTCTGTAATTGCTGTGAAACAGAGGTAATGCAATGAAGCTGGCTTTACGATCATATTGGATCCTGAATCTTGCATGTAATGCCTTAATTCCAATCTTTTGTTCACTTGTAATATTTGAGTTATCTTTGTTTTCTTTAACAGATTAGTCCTTCTCAATTTGAGGCACATGCTGGAATGGCTGCCAGGCGACAACCGTGAGTAGCCTTTAAAGTAGCTTGGAACTTTGTTGACATAAATTAGATTTGAATACTTATGATAAAAATTTGGTATCTTTTGCAGTTACCGGCACATTTACACTTCTAATGGGGTGACCCTTCATGACATAGCTATTTCACTGGCAAATGGGCAAAGTCTCACCACTAGTATGAGTGATGATATGTGCACAAAATGTGGAGATGGAGGGAACCTAATATGTTGTGAAACTTGTCCTCGGGCATTTCATGCAGGTATACGCTGTTTGTAGTTTATGTTATAGCTTTCCTTTTTCCTGTCAAATGCTCCTTTTCAGTTTCTTTCCCTTTATTTTCTTACCTTTCTAATTTTTTGTTCCCAGTTTAACGTCCCGTTCCTATAGGTTGTTGGCTTATTTAAGTTCAAATTATTCAGACTGTTATGGATTTATTCAGTGGATCTTGCATATTAACTTTCAGTCTTTTAAAAATTGTAGCCTTTCATTAAGTATTCTCACATTCTATTTCATTTGCTTGGATCTTTTGGTGGTGCAGCATGTTTGGGTTTACAGTCTGTTCCCAAGGGTTCTTGGTGTTGTCCAAACTGTAATAAATCAAGCCACGGAGCAAGGCCTATCATTATTCGATCAACTCGAGTTGTTAAAAGTCCCGAGTCTGAAGTTGGTGGCTGTGCTATTTGCCGGTAGGTTCATTGAGTTTTTCATTAAACTGTAGTCTTTTGGGACGGTGGAACAGAATTGGTTAGCTTGATATGGTTATAGCTTGGAATCATATTATGGTTTATCATTGTTTGTGGTAAGTAACAAATGGTGGAGAATGAGTTAATCATCTGATTGTTTCATGGGATATGATGATCTAGAAAGATAAAATAACAAACTTTTAAGATGCATTTGATCATTACACGGTACTGTTGTTCGTTTTGTGTTTGAAATTATAATTTCTTTATTAATTCAATTTATTTGTCTATTTGGTTGATCATCAAAATTGTGTTATATTCTCTGTTCTACATTTTTTGTCTGCCTAGATGTTACATTTTTCTTTTTTTAATGTTCACTAGGGGTCATGATTTTCGAACAGAGACATTTGGTGACCGAACAGTTATCTACTGTGACCAAGTATGGTTCTTTCTACATCCAGATAATTTAAAGAAGTCTTTGTTATATTCTTGATTGTGTAGCTTATTATGATTTTTATTTTTCATTTTTCAGTGTGAAAAAGAGTTCCATGTTGGTTGTTTGAGGGACAGCGGGCAGTGTGATTTAAAAGTAAGTTCACAGTCCTAAACAGTTGCTTCGGTGTGGTTAATTTTGCTATTGTAGTCACTAGTACTTCTTATATGTTTCATTTCAGGAAGTTCCAAGGGAGGATTGGTTCTGCTCCGATGACTGTAATCGGATCCATGAAGCTCTACATGAATCTGTTAATAGTGGAATGCAGACGATTCCCCCTCAGCTGTTGGATATTATAAACAGAAAACATTCTGAGAGAGGATTATTGTTTGATGAAGTTGCCGGTGATGTTCAATGGAGAATATTGATGGGAAAAAGTCGCATCCGCAGAGATTTGCTTTCAGCAGCTACTGCAATTTTCCGAGTAATTATATCCTTCCTTCCTTCCACCTTCCAGTACTAAATAACAGCTTTCTCTCTCTACTTCATCTCAGTGTTGGACTTAGATAGATCTTTTCATATTTTGAGGCGATGAAGTTGGCTCAAATGATGAGTAATATTTGCTTTTCAAGAGGGTCTCTTCGTCTTCGTCTTCTTCTTCTCCTTCTCCATATCCAGTTGTTGGGATGGTTCTGCTTTTTGTTTTTGTTTTTGAAAAATTAAAATGAATTAAATAAGAAAGGAGTTCAGTACATCCATTATCCTACTAACAGTATATCAAGATAAAGACCAAACGACATCGTAATCTAATGAAACGTCACTGTGAACAAAGCCATCTCATGTATTCTCGGGTCTTCCTAAAACGAGTTAGCAAAAATCCCCGTTTTAAAGTTTTACCAGAAGTTTCCGAATTAGGGCTCTGCTTTTTGTTGTTTGTTTAGCTGCTGAGTTTTTTGATTTTCCAATGCTATATGTACAGTGACACTTCCTATTTTATTATTTTCTCGTCTCTTTACCTTATTTTTTCCTCTAATTTTTTTTGGCAGGAGTGTTTTGATCCTATTGTTGCAAGATCTGGTCGTGATCTGATTCCTGTTATGGTCTATGGGTAATTCCACTCATTCTTGCACACTTTTCTGGCTAAATTCTTTGGATTCTTTATTACGTTTTCTGTGGAGTAGCTATTCTTTCAGATGTTAAAGCAGCCAGATTTGAATTTCTCTGGATGGAGTCGGAAGAGTCTAGTTGTTCTTAGTCTGTAAATTTCTTAGGAGGGAAATTATTGAAAGCATTATCTTCATGCTCGTCTTGTACTGTCAACTAAGTTGATGCTAGGTCTTACATCTATTAATTTTTCTTTTTTTCTTTTGGTTCTCAATAGCTAGATATATAATTCAAAATAGATAAAGTGATTATTGTGTTAGCTTGACGTGGTAGTTCTGCACATTCCAGCATCTTTGTTTGTTGTTATTCATTTCTCTCCAGTTTTTACAGTTCATCTGTCATTGATAAATATTGCTTGGAACGTCTTGCAGGAGAAACATATCTGGCCAAGAGTTCGGGAATATGTATTGTGTACTTTTGATCGTAAAGTATGTTGGTTTCCCTTGATATGCCTCAGCGCTTATTGCGAACTTGTTCCATTTGACTACTAAAGGTCATGAACGTCTTATTTAATTGTTCCATCATTATTCTTTTATTACACAGGGGTACTGTTGTGTCTGCTGGACTTCTTAGAATTTTTGGAAGGGCAGTTGCAGAGCTTCCTCTGGTTGCCACATGCAGAGAACATCAGGGAAAGGTAAGAATTTGATGGTGGATGAAGGTTGCTTGCTTATTTTCCCGAAGAGTGAGATCTGATAATTAATTTGTATCTGAAATATTTACATCCAGGGCTATTTCCAAGCTCTATTCTCATCCATTGAGAGGTTGTTATGCTTCTTGAATGTGGAAAACCTGGTGCTACCTGCAGCCGAGGAAGCTGAATCAATCTGGACAAATAAATTTGGCTTCAGGAAGATGAGTGAGGGACAAGTAAGTTTCAGTTTGAAAATCTGCTTGGTTGAAGTAACCTACATCTGTTCCCCATGACATAATCTAATCATCAAATTTCAAACAAATGCCGGAATGTGGTGATTTTATAAAATTTTATTGCGTTTCAATGATTTTGAATAATTTGCAAAAGTCTAAGCGGTAGCTGCAAGTTGTTTTGAGTGAATGATGGAACTGAAACCGTATACTGTTCTCTTTGTTGATCAGTTGTTGCGGTATACGCGGGATTTCCAACTGACGATTTTTAAGGGCACATCAATGCTAGAGAAGGAAGTGCCAAAAGCAATGGCGTGAAGTATAATTTTGGTGACGAAGCGGCTGCTTTTCCTCTCAGTTACTTCTTTTTTCTCCTGTAACATTGCTGCTGTGTGTGTTTTGTTTAGGCGCCAGAGTCCAGACGGCAGCTTAAAAAAGGTCTGGTTGAAGACTTCTTTTTTGACAAATTCAAACTACAAAATTCCGTAGGTTCGTTTGATAACAAGCAGTTAGTTTTTTTAAGTACTGTGAAAAGAGAAGAATGAGGTGCAAGCTGACATTTTTATAACGCATGCATGCATACTTTGCTTTTGCTTGTTTGCAGATAGGACTAGGAGTTCCCTTATAATTTGCTCTTGCTTTCTTCCATCACCCGGATTTGTTGGGATTTTTTTCATAAATATTTTTAATATTTCAATTAACGTAAATTTGTACATAACCTCTAGTTATATATATATATTATAATGAAAAAGTCTCCCTTTTCAAAGAAATTTTTTTGTTAAGAACATGTTAATAATGTATTTTGCTTAATTTATTTAACCAATTCGCGAGTGAAGCAATTGTGTCACAGTCCACACTTGAGGTGAATGAACGATCATGTTTGTTTTAGTTAATTTTTGGTTTTTGTTTTCAAAATTAAGAGAAAAATATGTTCATAACATTAGGGATTAAATTGTTCTTTTGGCTATTATATAACGTAATTTGTAGAATATGATAAGAAAAAAAAGAGTGATAAATAAATAAACAAACTCGCGTTATTGAAATTTTAAAATTTGAAATTGCCTACTTTGTACAAAAGAGTTTAATTATACATGTCAATTCTAACCTAGTTTGACCTAATTTTGGCCTGAATTGATCCGACTGTAGGTGAGCCATGGATCAAAGTAGTTCGGCCGATTAGAAAAATAAAAACAATGTTGTTTTGTAATTTTTTTTAAAAAATATGGATAGGCCGAGCTGAGTCAACTTCGATATAGGGGTCATTCGGTCCAATTTATTTACATCCCCAAGTTTAATAAGACGCGACATATAAATTATAATGCAATTAATCGCAAGTATATATAAAAGTTTAATCGGAAAAAAAAAAATGTCGGCGTATGTACATGTATACAAACGTCAGACGATCACCTAATATCGTAAGAGGAGGGTTTTACCAGGGTTTGGCGGCCCTTATACAGAGCTCCTAAATCTCAACCCCCATTAGAGCGTTCCATGGCATTCGCTTCTGTGTTTCGACGCTCTCTTCTCGGGGTTTCGTCAAATTTCTCATGGACTAGGTTATATGCGACGACGCTCACTTCTCCTAAACTCTTTGTTAGTGGTATGCGTTTTGGTACTCAGATTCTGTGTTTCCTATTCTAAGTTCGCTTTCATTTTTCATAATACTTGTGGATCATTTGGTATGTGCCCACTGCTGAAACAAATTTTGATTTGGATTATTTAGTGTTCTGGTTCTTGAAATTAAATTTAGGAGGTTCTGAAAACCCATCTCGTGGTTGCTTGATGTCTGTTTGTAAATTGTTCGAATTTGATTATGAACTGCAAATTTCTGGGGCTTAAATTTCATTTAACATGTCCAAAATTGAAGAATCAGAAGAGACATCATCTTCTGAACTGAATAGGACAAAATTCAGGAAGAAGAAGTGCTGATGTCTCTAAAGTATGTTGTTAGTTTCAGCTAAGTTGAATTGTATTCAGGGAAGCAAATTCTGCTACTAACCGTGGACAGCTTTTGCAACTAACAGGACTTTCAAGATTAACAACAGATGAGAAGCTGAGAGAGGCATTTGCTCCTTTTGGTCAGCTTGTTGAAGGTAATGGCAATTCTCTCTTTTCTCTTATTATTTTGCTTGTTGCCCTCTGATCTCGGTCGCTGTGGCTGACCAGCGAAAGTCATCACCGATAGGCCCACCGGGAGATCGAAGGGGTTCGGTTTTGTGACTTATACTAACATGGAAGAAGCTGAGAAGGCTCGTGAAGGTATGAACGCCAAATTCTTGGATGGTTGGGTTATCTTTGTCGACCCGGCAAAGCCGAGAGAGTATAGGCCACCACCTCAACCTGAAGCAGAGCAATCTGTGACTGGTTTTACAACTAACAAGACTGTTGGATGGTGTGGGTAATTGCATTGGAAGCAATCACATATTCAGGTCAGGATCTTCTCATGAGGAGTTTAGTCAAAGGGCATTTCAAGCTGGAAAAGAACATGATGTTTACAAATATTAGTGATTTGTTTTGGGAACAAAGGATGTAACATTAATCATTATCATATATTCATCACATAATTTGCATTCGCAGCTTCTCCATCCAGCTCTATTAGAAACGGGTTGGAATGTCCGAAGCCCGACACGGCTTAGTTTGGACCAAGTTGACCGGGCCATGGCGGATTGGCCGTCCTTGGTCCATTAACATTTATGCTTCAAGCCCAAATTTCTAAATAGACAATAAATAGATACATGGAAAAAGAAAAGGTACTATTTATACACATCCCAGATTACACACCATATGATCTTTGCATAAAGAAAAGGCAATATAGAAAGGATTAGATCTTAAGGGGTGACCTATGGTGTGATATAAGTGTTTTCAACACATTGCTTTCAATCAAGTTTGAAGTTTTGTCAATTTACTTTAGAGTATTATGTAATATTATGTAAGAGTAAGGCTTCGTATTATAAAGCTTTCCTAAATTTCGTTTTATTGCGGAACTTTAGATTGAGTATGATGATGACGATAAAATTCGATAGAGTATTAGCTTATATTTAAATTTTATTTAATATGCATTTAAATTTATTAATCATGAATAATTATAAAATACAAAAAAAAGATATGTATAATTGATGACCTTTATCCATACTTCTTAATACGGAGAGTCTTATCCACTAAATTTGCCCTAAACTCTCAAATTTAATAATTTGACATAGTTTGTAGTTTAAAACTATCAAATGAACTAATCATAATGCTCTATAAAACAAAAGAATTGAGCCTTTTGTTTGTTCTATTAGGTATTAACTACCAAAAATTTTCATCTAACATACAAACTGTGAATTTGAGATCAAAATGGCATAATATGTGTAGTCTTAGTATCGTAACTTGAAAGGCAAGACTTTGAATTAACCCGAAAGATCTTCAACAAATCCGCTGCCATCAGGCTCACCGCCGGCGAGCAGTTACTCTGCATAAGCAACAATACTATGGTCAACCCATTCCCACTCGCCACCGCCTCCTGCGCTCTCCGATCCCTAAACAAATAACACACGCTCCACATCACCGTCACGGCTCGCTCCGTCGTGTCCGCCGTCACTTTCAACATCTTCTCCATCACCGCCTCCAAGCACGCCGGGTCACCGCACATGTCCTCCCTCCCTTCCCTGCACGACGACATCGTTTCAAGCAGCTTCATTGCTTTCTCGGTGATGGAGACGTTGACGTCTGGCGATTTCAGTAACTTCCTTAGCTCCGACACGGTTTTAAGATGCGCCAACTTCACTTTCACACGTTTCGGCTTCGAAATCGCGATTAGACATGACAAGCTCGCTTCGATCAAGATTGGATCGGATTCTAAGTTAAGAAATCTCACCATTTCCGTTAATAATCCTTCCTTTTCTAAAATCATGAGCTGCGATTCTGCGTCTATCGCGATTGCTTCCAAAATTCTTATCGATCCAATTCTCGAATCCAATCTTCCTTGTTGAAGAACAGAGAGAAGCGAAGATAGGAAGTTTTTAGAGTCTTCATCTCCCTTCTTCAATTGTAAAGTCATTAGCTCCTTCCTCTCTCCGATTTTAGGTAACATTACATCCAAAAGCCTAACAACTTCTTCAATCTCGGTACTCTCGATCATCAAATCAACGAGCATTGACACCACACCCTCTGTTAAGGCCAAAACTTCTCTGCTTTCCTCCGATTCTGTCGCAAAATTTAGAAGTTTCGATAAATTGTTCCGTCGTACGTTCTGCTCCCGATTACCAGACTTGAGTGCTTTAACAATGGCTTCGATTTCTTCGCGCGAAGGAGCCAAATTACTGACTGAGTCGACTCGGAAGTTGTGAAGACCTGACTCGGACCAGATCTTGATGAGTCGTTGTAAGGTGCGGTTAGGCACGACGTCCTTAGTTTGCAGCAGTTGCATGGTGGCCGGGCACGTGTTGTTGCCGGAGTTCAGCCACCGTTCAATGCTGTCGCGATCGTACGTAACGCCGGTGCACAGGCTCACCGGAGACTTCATAACGTCCAGAGAAATCGGACACCTGAAGAAGCTCGGAACAGTTACGTACAAGTCCTTCACCATGCTTTTCCTGTTCAATTTCCTGTTTGGTTACAGAGACAGAAAGAGAAAGTACAGAGAGAGAGAGAGCGAGAAAGAGTAAACGGTGCGGGAGTGTTTAAAGAGGGAAGAGAAAGAAAAGAGTCAAAGTTATGATGACGTCATCGGGTTTTACTTTTCGCACAAGAATCTTCTTTTTTTATATCTTAAAGTAATATTCTTTTTGGCCTTTTGGTCTTCGGTCAAAGCTAGTTTAGTTGAGGTTATTTCTTTATTTAGAAGCACCTCCTTGCGCGTGGACTTCACCTCTTTTAATTATAACCGTTGGATGAGACTACGAACTTAATCATTACTTTAGGTCGATTTTGCATATAAATTTGTATAACCAAATTAGTAATTAGTAATTAGTAATTTTTATTACTATTAATAAAATTATTTCTGAAATAAATATGTATAACAAGACCATGGAAATAGGTCAACCAGAGTCCTGATTGATTTTTCTTAATTTGATCGGAATTTTATAGTTTAAATTTTGGTTAAATTAAGATCAAAAAGATGATGAATTTGAATAATTTAATAAAATGACATCTTTTTATCTGAGTTGATGGGTTGATTTTTTAAATTTAAATTTAATTTAGCACATGATAAATTTAAATTTAATCTATTAATTT
>JANIHY010000005.1:68808125-68822418 GCA_027479065.1 Erythroxylum brevipes | reverse complement strand
TTTAGTATATCATTAATTTTAATAATTATTCATGTATCACAAGAATTTCATACCTGCAGACAATGTATTATTTAATTACAATTCGCAAATATGTCATAGTACACTAATTAATATTAAAAGTATGTCATAAGTGTATAGTAAATAGTCATAAGTATATAATATATCAATATGAGTACATATATCTAACCTAAACGAATATTATATGTAAAACATAAAAGTTTCGAGAGCTTTTTTATTGTTCAAATTCAATTCTTTGTTATTCAATTTCGATAGTTAGTCGATCTTACATCTGTTCAACTTTTTTATTCAATTCATCGACTTGAGACTGTAACTCTTGATTAACCTTTTTCAACTCTTATGGTTCGTCTCGCAGTCTCCTTCCGACTTAAGTCTTTCCTTGTGGTCGAGGCTCAACTCCCATGTCAAGAGAAACGAATGATCATAGTCACAGAAAGGGTTGACATTTCATCTCGACCCAAATTAAAGTACGCATCATAAATTTGAGTTGAATGGATTTTAAACTGAACTCAAATTCAAGATGGTCAAATTTGAACCGAAACAGTTCGGGTTAAAATAACTGAATAATTTATTAATTAAAGGTAAAGGACATAAACATTCTATATATTTTCAAAAAAAAAACTCTTTCTGCTTTTTAAAATTATTGGAAAAAATCTTTTTGGTTAAAGTGTAAGAATGCATATTATAAACTTCAAATAGAAACTAATTAAACATTATCTACACGGTAGCAACATAATTCGTAAACTTGAATTGAACTAATTAAATTTAACTTAAATTAATAATTTATTAATTTTGGTCGAGTTTAAAAAGTGAGTTGGGTAATTGTATTAGTGATATTTGATAATTCACATATGATACTCATAATGTATATGTTTCGTTATTATTTTTTAACCGAAGTATAAGAGAAAGATTTTTTTGAAAAGTTTAAAACTAAAAGAATTTTTTTTTAGAATTTTAAAGATTAAATTAAAAAAACTTCGAATACCTTTAATTAAAATGACATTTTTATTAAGTTTTTCTAATAGAGTTTCACACCACCTTCAAACCGGAAAAGAAAGAGGAGCAGGCTACAAAACCGAGTCGGAGCCGATGCCAATACTAATCACAGAATTGAATGTACAACTCGATGTGTTCCATTGACAACTTTAGCAGACAAATAAAAGAATGAATTCTCTATTGTGTGTTGAATTTTTTTACAAATGAATGAAAAGGTTGCAACGAACTAAACACACAAAAAATTATCAAACGAAAGGAGCAACTTTGGGAGCCATCTTCCCAAACAAATGTTCCAAATCATTCTCCAATGGAGTCAAGTTCAGATCCATCCCGAAAACCCTTCTACAGCTATCTGTTCTCCTCAGCACAGGCAACGGTAGCTTGGGAACAACAGGCGTCGTGTCAGCCAAGTTTTGGGTCATCGCAAGTTTATGCCTCCTCATGTGACCTCCCAGAGCCTGTCCCATAGCAAACTCTAGACCACATATAGAGCACTCGTGCATCTTTGGCTTTGTCGACAAGCTCAAAAGCTTGCCAACTTCAAGGTTTGGTTTGTCTCCTAACTTTAACCTCTTATGGCTCGTTCGATGGCCTCCAAGAGCTTGGAACGAAGGGAACTTACGATTACAGGTTTTGCACTCGAAGATCTCATCATTCTTCGAAAGCTTTATGGGTTTGTGGTCTCGTGTACCTGAGAGTAGAATCAGACACTCAGCGAGGTCTAAGCTTTCCATCTCACCATTTTCTATAAATCTCTTCATGGCTATGCAAATACTAGGATACTAAAACAGTTGAAATGTTTTGATGAGAAGAGTCTGGTCGGCGTTGGGTATTTATAGTTGTGTTAAGTTTTGAACTTGGACTAACTTCTTTTGACTTTTCTTTTTTGGTTTAGTTTCTTTTGACTTTTACGAACTACAAAACTAAAAAGTACAACGAAAACACGGACAACAGGCTTTCCTTCTTCGACAAGGTTATGATAAGGACGGAAGTGTCCATGCGAGTTCCTGCACTAAAACGGTAAAGAAAGGGGTTTTGTGGGAAGAAACAGAAGTTTGACCTCGTTCTTCTACACGTGAGTGCAAAGCTCACTAATTTTAATATCTTCCCGCCACTGTCGTTGACCTTGTGAATAGGAGCTTGGTGGGCTGTGTATTTGAATGCTTCGCAACTGGCTGGCTAGCTGTAATTACTTCTTGGATTGTTCAAAAGGGTCCAAGCAATACTGTTCTGTAATAATAATCTGTAGTAGTTGTTCAACCACCACGTTCCTAAGAATCATTGCTTACGATAGTTGTATACTTCTGGGAACCGTTTCTAACTGCAAAATCAGAACTTTCAGTCCATATTGTACTGCGCCATTGCTATTTATGTTCATTATGGAGGCTTTTTAAACTTAATTATATAAGTGTTTCCATGTTTATATTAGTCTAACTCGTAGAATCAATCACCAACCCTAACTATTATCATCTTTTCTTTTTTAACTTCATAATTGTTATATGCAATGAACGTCCATAACTTACAACCACAAATAAGTGTTTGTTTCCTTTTTTACTAATTAATTAACTAATCACACGAATCACTTGTTATTGTTTAAATAAATAAATAATTGGAAATATACTTAAAGAATATTTATCAAATTCAATGCAACTTATAAAGAATATATTAATTAGTAACAAAAGACTTCTTAATTATCTCTCATTTTTAAATAGGTCATAAATTTGAGTCAATAAAAGCTATAATTTACTTAAAATTAAGATACAAGTTAATTAGTTAGCAAAAAGTAATAAAAATTTCAATAATATTTGTTTTTATCTGGTCGTGATTTTAAATCATGTAATTTACTTAATTCATATAATTTATGGATTATTATGTAATACGTAATAAAGACCTTATTACGTACCCAGGATGATACATGAAATGATTAAAAATGAAAGAATGCAGAATACCTGACTTAGATTTCATTCAAAATTTCGAAGCAGTTTTTGAAGTTGAAACAAGCTCTGATCTTTCGAGGACAGTTGAGAAAATTGTTTACGACACTCAGTTAATGTCTTTATTTAGTTTCCTTAAGACATAAGCACTCCTAACGGATCGGAGGATCTGTATACTTACGAATTATGAAAGTAAATGAAGGAGATCTTAACCTTTATATAGCTTCCATATTGGGTTTACCCATCATAAGCCCAATATGAGTCCGATCCAAACTAATTGTGATTCATTTTTCTCCTAGACTTTGACTCATTCATTTATTGGGTCATTTTATTACCTTAATTAGAATTGAATTATGTAACTTAACCGATAAGTTATTTAAAAACCGAAAATACAATTAATAGTTATCCAATTAATAGAGAAGGACAAAAATGTCCTACATATTATGTATAGTAACTATATTTAATCTGCATTTGGAAGATATAAAAAAACCTCTTAATACAATATTAGATTTAATTCTATAAAAATACAATATTATAATTAATTCTATCCCTAAAGAAAACAAGAAGAGGTTAATATTAACACCTCTTTATATATATTATCCACATGTCATGTATTTAGGTAAGTGTAAAAACAATTCGCATGTTGGTAATAATAAAGAAATTATAAATACGAACAGCCATTGATTTGGTAACAAAGTTTGGTTGATGTTTCTATTTGTTAGGACCTTTACGCTGTCCTAAGCTTATCGTCCTTTTTGCCTTTACACAGAAGCACTCCTGCACCTAATTATTATATTAATTATCGCTTTCTTACTTACCAACAAAAGGAATTAGGGGATTCACATTAATATAAAATTATAATTTTCTTTTAAAGATAATGCCATTTTATGTAAGAAGAAATGGAATAATGGAACATGCGAGTGGATTGCCTAGCTTTGGACTACCCTTCAAGAGGACAACTAGACAATGTATTGTTTAGGTGGAATGGAATGATTAGGTTAATCATAAGGCCTATAAAACCAAAACAAATTGAATAGTTAATTTCCAATTAATCAAATGGGGTTTAGGTATCCATTTAGAGCTTTAATTCATAATTATAATGGCCACTAACTATTGCCTCCACGACCATCTTAGATGTCTGAGTATTACTTTAAAAAGTGTTGCGACTACCAAATTAACTAGCTTGATCAAAATCTAACCCATAATGATTCCATAAAATTACTGGCCCCATGATTGCTAATTAGATTTGATGCAATTAATATGGGTCCAGATTAGATAGCTTTCTATTGTTCGGGATAGTGCGGGCAACTGGCTTGAAGGCTTCAAACAAAATTTTGGATGGTGTTCCCCGTCCGTGAAACTCTGGGGAATTTTCACTGGGCTCACACTTGCGAGAAACTTGGAGTATCACTGAATCGAACTTGAAGTGGATTCCACAGCAGTGAGCACTATGCTTTCTTCAGCAGCCAGACAATCCAAGTCTCTCAATTCCATAGTTCAAGGCATCCATGAGCTGTTTACCAGGAATTGTTGCTCATCATCATATCTATCGTAAGAGCAACAGTGTGTTAGTGAATGAAATTTCAATAATTACTGCTAAATATTTTCTATTTGTATATCTGTTATTTTTGTATAGTTGTTACTTGTATTTATCTCTTCTATCTTGTAACCAAACTTGGCATAAATACCAAGGCTGTTCATATTGAAAAAACATGGAATACAAATTACATTTTTCCATTTGTTTCTTTATCTTTACATGGTATCAGAGTTATTTCTTCTCCTTCTCCTCTAGTAATGGCAAATCCTATTGTTCCCATTTCATCCTCTTCTACAACACCTTTTGTTGGGCCTCGATTCCTCTTTCTTATTAGATAAGCATGTTTAAATTTATTTTGATGTTTAGTTCGCTTAATATCTTTTGGTTAGAATAATTTGAGGTTTAGTGCTTAGGTTGATGGAAATTAAATGGAGGGATTAAGATTAAATTAGAGTTTTTCATGTTGTTATTAAAAAGTAAAGGAATATGATGTGTAAGGTCAATTTGGGTAGATCATAAATGAGAGTGTGAGTTTTGGTTGAGTGGAGAAAAGAAGAAGAAGAAGAAGAAAACTAGGGTTTTGTCTTTTCTTCCTTTAGAAAAGAGATTTTGAGAGTTCTTTAAGAAGGAAAAAGGAAAGGGAAGGTTTAATCATCCATTAGCGGCAAGAAGTGAATTTCGTGGGTGGTGTTTCAAGGTAAGTGTTTGGAAAAATCTTGTGAAATTTTTGATGGATTTTGATTTAAATGGCTTAGGAAAGGCATGGGTATAGTAGTTATAGGAAGAATTTTATGCTTTTGCTTCCTTAGATTTGTCAATTTTGTCATCCCTTGTAATGTTGGGATTTTTGTGTTTTGATGAAAGACAAGAGAGGCAAAGGGAGTTAGAGGAAAGGCAAATTGATCAAGTCTAAAGCTAAAGGATTTAAGGTGGGTGACTTTTTAATAATTGAGTTAATAAGCTACTTAATTTTCTTTCAATAAATTCCATTTAATGCTTTCCTATAACTTTCAAATTTTGCATGTATTACTTTTTGGGATGATTGGAAATTGTATTATGTGTCTTTTGGACGTTAATAAATTGTGGAAAATTTTACAAAATTGTTTGACGAGTGAAAAAGAATGAAAAATGGGATTTGGAAGAATGTGAAAGAAAAATTTTGTAAGAGCCATTTGTGGCTAATATGTGTAAATTATGTAAATTATATGATATGCATGAGTCTTTGGGTTTGTGGTGGTCTCTTAAGAGTCAAGTGCACTTGTCTGTTCATAGGCTTCTCCCGCCTACCTGCTAGTGGCATTGGAGCTCCTCACGGACTCTCATAAGTTCACGATTACACATAACAGCTTCGCAGGAATGTGTAGTGCGCTCAGTTTGGATCCAACCAAACCATCTTCTATGTGCTTTTGTGATATTGCTTTGCCTAATTTGATTTTGTGAATGCTTTGATCAATTGAAAATGTTGAGAATTTCTTTATGGCAAAAATGATTATTATAAAGTTTGCTTTGAAAATAATTGTTAAAGAGTGACTGTACCAGGAACGAGTGACTGTACCAGGAAGGAGGCATTACTCCTGTTTTATTTTGGTTTTGAAGCTAGTCTTTAGCACCAAAGCTTTAGATGCATTTTAGAATAAAAGTTACTGTTCATATAACTTTTCCTTATATTTTTGACGGCACTTTTGTTGTGTAAGGGTTAAAATTCCCTCTAAAACTTTGTAATAACTTATGTTTTGACATAAATGAAAGACATTTGGTTTAAGTTGTATTTTGTATTTGTTTAATCAAAATGTTATGTTGTATGGTTTTGAAAATGACAAGAAGAATAATATTGTGGTTGCTGCCATTTGAGATAAATTTCTGGGTTTATGTGGTTTTGGTTTGGATTTGGGAGTTGAAGAATGTGGAGATTGAAGTTTTATGCAGGTGCTAGAAAAATGGGTGAAGGTTGAAGAATTTGGCTAGTGCAAATTTATGGGAGATGTTGTCAAAATTTTCATTATAGGCAGAAACTTTGACTGAGTTTTTGACCCTCTTAAAGTTTCAATTGGATTGGAAGATCTTCTTGAATATTGTAGTTCATGTTTAGAGCTTTCTATTGGTGTATAATATGTCACTTTTGGACATAGGATTAAGAAGTTATAAGGTTTGAAAGAATGTTGTTACTGTTTGAAATGTCATTTTATAGGTCGTAGGTTTGAAAGAGTTTTACCTCCCTTAGAGACCAAATTAGTTTTTACACCCTTCATGAAAGTTGTAGATTGTCTTCTTATCTTTCCAATGATCTAAAATATGACATTTTTGGACCATTGGGTTGAAAGATATGATTTTAAGAATTTCTATTGCTGTGTAGGATTATTTTATTTTAGGCAGTCACTTTGAAGTAGTTTTTGACTCCCTTAGAGGCCAAATTGGTTTTTTAATCCTTCATGAAAGTTGTAGAATTTCCTTTTAGCTTTTTATTGATACCAAATTTTCAAATTTTGGAAATTTTTTCAAAAAGTTATGAATTTTTAAAGTTCAGATGTCAAAAAAAAGAAGAAAAAGAGCCAAACCACTCGCGAGCACGAGCGCGCACTTCAAGCGCATGTCTCGTGACCTCGAGGGCTTGCGGTAGCGCTCGCAGTGCGAGCGCTAGCCTCTCACTCGCGAGGAATTTTTTTATTTTTTATTTTTTTTAAAAATCTATTTTCTGATTTTCCTTTTTTTCAAATCCAACCTCCTCCCACTGTTTTTCTTATAACTCTTTCGTTTGACCTCCGATTTACTCGATTTTTGAAGCATTGGTTTTCTAAGAAAATTCTCTAACCTTACATGAAAATATAGAGCTTTTAGGTTTAAGTTGAAATTTATGGATTAAATCAAAGTGAGACAATTGGATGGAAATATTGAACATGTTTCCGTACTTTAGTGATTTTTTTCAATTTAGAGAGATCCTATTGGGGTGATCTTTGGTTTTAAATAATCGAGAGGCGTGAAATTTTCATTTTAGCTTAGGAATCGAATTTCAATTTGGGCCCTAGTTTTTTAAATTTTAGGAGAGAAATTAGGGTGAATTTTTCAAGATCTATTTGAGAGTAATTGAAATGAATTTGTGTTTAAGGTTTGACGTGGTGGAGAATTCCTCCCTCGTGGGGTGCACGTCCAGATGTCACGTAGGACGTCAAACACGTGATCCACTAGGGCGGGGTTCCAACACTTATGATATCAGAGAGTTCCGGTTTAGGTCCAGGTGTAAGGAGAAATTTAGGATTTTCATGACCTGTCATGCATTCTTTTAAAATTGAATTATTTGCATTGTTTTGCATTGTTTTAAATTTTAAATCGTTTCACATGACTAAATGTTGATTTTGCATGTTTTGAATCGTTCTATACACTTTGGAAATTTTTTTTGATTAACTAAAGATTTTCACTGGTTTTATCTTGAAGGAGTAAATATGCCACCTCGGAGTAGAACTCGAGTAGCTTTGCCTCTCTCTAGCTCTCGCCAGGGAAGCACATATGAGTCGCATGTCCCACAAGATTTGGGATGCCTTTTGCTCCTGGCTCAGAGGCACCTAGTGTGCAACTTGAGGTGTCGCCTCCTCCTCCTCCTACTATGCCTGTGATGGATCCGCAGTTCTTTCAAGCCTTTGCCCAGGCTTTCACCTATGCCTTGGGCCAAGGATCATAGGCTCCGGTGCCAGCTCTAGTGGTTAGGGGTGGGTAGTATGATAAACTGCGTAAGTATGGAGCGGTGGACTTTAATGGCACCACCAATCCAGAAGAAGCCGAATCATGGATGAAGAGGACAGAGAGAGTCTTGGTACAGATGAAGTGCACAGATTAAGAGAAGCTTGAGTATATAGTTAGCTTACAGCAGGGGGATGCTCTCCACTGTAGGAGTCAGTGCCACAGAGTCAGGATATGCCTCCAGTGCTGACATAGAGAGATTTTGGGGAGCTGTTCAGGAAGAAGTACCTCTCCCGGGTCTATATCTAGGAGAAAGCCAAAGAGTTCTTGAATCTGACTCAGAGTGATATGAGCGTGAATGAATATGAGCTGAAGTTCACTCAGCTATCCAGATATGTAGCTCATATTGTGGCCAATGAAGAAGACAAGTGCTGCAAATTCAAGGGAGGCCTCCACCTGGGAATCAAGGAGAAGGTGATTATTCATAATTTCTGTTATTATCAGCAGTTGGTATATGCTGCACTCCAGGTTGAGAAACTAGAGAACATTAAGCAAGAGATGAGCAGAAAGAGGAAGAGCAGAGAACAGTCTTCCAAGAAAGGGGGTAGTGCTCAGACAGCTGACAGGGGTAAGAAGAGCGCCCGTACTCAGAGTCAGGGTGGCAGTAGTGCCCCTCACCAGAGAAAGCGATTCAGGGCAGGGACAGTACAGGCCTCCTCAGTGGGAGGAAATAGCAGAACAGAGAGGAGCAGAAACCAGAACCCCTAATGTGAGCATTGTAGGAAGCTGCATTGGGGTGAGTGCTACAAGCTGTTGGGAGCCTGTTTCTGGTGTGGAGAGAAAGGGCATAGGATCAAGGATTGCCCTCTGATGTCTAGAGGGGATGGATCACAGGTTCAAGCTCCGAGGAGAGCAGAAACTGTGGGAACAGGCCAGCTAATGGGGTGGGTAGCTCAGGATCAGTCAAGAAACCTATTCCTCCAAGGAGACTGGGAGGGCAAGCGCAAGAGGGTTTTTGCTATGACGTGGGAGGAAGCTGCAGCCGCACCGGAAGTTATTACTAGTATGGCTCAGCTTTTTCAGTATGATGTTTATGTTCTATTTAACTCTGGTTCCACACATTCCTTTGTTTCTGCAAGCATGATCTTACCTGGTATGCATTCAGTTCTTTTGGATAACTTTCTGCTTGTTAGCACTCCGTTAGGTAGGAATGTAATTGTAAGCCGAATCTTTAGAGACTGTGAGCTTATTATCGAGGGATCTAGTTTGGTCGTGGATCTGCTACCTCTAGATCTGAAGGGGTTAGATGTCATTGTGGGAATGGATGTAATGGAGAAATATTGGGCGAAGCTTGATTGTGGCCTAAAGGAAGTGGAGTTTGATCTGAGTGATGGTCAGAAGGTAACTTTCAGAGGGGATAGAAAGATATCACCGCCAAGGCTTGTTTCAGCTTTGTTAGCTAATAAAATGATGGGAAGAGTGTGTGAAGCTTTTTTGGCGTGTGTCGTTGATAAAGTGTGAAGGAAAGTAGGGCGGAGGATATTCCTATTGTGAGGGAATTTCCAGATGTGTTCCCAAAGGAATTATCGGGTTTACCATCGGTGAGGGAGATCGAGTTTGCTATTGACTTGATTCCCGGGACGGCTCCTATTTCTATTCCACCTTATAGGATGGCTCCAGCTGAGCTGAAGGAACTTAAGGAGCAGTTGGAAGAGTTGTTAGAGAAGGGGTTCATTAGGCTGAGTTCCTCACCTTGGGGAGCATCGGTCTTATTTGTTAAAAAGAAAGATGGAACTTGGAGGATGCACATTGACTATAGGAGGATCAACAAGGTGACAGTTAAAAACAAGTACCCATTGCCTCGGATAGATGACTTGTTTGATCAGCTGCAGGAAGCAACGGTCTTCTCTAAGATTGATCTCAGGTCTGGCTACCATTAACTCAGGATTAAGGAGTCTGATGTGAGCAAGACAACCTACAGAACACGGTATGGGCATTATGAATTTTTAGTTATGCCATTTGGACTGACCAATGCTCCAGCTGCTTTCATGGATCTTATGAACAGGGTCTTTAAGGAGTATTTGGATCAGTTTGTAATAGTGCTCATCGACGACATTCTGGTGTATTCGAAGAAGGTAAGAGAGCATGAGGAGAATTTAAGGATTGTATTACAGTGGTTGAGAGAGAGGGAGCTTTATGCCAAATTCAGTAAATGTGAATTTTGGCTACATGAGGTGGTTTTCCTTGGTCATATCATTTCTGAGAATGGGGTGCATGTGGACCCAAAGAAAGTTAAAGCAATAGTGAACTGGCACGCTCCGACGACAATGACAGAAGTGAGGAGCTTTCTGGGTTTAGCAGGCTACTATAGGAGATTCGTGGAGGGTTTTTCCATTATTGCTGCTCCTTTGACCAAGTTATTGAGAAAGAATCAGAAGTTTGTCTGGATTGATGAATGCTAGAAAAGTTTTGAGGAGCTTAAGCACAGATTGGCTAGTGCTCCAGTTTTGGCTTTGCCTACAGGAGAGTGAAGTTATACAGTGTATAGTGATGCTTCTAGGAAGGGGTTGGGTTGTGTACTGATGCAAGAGGATAAGGTTATAGCTTATGCCTCACGGCAGCTAAAGCCTTATGAGTTGAATTATCTGACCCACGATCTGGAATTGGCAACGGTGATTTTTGCCTTAAAGATCTAGAGACATTATTTGTTTGGGGTTCAGATTAGGATCTTTACTGATCATAAGAGTCTCAAATACCTGTTGAGTCAGAAGGAGCTGAATTTGAGACAGAGAAGGTGGATTGAACTGCTTAAAGATTATGACTTGTTGATTGAGTACCATCCAGACAAGGCAAATATTGTCGTAGATGCTTTGAGCAGGAACTCTTCCATAGCACATGTCCAGACAGTTTATCTGCCGCTATTGGAAGAGATGGCTAAGCTCAGAATCAGTTTAAAGCAGGAGGAGTCTGATTGTGTGGTTGCTACTTTTAAGGTGAGGCCGATCCTCAGAGAAAAGGTGAGAAAGTTACAAGTTCAGGATGCAGAACTGAGTAAACTGCAAGAAGAGGTTCAGCAGGGCAAGAAGTCTGAAGTGGTAGTGAGTGATGATGGACTCCTGACAGTCAGGAATAGGCTCTGTATTCTAGATGTCCAGGAGGTGAAGGATGAGATTCTGGATGAGGCGCACAATGCGCCTTATGCTATGCACCCAGGTAGCACCAGGATGTACAGGGATCTTAAGGAGAATTTTTGGTGGAAAGGTATAAAGAAAGATGTGGTCGACTATGCAAGTAAGTGTCTAGTGTGTCAACAAGTCAAGGCTGAACACCAGGCACCTTTAGGCCAGTTAAGGCCATTATCCATTCCTGTTGGCAGAGAGTGACTATGGACTTTCTGATGGGGTTGCCCAAGACCAGTAGGAGGCATGATGCCATATGGGTAATTGTGGATAGATTGACGAAGTCAGCCCATTTTCTAGCAATTAAACAGACTGATCCTCTGCATGTGCTAGCCAAGAAGTACATTGATGAGATTGTGAGATTACATGGGATCCCAGATTGTTTAGTGCCTGATAGGGATCCTCGATTTACTTCGAGATTTTGGGGAAGTTTGCAGGAAGCTTTGGGCACTAAGTTGAGTTTTAGCACTGCTTTCCATCCTCAGACTGATGGACAATCTGAGAGTACCATTCGGACCCTTGAGGGGATGATCAGGTCTTGTGTGATGGATTTTAAAGGAGCATGGGATGAACACTTGCCAATGATAGAATTTGCTTACAATAATTCGTATCATTCGAGCATTCAGATGGCTCCTTATGAAGCTCTGTATGGGAGGAGATGTAGGACTCCAGTATGTTGGGATGAAGAGGGAGTCAGGAAACTTTTAGGTCCAGAGTTGATTCAGATGACAGTTGATAAGGTCAACTTGATTAAGCACAGGCTAAAAGCAGCTCAGGACAGGATGAAAAGTTATGAAGATGCTCCCCGAAAGGAGATGGAGTACGAGGTCGGCGAGAAAGTTTTTCTTAAGATGTCTCCTTGGAAAGGAATTCTGAGATTTGGAAAGAAGGGTAAGCTGAGTCCAAGGTATGTGGGGCCTTATGAAATTCTGGAGAGGATTGGACCGTTGGCTTACAAGTTAGCATTGCCTGCTGAGCTATCCCAGATTCATGATGTCTTTCATGTTTCTATGCTAAGGAGATACAGATCAGATCCTTCTCATGTCATTCAAGCCATTGAAGTCTAGTTGAGTGATGATCTGAGCTATGAGGAGCTTCCAGTGCAAATATTGGATACAAAAGAAAAGGTTCTCAGGAACAAGACATTACAACTAGTAAAAGTCTTATGGAGGAACCATTCAGTGGAAGAGACCACGTGGGAGCTATTGGAAGCTATGAAGGAGAAGTATCCTCATCTCTTCATTGACTCAGGTAAGAATTTCGAAGACGAAATTCTTTTAAGGGGGAAGGAATGTTAGGTCCCCGATTTCCTCTTTCTTATTGAATAAGCATGTTTAAATTATTTTGAGGTTTAGTTTGCTTTATTTCTTTTGGTTAGAATAATTTGAGGTTTTTAGTACTTAAGTTAATGAAATTAAATGGAGGGATTAAGTTTAAATTAGAGTTGGTATGGAGTTAGAAATTTAAGGAATAAGATGATATAGGGGTAATTTAGGAAGTCCACTAATGGTTTTAAAGTTTAAGGCTTATAAGGAGGGATAGTTTGGTCTTTTTAATTTAAGTAAAAGAAGAAAGGATGAAGCAAATGGGCTTGTGGCCGTATGAGAGAATGAAAGCTACGAAATTTTCATGTATAAAGAGGGGATAAGTGAAACTACATAGTTTTAGGCTTAGGCTTTAAGTTTAAGAAACAAAATTTTCCTAAGTCTTTGAAAGAGGGTTACGAAAGTTACAAGGAAAAGAAAGGAAGGAGACCTTCGGTGGAGAAAAGAAGAAGAAGAAGAAGAAGAAGAGAAGATTAGGGTTTTGTAAATTCTTGCTTTAGAAAAGAGAATTTGAGAGTTTTTTAAGAAGGAAAAAGGAAGAGGCAAGTGAAATCTTCCATTAGAGGCAAGAAGTGAATTGTCGTGGGTGGCTTCTAAGGTGAGTAAGTTTCGAAATTCTTTGGAAATCCTTTGGAAATTCTAATGAGTTTTGGTTCTAATAGCTTAGGAAAAGCATGGGTAAGGTTTTATAGGTTCAATTTCATGCTTTCATTTCCTAAGTTTTGCCAATTTTGAAATCTCATGTTTATGTGGGATTTTTGTGCTTTGGTGAAGGGCAAGAGAGGCAAGAGGAGTTAGAGGGAAGGTAAATTGATCAAGCCTAAAGCTAAAGGAATTAAGGTAGGTGATAGTTTAATAATTGAGTTAATAAGCATATTAAATTTTCTTGACATAAATGCCATTTATTGCTTTCCAATAACCTACCAATGTTGTATTTAATACTATTTGGGATGGTTTAAACTTGTATTATATGTCTTTTTTATGTAAATACATTGTGGAAATATTTGTAAAATTGTTTGCCAAGTGAAAAAGATTGGAACATGTGTTTTCGGAAAAATGCCATTTTGGGCAATTATGTGTGAATTATGTGATATGCATGATTTTATAGGTTTGTGGTGGTCCCTTAAGAGTCAAGTACACTTGCCTATTCATAGGCTTCTCCCGTCTACCCGCTAGTGGCATTAGAGCTCCTCACGGACTCCCATAAGTTCACGGCTACACATGACCCCCCTTGCGGGAATGTATAGTACGTTCCGTTTGGATCCACCCAAACCATCTTATATGTGCTTATGTGATATTAATTTGTTTATGTTGATTTGGTGAATGCTTTGATCAATTGAAAAAGTTGAGAATTTTCTTTATGGCAAAGTCGGATTATTGTAAAGTTTGCTTTGAAAATAATTGATAAAAGGGTTTTGCTTGTTTTCTTAGTTATTAAATTGTTACCCACTGAGCCGTCGAGCTCACACCTCATTTTTTTCTCTACAGAGGACAAGCGAGAAAACGAGTTACCGCATCGGGATTGAGGCATTACTCCGATGTATTTTACTTTTAAAGTCATCTTTTGGAAAAACAAGGCTTTAGATTGCATTTTGGAGAAATGACTTTCTTTGTATTTTAACTTTTGATACT
>JANIHY010000005.1:68518533-68531059 GCA_027479065.1 Erythroxylum brevipes | reverse complement strand
GCTTCGTCACCATCTTCTTCACTCTCTCCTTCACCTCCAATGGCCTCAGTAACTGAATCCTCTCCCTCACCTTCCCAATCGGATGCTCCAGTTGCTTCAATATAGCCACTCTCTTGGTTTCCCCACGATGGGTCATCTTGCTCAGTGTCAGACAATGTAATGGTAGTATTGTTGTCTTCCTCTTGCTGCGCTCAATCCGATGTCTGGGTAACAAAAGGAACAAAGGACGAGAAGTGGGTCCTCAGTTTGAGAGAGAGAGTAGAAGAAACGGAGGGAGAAAGGTGGAGTTTTAAGCGTCTGGGTGTGACACAGAAGCAGCGGTGAGGAGTGGGTTTTGGTTTCGGTTTTGAAATGAGAAGAGAAGGGAACGAAAGTAACGAAGAGTCTCAAATGTTTAATTAAGCTTTCTGCGACGTTTTCTTCAACAAAATGTCGCGGTTTCTATTTCGCGACGTTTTATGGATAAAACGTCGCATAAAGTGTTATAAATTTATGACGTTTTTATAAAACGTCTTGAAAAATTAGAACATTTCGTGAAGTTTTTTAAACGTCGCAAAAAGTTTAAACATTTCGTGACGTTTTATTCAAAAAACGTTGCGAATAGTATGTTATTCTTGTAGTGAGTTCATCAAAAGAAAACACAGACAAATCCTTGAATTCCTCTATAGCAGCGACAACGTGATCGAATTTAGAACTGAGACTACGAAGTACCTTTTCGACAATTGTTTGATCTGTAATGTTGGCGCCGTATGTGCGCATTTGACTGACGACAGCAGTAGCTTTGGCCAGAAATTCGGATACAGTCTCATCGTTCCTCATCTGAAGCATCTCAAACTCTCTGTGGAGAGATTGAAGTCGAACCACCATCACTTTAGAATCTCCTTGAAATTCTTTCTGCAGCACAGACCATGCTTCTTTTGCTGTAGTTGCTGCTGCAATTCTTGCAAACACATTGTCATGAACAGCCTGCTGAATAATCGCCAGTGCCTTTGCATCTTTCTTCCTTGTTTCTTTCAGTCTGGTTTGTGCCTCTGCTGTGAGGACTGTCTCTGCATCAGGTTCAGTGTAACCATTTTCCACATAATCCCAGACATCCTGTGATCTGAGTAGCGTCTTTAGTCGTATAGACCAGAACTCATAATTCTCCCCTTTGAAAATTGGAATAAGAGGCTGTCCGTTGCCACTGCTAGACATGAAGAATCTCTGATTATCTGCTGCAAATTTTCACTTATTGGTGGCTCTGATACCACAATGTTGATAATTAGACAGTAAATGAAAGAATCAGAGAAGAATACTGCCGTAATGCCACTCATTTTATTAAAGAAGAGAAGCCTTTTAAATAGGCATAAACATAAAGAGAAAAGAAACGAAATCATTGATGTCTATAATTACAGCAACAATTATTGACCAATAAAGTAGAAAGTAACAGTTCCTAAAAAGTAGGACAGCTTGTTGACTGTTTCAGAATCACAATTCAACAAAATTTCCAACTATCTGTCAGACCTCAAGTTGGAGTATTTGGATTTGTCTTACAATGAACTCGAAGGTGAGGTTCCTGTACAAGGAGTCTTTAAGAATGCTAGTTCCACTTCGATCATGGGAAACAAGCAACTCTGTGGAGGAATACCTGAATTCAACCTACCAAGATGCTCTGCCACAAACACAACAAAGTCAAACTCTTCTTCCAAGTTCAAGTTAATAGCTGCAATCACTTCTGGGATTCTCGGAGCAATCATTTTGACCTGTGTTTTACTTTTCTGTTATTTGCGGAAGAAGGGAACGGGTAGGCCAATTTCTCAATCTTCATTCATTGTCCCTTTTTTGCAAATGACATATTAAGATCTACTTACAGCAACCAATAGGTTCTCTTCCGAAACTTTGATTGGTACGGGCAGTTTTGGATCAGTGTACCGAGGAGTCATTGAACCAGATGGAGTTGTTGTAGCAGTTAATAATTTTGTAAACAACTGTTATTTTTGAGAGATCCAATCGTGTCTTTTACAATTGATATTATATGTAATATATAGAAAACAGAAAATAACTACCTAGTCTTATCTTAATTATTACAAGTAATTACTAATATAGATTTGTACAAAAAGACTAAAAAAGACTTCATGTATTCTTTCCAATATACCCCCGCAAGATGATGTCCCGAGACATGACATTCATCTTGGCCCTAAAAAAATCATGCTTGGTTCAAGAAAGCGGCTTTGTTAGAATGTCAGCTGGTTGGTCCATGGTGGAGATATGACGAACTTGTAGGTCGTTGTTCTGAACTCTTTCACGAATGAAATGATAATCAAGCGATAAGTGTTTCATACGAGAGTGAAAAGCTGGATTGGAACAGACTTACGTTGCACCAAGGTTGTCACTGAAGAGAACTGGTGTAGTTGGAAGCGTGATATGCATTTCATGAAGTAAATTCTGGACCCACATAAGTTCTGCTGTGGTTGCAGCAATGGCGCGATATTCTGCCTCCGTCGATGAACGAGCAACGGTACGTTGTCTTTTAGAGCTCCAGGAAATCGGATTACCACCTAAGTAAACAATGTAGCCAGTTGTGGACGTACAAGTGTCAACATCACCACCCCAGTCAGCATCCGTAAAACCCTGAAGATCCAAACTCTTGGCCCGGAATAATTGTAAACCATAGTCATGGGTGTGTTTGATGTAGCGTAACGTGTGTTTGAGTTGTTGCAAATGGAGTGTCGTAGGCTTGTGCATGAATTGCGAAAGTTTGTTGACAGCATAACTAATGTCAGGTCTTGTCAACGTGAGATATTGAAGAGCACCAAGGATACTGCGATACTTTGTTTCATTGGTACTTGCCGAACCATCATGAAGACATAGCGTGGCAGTGGTGCAAATGGGTGTGTTGCACGGGCTACATTTGTCCATATCAAAGCTTGTGAGAATGTCATGGATATACCTTTGTTGAGAAAAAAATAACCCTCCGGAGTTGGGAATGATCTTGAGACCTAAAAAATATGATGGAGTACCCATGTTCTTTAATGAAAAACGTGTAGATATAGCCGAAAGAAATTTCTCCAGAACATCATTTGAATTGCCGATGAGTAGAAGATCATCAACATACACAAGAAAGTACATGATTGTGTTGTTGTGTTTGTAGATGAACAAGGAGTTGTCACTGTGATTACATTTGAATCCATAGGATAGAAGGAGCTGTCGTAACTCCTGGTACCATGTTCGAGATGCCTGTTTTAGACCATAAATTGCTTTGTTGAGTTTGCATACATGAGTGGGATATTGTGGATCAACAAATCAAGGAGGTTGACGCATGTAGATTGTTTCATGGAGACTGCCTTGAAGAAAAGCATTGTTGGCATCCATTTGGTGAATGCGCCATTGTCGTGTGAGAACTATGGTTAGAAAAACCTTGATCGTCTGATGTTTGACAACTGGAGGAAAAGTTTCCTTGTAGTCAATACCCTAAAATTGATTGTAACCTTTGGCCACCAATCGAGATTTGTAACAAGAGATTGATCCATCGGGATTGCGTTTGATACAAAAAATCCACATACAATTAACAACATTCTTTGCCTCTGTAGCAAGAACAAGTGTCCAAGTATGATTTCGGATGAGAGCATCAAATTCTGAGCAATGGTATGAGGTTCATCAGTCGAAGGTAAAGGACGTTTGGATATGGTGAAGAGTTTAGGTTTGTGGATATTGTTTTTGGAATGTGTGATCATAGGATGAGTATTGTGAGTTGTAGTAGGTTCGGAGGTAGTTGCAGTGATAGATGAAGTGCCGACATCGTCAATTGGGGCTACTCTTGTGGGTGGTGTAACAGGAACAATATGCGAGAGTTGATGATTAGGGTGATCTGAACCATTTTCCTGAGGAAGTGACGTTTTGGGAAGGAGAGCATTATAAGGAAACTGGTCATCAAAGAAAATGACATGACGGGAAGTATAAACTTTATTGTTTTTAGGATCAAAACATTGATAAGCAAACTGAGAAAAGTAGTACCCGAGAAAAATACATGGAGTAGATCTTTGTTGGAATTTATTGCTTGTGTAAGGTCGCAACCAAGGAAAACATAAACTATTGAAGATGGTTGTAAGACGGTGGTTGACAAAACAATGTTTCAAAAGATGTACGCATCTTAAGTGTTGGTGTTGGCATACGATTAATAAGATAGACGGCTGTTCGAACAGCATAGGACCAAAAGGCCGAGGGTAACTGACTTTGGTGGAGTAAGGCTCACGTGGATTCTAAAATATGGTGATGTCAACGTTCTGACATACCATTCAGTTCAGGTGTATGTGGTGGAATAGTAAAATGAGTAATACCATGAGTGAAAAAATAGTTGCGGAGGTGAATGTATTCACCACCATTATCAGTATAAAGAGTTTGAAAGGTGTTTGAAATTTTTTTTCAACAGTGGTTTTGAAAAAAGGAAAAATAGTGGAGATGTCATACTTATTTTTAAGTGTAAAAAGCCAGACATATCGAGAAAAATGGTCGACAAAAATAAAATAGTATTTAAAACCATCATGAGAGGTAATCAGAGCTGGACCCCAAACATCAGAAAACACAAGTTCAAGTGGTCTGGTAGTATTAAAATGCTGATTTGAAAAAGGTAATTTACAACTTTTTGCAGATTGACAAGAAATACACATAGGAGGAACAATACTACTAGACAGAATTGTATTTTGTGACTGCAAGTATTGAAAAGTCTTTGTAGAGGGATGACCTAATACATGATGTAAAATGGATTGTTTTGGAGTTTGTGATACAAACACTTAGGGTTGTGAGTTGGAAGGTGGAATTTGGAAGCTATACAGATCACTGGGGCAATCCACTGAGAGTAACACCGATCAGTTTTGCAGATCCTTCACCTGAAATGAGTTGGGAAAAAATTCAATTGATATTAGATTTTTTGCACACAATTTTTTAACAGAGGCAAGATTTTGTGTAATTTTAGGTACATATAAGACATCATTTAGAGTTATCGATTTGAGACGTGAGGGTAGAGTGATATTACCGATATTAGCAATGGGTAAGTTGTACCCGTCTCCAACTTGAAGCTACTCGTTTCTAGTATACGACACATTGAATGATAAATTATGTAGATCATTTGTAATGTGTGGTGTTGCTCCCGAATCAAGAACCCATTGATTAGACATAGGTACGGTTGCAATATTTCCCTGCACATAATTAGCCGATGGTCCATTAGTTTGTAGTCGACTTGGTCGACCATTTATAAGCCAACATGTTTTTGTCGTATTACCACCACGCTCGCAAAATTGACAAATCAGTGCGTCTTGCCCTCCTTGTCTTTGATTGTTGTGAGATGTAGAGAACAACCCTGCTTGCCTACATGTTCCTTGCCTTTGAAACTGACCGTTCGACCCTATCCAGGCCTGTGTATATGCCTGGAACTCGACGCATTGGACCAGAATCGTCCTTGTCCAGCCTGTGCGTGTGCCCCTGGTTGCCCGCTTGCCATCCAGTGACGTCCTTCTCCATTATTAACAAACACAGCAAAGGCCCCAGCCGCTCCAGAATCTTGTTTATTCATTCGATGTAGATAATTTTCATGTTCCACAAGTCTTTCATGTGATTTGTCAAATTGAATTGGACTTTCTCGTGCTCGGAGAACCGTACAAATTTCTTTGTAATCTGAAGAAAGACCATTGAGAGTGTACAGAATTAGATCTATTTCTTCAAGAGGAGCATGAACAATTGCAATTTCATCGACGATTGATTTTACTCGCTGCAAATAATAGGAAATATTATCTTCCCCTTTTTGAACGGACATCAACCTTTCTTTCAAGGATAGAAGACGTGCCCTCGATTTTCCTGCAAATGTTTTGGCCAGAATTTCCCATGCTTCTCTGGCTGTTGTTGCGCCTCCAATTAAAGACACCATTGATGGTGCCATTGAGTTTAACAAAGCAGACAAAATAAATTTGTCTTGCCTAATCTAAAACCGATATTCTTGTGTGTCTTCCGTGGGACATACACAAGAGCCATCAACAAATCCTTCAAGGCTATACCAATAAGAAGTGCTAGCATTTGTGTGCGCCACGTTGGATAATTTGAACCACATAATTTGGAGTCTCCTGTAAATCTAGGATTGAAAACAACCAGATTTGTGGAGGAAGTGTTAAAATCAATAGTAGACGAAAAAGAGTTATCGATGGCCATGATAAAATTATGGGAATTGCAATTCAAGCTTTGGGCTCTGATACCATAATAATTTTGTAAACAATTGATATTTTGAGAGGATGAATCGTTTCTATTACAATTGATATTACATGTAATATATAGAAAACAAAAAATAACTACCTAGTCTTATCTTAATTATTACAAGTAATTACAAATGTAGACTTGGACAAAAAGACTAAAATAGACTTCATGTATTCTTTCCAATACCAACAATGCACTCCTAGCGAAATTGGGTTGGGGTTTGTTCACAAACCACACGACTCTCTAGGTTCAGATCCTCCAGGCTAAATATTGGATTGATACTACTCATCTTCCCCTCACGCTCTCCAGGCTAGGGGCGTTGTTAGTTTGGAAAAGGATTTCGATGTCCTAGCAATGGGTCCAAAAAGGGACCAAATGGTTTTTAGGGAATGAGAGACAGGTGTTATTTTGGATGGATAACTGGCTAACTAGTTGGGGACCTCTTATTCACGTGGCATCCTCTTCGATACCGAATCGCCTTCGGTTGACTACCGTTGCGGACCTCCTTACAGACGATGGCAAGTGGCGCTGGCCCAAGTTCCAACAGTACCCACCATCCACAGTTTGTTTGGCAATTGCAGAATTGGGCCCTATTGATGGGAGTCACGGGGAGGATAGCCTGCAGTGGGGCCCTACCCCTCACGGAGAGTTCTCTGTGGCTTCCGCCTATGAGATTATCGAGGATTCCTCAGTGGACAACCGACACAGACTGTGGGGGATCATCTGGAAATGGTGTGGGCCCACAGCTTATTATAACTTTTCTTTGGCTTGTTGCCAAACGCAGACTTCTGACGAATCACCAGAGAGTGACTCGACATATTGCCCTCGACGATAGTTGCCCTCACTGTGGACAGGTTGAGACCACTGCTCATGTGATTCGAGACTGCCCTCGGGTTCAAGCTCTCTGGAGTCATTTTCTCCAGGAGGTGGTGGATAGGTGTTTCTTCCAGCAAGAGGTGGACACTTAACTGATGGGTAACCTCACCAACCAGACCCCGGTCCAGCAGGAGGTCTGGGCTATGGTCTTTGAGGTCGCTTGCTGGTTCTTGTGGAAATGGAGGAACAACAATATCTTTGAATCGTCTTTTTTTTGGCCTGATGAGGGGCATAGAGTTATTTTGGACTACGTGGGGTGGATCGCCCGGGACAGGATGATGGAGAAGTGTGTGTTTTCAGCTCAGGGCTTACCGGTGGGTTCCTGTGTAGGGTGGACGAAGCCCAAGACGGGTTGGGTGAAAGCCAATTCTGATGGCGCTATGAACTCCAATTCTAAAATGATTTCTTCCGGGGATTTGATTCGGGATTCCATTGGAGAGCGACGAGGTGGTTTTCAGCATAATCTCGAGACGGGTCTCCGTTAACCGCAGAGTTATGGGAGATGTTCTTAGATCTCACACTGGCCTAGGACCTAGGCTATCGTCAAGTGGTGATAGAAGTTGACTCTCTTGAGGTTATTAATCTTCTTTCTGCTCCTATCAGTACACTGACTGAAATTTCTATTTTAGTGACAGGCACCCAACAACTCTTGTACCGGGAGTGGATGGTTTGGATGCAGCATGTGTTCAAGGAAGGCAACCAATGTGCGGACAACCTTGTTCGACTCACTGGGGTGGGTAGCTTGGGTTTCTCTATCCTTCACAAACCCCCTTTTGGAGTTTAGGAGATCCTCTGCCGCGATGTGCACGGCGCTACCCCAAAGTGTTACATTAGTGTTGTAGCTTATCCTTTGTAATCAAAAAGAACAAAAAAAAAGAAACAAGTTAACATCAATACCGTTTGTTTCTTTCATGCGTTACTGTTGACTGTTGACTGTTCTTGTTCTAAAGTTCTCTCTTTTTAACCGTACACGACAAGTTTTGATTAGTTGGACTCTTAACTTTTTTTTTTCTTATGAAGTAATTTAAGTAGGTCCTAATTATAAGAAGATATTTTTAAATCATTCACACCTAAATTAATCTCTCTTAAATCGAATAGGTCCTTTGTACAAAATAAAGTTCTGATATGAAATTTTGAATAGTTGTATATAAAAGAAAAAAAAGAAAAAGAGAACAGTCAAAAAAGATGGTTTGGAATACTAAATTGCAAAAGTGTGACAACATAAGCTCCGGTTGGCGCACGTCCATAAATAGCTCAACATAGAGCACTCTCTCTTCCAAACATTACCACCAACTCAAGCCTGACCCCTTTCAAATTTCCCGAGAAACAAACAGAAAATTCAGTTTATTGAGTACCTGGTGTTTGCTTCTTACATTACGATCATCGTCAAATGCCGAAAGAAGGGATGAGGAACCTATTCTTTCACTCAAAGGCTCCATCTTTTGCCTTAACTACTCCTTTATCCTCTCCTGGCCGGAGCTTCTCTGGATCGAGGATTGGAATGATTATCGAAACAGCTGATTCCATGATCATGAAATGGAACTCAGACTCTTCAACCTATGCGAGCGTCACGTCTCTCTTTCACAAGGACAAAAGAGAGGCCGCACAGTTCTTGAACTGCGTTAACAACCTTCAAAAAGTCATTCATTTATTAGCATCTGAAGACCCCCGCCTCGAGCGAGCCCAAACCCTCATGCAAACAGCGATGAAGAGGTTGAAGAAGGAGTTCTATCAGATTCTCTCCATGAACCGAGCCCACCTCGACCCCGAATCCGTCTCAACCAGATCCTCACGGACCTCCACCATATCCAGCTCCGATAATCAGGACGACGATGACGACGACGACGACAAAATCCAAATCGCCGGAGATTCCATCACCGAAGTTGAGAACGTTTCTGCGACCGTAATGGACGACTTAAAATCCATTGCAGAGTGCATGATCTCTTGCGGTTATACCAAAGAGTGTACAGAAGTGGCAAAAGTCATACGTAAATCAATAATCGACGGAGGTATTTACAAACTAGGCGTGGAGCGAGTGAGCTCTTCGAAGGTGAACAAGATGAGTTGGGAAGTACTTGAATTGAAAATCAAGAACTGGCTGGAAGCAATGAAGATCGCTATGAGGACGCTGTTCGCTGGAGAGAGAATTCTCTGCGATGCCGTTTTTGCAGTCTCAGATTCCACCAGAGAGAGTTGCTTTAGTGAAGTATGTAGAGAAGCTGCTACTCTTCTCTTCAACTTCCCTGAGCTCGTCGCCAAGAGCAAAAGATCTTCGCCGGAGAGAATGTTTCTCTCCCTCGATATGTACACGTTAATCACCAAACACTGGCCGGAGATTGAGGAGATCTTTTCGTTTGAGTCGTGCTCCACCGTCCGATCCCAAGCTCTCGCGTCCCTCACTCGACTCACCGAGTCAGTCCACCACATGCTCGCCGAGTTTGAATCGACAATCCAAAAGGACTCTTCCAAAACACTACTTCCCGGCGGCGAACTGCATTCTCTAACAATATACGCAATGGACTACCTCGTTCTACTCGGCGATTACAGTAACGTAGTTGCCGACATTATCTCAGACTGGCCTCCACAGTCGAAACCTTACCCGCCGGAATCCTACTTCGACAGTCCACACTGCCAAGACTCACCGACGAGTCCTTTGTTCCTCCAATTCGCGAGGTTAATTCTAGTAGTCCTCTGTAAACTCGACCGAAAAGCCGAAAACTACAAAGACGTGTCCGTATCTTATCTCTTCTTAGCCAATAATATCCAACACTTGGCAACAAAGGTCCGTACATCGAATCTCATATCCATACTCGGCGACGGTTGGGTGACGAAGCAAGAAGCGAAGGTGAGACAGTTCGCAGGGAACTACGTGCGTTTAGCCTGGGCCCCACTGGTTGAAATACTGACGGAGAAGTCAACGACTGTGATAACAGCGGAGGAGGTCAAGGACATATTTAAGAGATTTAATCCAAGTTTTGAGGAAGTGTACCGGAAACATAATTCTTGCGTTATTCCGGACCTGAAGCTTCGGGACGAGGTAATGGTATCTATATCGAGGAAGCTGACGTCGCAGTATCGCGAGTTGTATCAGAAACATAGAAGTGTGAGTATATTTGTCAAATATGCTCCTGAAGATATAGAGAATTACTTGTCGTATTTGTTTTCCGGGACGACGTTTGGGGGAGATTTCCCGTCGTCGTCTTCTGCTTCGTCGTCTCACCGGCGCCATGGACGAACATAGAGACCTTGCTTTTTGTTTTCTTTTTGTGAATACTAAATTATAATATGTAATTATTATTTTCACACATAATTTTATTTTTATTAATTCAATATATTTATATCAAATAACAAATAAAATATTTAAAATATATTAATTTTGATTATAAAATATAAGTTCTTACACTTTCACGTAATTAAGATCATGCATATTAGATAAGTTGTATTATAGATCATGCATATTAGATAAGTTGTATTATCAACCCTTCTCATAATGAATACCGAACATTATGTTAGACGGATGCCAAGCAATTATTGTACGGCTTAACAAGCTCAATCCGGTAACCTTAACATTACATATATGACTAACTATATGAAATAAAATATTGCAGGGTTGATAATACAATTTCGTTGTCCAAAGTGTTAATTGTTAAGAGTGAGAATATGTTGCAGCTTGAAACTATAATATGAATTTTAAATAAAATATTTAATAATTAAAATAAGATAGTATGAAGTGTCAAATAATAATTGAAGTTTGTAACTGGAACTCCTAACATATTGCAACTCTTCCTTGTATGGTACACCAATATGGCAACATTTAATGTCATGATTGATGTTCTATGGATCAAGCCAAGGTAAGAGTGATAAGAAGTAGTAATTGAGAAGCAGAGAGTGGAGATATCTAAATTGATTTAGGATTTCTACTTTTCTTGGGAAAAGACGACTTTGTTTAAGAAGAAGAGACATAGAGAATACGTTACAAAAGAATTAAAAAGGGGTACAAGATAAAAATATATCCTGTAGTTTAAGAAATCTTTAAAAAAGGCCCAAGATCTTAAAAATTCTTAGAAAATCTTCTTCTTTTAAACTTTAGATAAAAATAATGATGAGATACATATAATATGAACATTATATTATAGTGAAAGTTGATTAATATGAGTGAGAGTCCCGCAGTTATAGGCTAAATATACCGAACTGCGTTAAGAAATTTTAATTGATGATTTATTTGTTACTTATTTGATTTTTCTGCTTGCGTTTTAATTATGAAAAATTAATAGTTGTTAATACAATTGTTTTGTGTTAAGCGGCAGAACAAATACATTAGGAAACCATAACCTTAGGTGTTTTACTATTTTTAACATTTTAACACAATTATCACAACTTAATCAAATTCTGAAATATGTTCATACATGTACTGTAGCATCTCACTCTCGCAAAACATGTACTTGACATCTATGAGTGATATTCGAGTCCGTGTCTGACAAAGATGGCATACTAGAACACTCAACCAGTAAAAAATCGGTATAATTTTTTTTTTTTGAAATCACAAACATAAAGTGCAGAAATCGATAACCAAATTGGGCTCATTTTCATTCATAACATTTTCAGTTATACGTAACAACCAATACACAACTCATCAAAGATTTATTAATCACGTGGGCCTATTACAAATACAAAATACTTTAAACATAATGTCTTTACATTTCAAAAACCATTTTCATATAAATTGTACAACACTTAAGACTACGCTTATCAATACACCATATCGAACTACATATGCAGACATAAATTGATCCGGAATTGAAACTCTTACTTGGAGCCTTTCTGGAGACCTTTAGAAAACTTAAAAAACTACGTTGCAATAGTTTTGCGAGCTCAATGAATGAACCATCATTAATGATTTCACCGGATCACCAACACACATCATATATTGCACAATTATTCATTCTAAGCATACATTTATTATTCAGATACTTACATAACATGGCATATCATATAGTCATTCAATACAGCTTTGCAAATCATTCATGAATTTTAGTCTTATAATGTTATATGCATGAGACTCGCATTCGTTCTTATTGTTGTGACTGAGTGCCTATCACATACTTATACAAATACTGACCCATAGTGTAACATCTCGTCATCGATGGGAAGGTTATATTGGTAAATTGAGACGGGTTAGGATTATATCGCATATTATTGACTGAGCATTCATTTGACCTCTAATTTTAGAGGAATGAGTCTTTTGCGCATGCACATATAGATACATGCATTCATGACTTTTTCCCGGCTTTTGATTGTGATATTGATAGGAATTGTGAATTTGTGAGACAATTAGATTTGATATTGATTTATCAAGAATTTTGGAATAATTGGGTTGGAAAATATGAATTGGAAATGTGTTAGAGTGGTTAATAATTGATAGTGACTCTTC
>JANIHY010000005.1:68412341-68431308 GCA_027479065.1 Erythroxylum brevipes | reverse complement strand
ATGTCGTCTGCTGGCTAATACAGTAGAGGGATGGTCGGGGATCAGTTCGTGTCTGCATTAGTGTATTTTAGTTTTTTCTGAATGTTTGTATAACTGAATTGGACAATTTGTAAAGTAAACATATTAGAACAAATTGTGTTTATGAAAAGGGCCCTGAGGCCATTGAATCGTTATGCAAATTGTTTTCCGCATAATATGTGATGTGTATGTATGTGCTTATGTGTTAAAGAAGAAAAAAAATTTACTAAGTTTTGACTGAGTGATGTAGCACGCCGCCTCGCGGGGCACGGACTCGGATATCACCGTCGATGTCGGGTTCGGGTCGTGTGGGAGTGGGGTGTTACAATTGATCTTCTTCTCGTCACTACCAAGGCCTCTGCTTGTTGTGAATTTACTAGTCTATCTTCCTTACTTTTGTGCCGACTCTCTTTTTCCAGAATAGCAGCTGCAATATTGTCAAAGACTAGAGTGACTATGTTTTTTGTTAAACTGACGACGAGTTGATCATACGAATCTGGTAGACTTTGGAGTAGTAGTTATGCACGTTCACTTATCTTTATTGTGCGCCCCAATGATGATAGTTAAGAAAATAGAGTATTTAAGTGCTTTGAAGTGGATTCCGCCATACGTAAAGTGTATAGTTTTCTCTTCAGAAAAATTTTGTTGTGGAGTGATTTGGTTTTTTACAATTTTGTGAGGTGATCCCATATTTCCTTTACAGTCTGCTTTTCCTCTATGTTGGATAATACTCCATTAGCTAAAGCTAGGTGAAGATTATTTATAGCATTCCCGTCCATCTCGTTCCATTTTTATTTGTCATTTGTGACTCCAGCTGGTAGTTCACTAATGGCCGCCAGACAATTATTTTTCCTCAAGATTGCCTTTATCTTCAACTTCTACAATAAGAAATTACTCCCATTTAACTTTTTAATTTCAAATTTTGCTGCCATTGCTTCTATCATGAACAAAATTTGGCTATCACTATTTCATGTAAATAATATCGTATGTATGAATAGTATTGTACACGTGAATAGTATCATATGTATGAATAGTACCATACACGTGAATAGTACTGTATATTTGAATTACAATAACTAAACAGTATAACGCAAAATAAATACATGAACAGTTGTCACCTTTGAGGTTACTATTCACCAACTTTCACTGTACTCACAGAAACTTCGAACAGATTACGTTAAAAACTTCATCGTAATTTTCTAACCTAGCTCTGATACCACTTGTTGTGAAAATCAACCGGATCAGAGTAGGTTTGCAGCTAAATAGGACTAAGAGAATAATAATAAACACACAGGTTTTAAGTCAGTCTATTCTTAAACTATAACATAATTCATAACTCAATTCGAAACAAATTTTGGAATTCTTAAAACCAGAATTACAATTTTCCTTCTTCAAAACAATTGTAGCTTTATTTCTCTAGTTTTGATTGAATCAATAATCACCTCATTTGGAACTCTACTAATCAAGATATAATCAAAATAACGAAATATGTTCAGTAAAATATTCCAGTTCATACTATTCCAACAGATTCTCTCACTTTCATTAAATCAATCTTTTTCAAATCAATTCAAAAAGCTACCAATTTTTATGTATAAGTAGAAAAATGTGTTATGAGTCTATTGGTTCAAGTTTCATGTCATTTGGACATCGGGTGAAGGAGATATAAGAAAAATATCAAAAGATGTGCAAAAACAAACTATTTGGAACAAGTTGGAAGTTGCGATCGTGTGTCTCCACGATCGCGAGTTTCACTATTTGCACGATCGTGATTTGTATCTTCTTCAACAATGTCACGATCGTGCTGAAACATGATCGCAACTTGCAACTTGTTTCCTACACCGAACAACTTCCTCTTTTTCTTCCATTTATTACTACCAGATTTTCCATTTCTTAAACTTTCCAACTAATACATCTATGCATGAATCATCTTTTCTATGTCCAGTACAACTCAAAACAAGTCATATGCAAGCTAACCGAAACGTCACACAAGCTTTCTCTCACTATTGTGTTCATCCTTTCTCTAACTACTATTTTTTCATTCTTTCAGTAGTTCATAACTTCCTAACACTCAGTAAACTCAGATTCAAGTCCAGATACACTTACTGCTATCTTCATACATTCACAACCTCAATTCCTCATCTAAGTCATTCAGTCTATGTATTCACTGAGACTAAACTGCATAAACTTCACATGCATGTATATATATATTTACATCTTAAACATCATCAAAGTTACTTACTTGATTCAACAATTTTGCCAACAGAGAGAGTGAATAAATGACACCAGAATAACAACTTGGTGCTCGATTTTTTAATAAAAGCTAACCTCGGTGAATAACAACGAGATTTGCAAAAGAACCTTCCATCTAAAACATGTAACCACGTGTTCTCTTACAGGTAACACCTTTGTCACTAACTTATTAATCCACGTGTAAGTATCACACTTCTTTACATGTCACCATGTATGTGAGCTAATTGTCAATATTTAATCAGTCCATGTATCACACTATAATTGGCCCATATATTAATATTTTTTAGTCTAAAAATACTCCAAAAATATTGAAATAATATTTATAGTCTCCAATTAAAGTTTTACAACATATAATTCACAATTCACTTTTTAATCGCATTAGTCAGTCAATTATACTCAAAAACTGTCAATGAATACATGAACAATTATTTTAATACTACAACAATAAATATTCGCATGTGTATGAATACATAATAATTCATGAGCATAAAGTGCACTTCTAATTTCTCACAGTACACTCAGTTTACAATTCTGGGGTCTAGGCCCAAACATGGGATGTTACATAGTAGATTTTGCTAAGTCTATTTTACATATATAAATAAATTTCTTCATATTAAAATGTAACATCTTGTTATCCATGTTAAGGCTCGAATTGTGTATTATGAGAAATTACTGAGAAAATTAGAACATGTATATCATGCTTAAGTTAAATATGACATGCACATTTTTGCACATTCATATGATTATACATACATTCATCGACATTTTCCAGGTATAAATGAGTTATTAAATGTGATTAAAATGTGATTTGACAATCTTGGTATATTTAGGGTATTTTAAAATTTTCAGTGAATTTTTGAAAAAATATTGAAATATAGACCAATTATCAGATGGCACATGGCAACATATGTATATGAAAAATGGCTTATATGTGTGGTGACAAGTGGTAAATTTGTTTGAGTGACATATGTAGTGGATGCAATATAGCCACGTGGTTTGGTTTTGAGTAAGGAAAGATTATACATAGCTTACGTTCTGTTTAGGAAATGAGTAATTGAGTCGCTATTTCTGCTGAGAAGTATAGCTTAATCAAGTAAGTGCTTGTTGTTGATGTTTTTACGGTGTAAATATATACATGCATGAGGAGTTTAAGAAATGTGGTTTTGATGATGAATAAACTAGATGATGGATTTGTGAAATGGGAATTGTTCAAAATTTGTATGAAATAGATTCTGGTTTGAGATTTCTGAAAGTTTACGTAAATAGATGAAGAAATATATATACTCTGTTCTGATTATAAGTTGATGTACTGTTCATGCATGAATATGCGAAGTGTTAATATAATGAATTTGAATGAGTTTAGCACTAAGGAAAAAGTTTAAGGTGATGCAATGATATGGGAAAAGCATTAAAATGAAAAGTTTATAGTGAAATGAAATTTTGATGAAAGATAGAAAATGACATAAAAATGGGAAATTATAGTAGTGAGAGAGAGGTATATATAAGGTTTCGAATTTTTGATGTTAAGTTTGAATTTTGGATTTTGATTCATTTTTGTTGAGTTAAACCGAAAGGGAAGAAATATAGATGATTTATGTGGTAATTGAAGGAGATAGGAATGAGGAATTTAGAAATAAATGGAAGAAAAAGAGGAAGTTGTTCAGTGTAGGAAGCAGGTCGTGAGTCATGATCTTGTTTCATCACGATCATGACATCGTTGAAGAAAGTCACAAGAAGCACGATCGCGACCTGCTCTGTACGATCGTGACTTTCAACTTTTTCCAAACAGTTTGTTTCTGAACATCCTTTGATTTTTTTTGTTATAACTTCTTCACCCGATGTCTACATGACTTGATTCTTGAACCAATAGATTTATAAGACATTGCTCTTCATCTTCACCAAAAATCGTAGCCATATGAAATAGATTGATTGATGAATTTAAGATGAAATATTGAGGAAACATCAGCAAAGTTTATTCTGGAGTTTGGATGTTGCACGGTTGTGATGTTGCATGGCCGTAAGTTAAGGTCTCACAACTGTGATTTTTTGATATGCATGGGCGTGATGATTTCACACCCATGGCTGAATTAATTTGGTATTCATGACTATGCTTGAATGTTTCACAGCTATGACTCAACTGTAGTTAGGTTAATTAAACCCGAGAGCTTTTGCACATTGAACATCTATCCTTCTTTTGCCTATAATTTCTTCTATGGTTATTCAATTGAGATGATTTTTAATTTGCAGTAAACTAGAGATATAGGGCTACAGATTGTCTGAATTGAATTGTAATTCAGTCTCTAAGACTTTCACTTTTGGGATGGAAGTTGAGGTATGTTCTTAAAAGATTAAGAGAGCATTGCAATAAACTACATATTTCTAAAAATATAATGCAAAATTTTATTCTCTTAAATCACATATGACAACATCAGAAGATAATTTTCGTTGTTGCATAATTGATTTTTAATTACTGTAAGCATAAAAAAAATGAAGATGGAAGACCAATAATATAAAGATATAATCAAATTAGAAAACTAATGAAAACAAAATACATTAGCCAAAAAAAAACTAAAACCATTAATCTAGATACTAACATTGAAATGAAAACCACCACATACATTTATTTAAAAAAATCTGGGAGATAAATTCTCAACATCTCCAATATTGTTTATTGAATCTCCTTGTTCGAATGAAGTTCTCCTTCCTCATAATAAAATTTATTGAGATTGAAATCCAAAACCTTCTTCTCAACTCCATTGTCTCTTCCTTTTTTTCCTTTTTTTTCTACTTCATCAACATGTGATAACTTCTGTACTTCTTTTATTTCTACTTCATCAACTTATGATAACTTTGGTACTTCCTTTATTTCTACTTCATCAATTTATGACAACTTCTGTATATTGGAAGCAAGAGCTTCTTCACCCATTTTCAATTCTATTTTTTTTTCTCTGAGTTGAAAAAGAGTTGCTTATAAATTTTATGTAGATAATTGCTTGTAGATTATGTGTACAATTTTTATATTTAAATAAATAAATGAATGTTGTTGAGAACTGAAAGGTTTTGAAGCAAAATAAAAAGAAATATGATGACCTAGGCGAGGACAAAATGTACTACTTGATATGTACTAACTATCAACATGTACTACTTGATAAAAGTAGGGATGACAATTTGAGCCAGCTGAGCCATAAACTGAGCTTCGACAGCCTAATCGAGCTCGAAGGCGAATTGAGAGCAACAAAACATCGTCTTTTTGTCACTTTTTTAATTTTCTTTCATAAAATAATGAATTGGGTCGGACCCGGGCTAGGACAACATCATAAAAGTTGATTAAACATTATTTAAATTGGACAAGTCTAAGCACACAAAAAAGTTATCTCTTCTTCTAATGGTTTAACATTGACTTCTTATTCTCAGTCGAGTAAGAGAACCTAGTTAGGATCTACTCAAATTAATTAGGGAAATAATTTCTACTTTTGTTTTTTTTTTTGGGTCAATTTTAAACAATTTCTAATTGATACGATTCCTTACTATAAATGCATGTAGAATATGGATTTCGAGATAAACGTTTAACGAGCACTTACATATTCTAGGAGTATGAGAAAGAATGAATTCAACATATATTAATTCTTAACATGACAAATTTCTATATTAGTATTACATTTTCTTCATATCCCTATTAAAAGTTAAAATTAGGGTTTGCAAATTAACAATTCACGAAAAGTCTCAGTAAGGCCTATCGTCATTTTTTGTACTACTTCGAATCTTAACGTTATTAAGCTAGTACTTATTGCATTATAATGTTACAAAATTAATTTTTATTACACTCTTAATACAGTGTAAAAATGGTATTAAAAAATTAAGATAATCGTGAGAGTTTAATTAAACTTTTTGAGAACTATTGAGGTGAAAATCATACTTTTAGAAACTAAAGTTTAACTAATATTTAAAGAAATTTTTTAAAAACAGTAAGTACCACAAACTTGGTCTATGAGTAGAAAGTGAAAAATATTGGTTGAACATCACTTGGTTTATGAATATAAAGTTTTATAATGGTCTAATACTAATTGAACATCACATGAATAAAAGTAACGAATACAAAATTTTCAGTTATAAAAATGAACTACAAATTGTAACTGGTATTCGTAACGCAAATTATTAATGCCAAATCATCGTTAGATTCATTGACGGAGAGAGCCACCTACGACGCCTCAACTTGATAGAACTAGTCAATGACCGAGGAAATTAAGGTAAAGTGGTGAAGTCAGCGGAAAGTGTGCTTTAAGGTGACAAAAGACCTGGAGGACATATGTATAAATGCAATTAGCTGGAAACTTGGAACCAAAAAGACCGTAATGTGTTACCTGCTACAGTTTGATTAGTATGCTCTCATTATTCATATTTTCAACTAGACTTTATACGCTTATATTCTCATTTAAGAAATTCAAGTGATCTTATTTAATAAATTTGATGGTTACATATTTTCTTTTTCTCAATGAATGTGATTGGAAGAAGATCAAAATGGCAGTGTAAACAATCGACTTTCAGTGATGTTGATTTCCAAAATGTCTATTACGTTACTTTCAGTGTGAAGTGCACGGGTACGTTCAGATATGCGTTGGTTTCTTATTGATTGAAAATTAGTGTTAACTTTACAACTGTAAGCCGATAGTGAAATGTTTTACTTTTAGTTTTAGAACTCCTCTACTTCTTATTGACTTTGGAATCATATCATTAATGCGGCTGGATACGTCTGCTTGCTTCTCTGTAGTTCCCACAAATTCCCGGAGTTTGCGATTCATGCACTACCATTTAAGGTTGTTCTTGTTACATTTGTCACTTCTGTACGTGCTACGATCAAGGGATCTTCTAAGTTCACGCCACAAACATGGAGTTCCTGTTTTCCAGCCACCCCTTGAATTACTGTGAAACTATATCCACGTTGGTTGAAATCGAAAAAAAAAAAAAGTCGTCTTTCCAACCTTATGGTCATGGAAATGAAAATCTAGGCTTGTACGAGTGGACGACTTTCCAAGTTACGGACTAGTCGATGAAGATGTCACAATCCTAGAAAACTAATCCTAGCAACGGCCACCAGATCAAAATTAAACGGTTAAAAATTTAATTAAATTCGAGTTATAAATTAATGAGAAATAATCCTACACTAAATTGAAGTCTATCATGAATTTTGACATATCACGTTTGTTATTGACAAAGGGTAGTGCTGGATTTTGTGGATAGGCAACAAGGGGTTTGTGTGTAGTATTGAGGTTCTTAATGGTGTGTATCTTGGTTATCTCAATTGACGGCAAGAGTTGGTCTCTTTGGTGTGGCGTCAACTATGTTTTTCTATGAAAAATAGCTGAAGTTTTATTATGGTTTTCGGGGTTATGGTGAGACACGTTTTATTCTTTGAGTGAACATTGTGAGTGGTTGGGTGATTTTTCTAATCCGTGGATGTTGACGTGAATCTCTGTGGTGTTGGTCTTTTGCGTGGGTCACTGGGTGCTGTCCATGCTTTGCTGAAAATACATGAGTGTTTGATGTGATTTTTCTGGGTGGCTTATGTGTAACATTAGTATGAAGAAAACCGAAGACAGCCGAAGGTTGTTGATCCATACGTGCCCCAGCTTTTGCATCTGAATCGTGGTTGAGTTGGTGAAGTTCTTGCTAGGTATTTTTACTTGATTATTCAGGTACTCTTGATTTTGTGATTGTGCAGGAAATTATTTCTTATCTTTTTGTCAAGTGTTTTCTTGAGTATTGACTTGTTAGTTTAATCACTTGAGTGATTTATTTACTGTTATTATTTCAAAAGATTGTTAAGAAAATTCTCTATTGAGGTTAACAAGAGTTAGTTGTGTTATCTTGTGTAAAAATCTTTCAATGGAAGTTAAGTTCAGAGATAGTTTCAAAAGTTGAGTGATATCGGCTCAGTAAAGTCTTAGGTAAACCTATTGTACTTCGGTAACACTACAAAAAAGGTATGAAATACCGATGGAAAGGAAAACGTCACAAATTATTGACGGACAAAATACTTCCGTCGGTGAAGTTGCCTATAAAATTGAGAAGGGGTGAAAAATAAAGGGCAATTTACCAACGGACCTTTCCATCGGTAATGGAGTCGGCATTTGTCCGACAACTTTCGTCGTGTAGGTCAAACTTTTAATGTAAACGAAAACGTTTTAAAAAATTAACCACACGACGTCGTTTTGTATGAAGCCTTCAGCAACAAAATGATGTCGCTTTGTTATAGCTAAAACGACGTCGTTTTGTTATAAGTAAAGTGACATAATTTTGTTATAGGACAAAACGTTTTGCTTCAAGATGAAAACGACGTTATTTGGTTGTAAGTCATACGACGTTGTTTTAGTTAACTAAATAAATTAAAGCCTACAGGAACAAAAACGACGTCGTTTGGTTTTAAACCAAACGATGTCGTTTTGATCATGAAGGAACGTTTTGGAATTTAAACCAAAAAGACGTCATTTGGTTTCTCGTTTTGTTACTAGAACAAAACATTCTGCTAGCAACAAAACAACATCGTTTGGTTTTTAAACCAAACGACATCGTTTTCATCTTGAATGAACGTTTTGTTATTTGAAATAAATGACGTCGTTTGGTTTAAAACCAAATGACGTCGTACGATGTCGTTTTGTTGTTGGAACAAAAAGTTTTGCTAGCAAGAAAACAACGTCGTTTAGTTTTAAAAAAACGATGTCGTTATCTTTGTGCCAAAACATTCTCCTCTTTAAATCAAACGACATCGTTTTGGTTAGGTTAAAAACTCCTAGAGCGTCGTCCCTTTCCCCCCTGCCGTACCTGTGCGGTCCGCCTATTCCTTCTTCCTCTCCAGATCTCCTCCGTCCACCGTCGATTGCATCTACACTATCGAGCTACTGCGTCTCTGGCCACGAACGTTGCCTTCTCTGGCGATAAACGTCTAGGTATTTTCCTCTTCTCTCTCTATCTTCACGACGGATTTTTTGATAAATAATGTTTTCCTTTACCATTTTAATGACATTGGATTGTCTACATTCATTGTAAAATTATTTTTTATTGTTTCTTTGTGTTGGCTGATGAAGATTGATTGAGTGTATCGAAAAAATGCTTAACCGTGTATGGATTTTTGTTATTAAATCTTTTTTGATCCAAATTATTTTGTTTCTAAAACTAATGATAATTATTATTACTCAAAGGGGAGAATATTAGATTTTTTTTTAATTGAGCTATTCGTTATGGATTTCATAGTTAAAAGTTTATTAAGGATTAGGAAATATTTTGATCTTATAAAGAGTTTGATAATTAGTCTAACTAAAGCGGATCAAACTCATGGAGTCCAATTTTGGATTATGTAACTTATCAATTGAGGTTGTGAAGATTTATTTAAATTGTAATGACGAATGTTTTAGTTGGGGAATTTGAAGTAGCCCTACTTTTACTTCTAAATTTTCAACATATCTTTCACGAGTGAGTCCATTTTTGTGCAATTTGAGTGTTAGTATGATTACCATATAATCGAGTCATAAGAATGTGATATACTAAAAGCATTTAAGATACATGAAGAAGAAGAATTTACTTTAGATGAAAATAATGAATGCATATAAGATGTTGTCTCAATTTTAATATTAGCAATATCATTACATAATATAATAGATCCCTTTTATTTAAAGATAGGAGTATTGAGCTTTTATCAAATAATAAGGTTTTAAATTTTAAATAGTGTGAAGACACATTTCTTATAAAAGTACTACTAAGAAAAGATTTAAACATATTAAGATAAAATTCAAACCATCCTTTTTAAAGGAGAAGTTCTTCGCATGATTTTCACCTTTATTAAGAAAAATGTTAAAAATAAATTAAAAATTACAATAATCAAATACCCCATAATAAAGTAACAAAAATACCATCAACATTTATTACAGGTAAGTAATACATACACTTTGAAATTGGAATATTATTATTGAATATAAAGAATATCATACCTCAATACAAACTATACTAGGACATTATACAAATAATCATTAAGAAAATCGAAGTTGGCATTGATTAATTATCCAATGATTTTTTTTGTAAGACATATTAATATATAGATTGCTTCTAGGCCAGTAATATAGACAAATACCTCTTTATAGTCAATGCGTTGTTTTTACTTATACTTTTTAACTATAAGCTTTACCTCGTATCTCTTTACTTCACCAGTAGGATTTTCTCTTTTTATATACTTTTTTGAATCCAATTACATGATAATCTCTTATATTAGAAATAAATTCTCAAGTATCATTTTTTTAATAGCTTGAATTTTTTCATTCATTGTATGAATCCATTTCTCATTCTTACTAACATCTTTAAAATTTAAAGAAACAATATCTATAAGTAGACTGAATAAGATACGATTATCATAAAATTTGACAACTCTTTAATATCCTGATATTCTTATGCTTAATAGTAAAGATGTGGATGATGATGTTTAAGATGATGGGATTGGTGAGATTAATGAAAAATATCATTTTTGGAATCTTAAAGTACCTCATTTTCTTCTTAATCTTCAAAATATAGAAAAAAATCATAAGATCCCTCTATTTGAGGGATTTAATCCCAAAACGTTTCTTCATTAAATTTAACATTTATGTTGATAACAATATTTTCATTACTTGGATTGAAAAACTTATACCCTTTTGAGTTCTTATTATAGATAATAAAAGCAAATTACTTCAATTATCAAGTTTGGACCTTTCTTTCTGTAAAACATTAAGATAGATAATAGAGCTAAACACTCTTGATTATGATGCAAAAGGCTTCACTCCTCTCTATGTAACACCCCACTCCCGCATGCCCCGGACCCGACATCAATGGTGATATCCGAGTCCGTGCCCTGTGAGAGTGGCGTGCTACATCACTCAGTCTAAACTAAGTATAAACTTTTTTTTAAAACATAACCATATACTAGTTGAAAAATAAATTTTATAATTGATTATCGAGACATCCAATGGCTACTGGGCCCTTTTCATAAATATAATTTAATTTAGTCTGTTGACTTTACAAAAATTGATCTAATCATAAAATAAAAATTTAGAAAAATTACAATTTTATCAGACATTAATGTAGAAGCGAACTGATCCCGACTTCTTCTCGCATCATACACCCGTTGTCTAACGGGGTATTCTTCTGAGTCCTCAAAAATAATTGCAAATTTTGGGTGAGTTTTTGCGAACTCAGTGAGTTAACCATTATCGATGGTCCACCCAGTCATATAACACAATTCATATACATCTAACATTATCTCAGAACCATCATCGATAGTCCATTCAGTCACATAACATCATCTCATAACCATCATCGATGGTCCATTCAGTCACATAACATTATCTCATAACCATCGTCGATGGTCCATTCAATCACATAACATATTGCATATACATCCAACCATAACTCATAAAACACAATCACCAAATTTTCACATTCACACATTTACAGAAGTCCATACATTCATATTTTCCTATTTGATACATGCATATGAGACTCACTTTCTATTTATTACTTTGCTGTGACCAAGTGCCTAAACTATCCCTTGTAGGGCTCATTAATAACTGTCCCTTGTAAGGCTCATTAATAACTGTCCCTTATCTATTGGTGGATACAGGGCTCATTAATAACTGTCCCTTATCCATTGGTGGATACAGGGCTCATTAAACATTGAGCCTGAGGCTATGAATCATTTATGAGCTCGAAGCTCATTTTCAATCGTTGAGCTTAAAGCTCTGGTCGATGGCTACTCTGGTCACAACTCCTGTTATGTTTCATGAAATGAAATGCATCATCTTATTGGCATGTTCCCATTCAATCTCATTCCCATATCATCAGATCTTAGTCTGGCATTCAACATTAAATTTAGAAACACATTTTCACTTACACGTAACATTTCAATATCTCATCAATCATCACAATCATCGGACCTTTGGTCCGGAATTAACAATCAAGACGCATTCATTTAGCCATTCAGTAGTTAGTGAATACAGAAAATCACATAGGACAAAACAAAAAATGAAACGAGACCATCAAGATCTACTCACTTTCACATATTCTCGGACCATAGTCCGACCCATATCAAACACGTCACAGTTACAACCTAATTTTCCATTCAGAAGTACCGCACGAATATAAGGCATTATGCCTTTCACTCATTCAATAAGATTCAGTCAGATGCATATTGAATGCATATGTGACACATGTCCAATTGTTACGTTGTTGGGACCGAGCGCCTAAAACTGTCCCAATCTGGGCGCATTAATTGGTGAGCCTGTGGCTCTGAACCAGTGTGGGCTCAAGGCCCAATACGTTGAGCTTTTAGCTCTCGATGGTTGCTCCAGTCCTAACTGTCATTTTCTGATCATGCATTCATGTATGAGATGCGTAAGTCCCAATTTAACAGCAAACACATCACAGTTAATCCATATGTCACAATTTGGCAGTAATTGTATCACAATCAATTCACGTTCACAATTTATCACATCAGAGATAAATAAGTCACAGATTCACAACCAGATAACACTTCTATGTCATAATCTCCTAATATACCGGACCTTCTGTCCGGAATTCATAATCAAGACACAATTCCCTCCATTATTCGCCAAAGAACTATAAATAGAACAAATAATAATTGAGGGACCGTCTAGGTCACTCACCTTTGCTCCCGAAGCGAATGCCTGGAAGCCTTGGCAACGTCTGTGGGGTGACGTTCCAAATGCGCCACTAAATCAATCAAAATATTCACATATTACCCCTTGTCCAATCAGAAACATTTAATAATGCACATGTAACGATTTAAAAAGTGTACAATACAAGTTCGTGACATTCCCGACATTATTTCCAAAATTCCTGTCAAAAAAATTTCCTCTAAATTTTGAAACTCAATGACACCTCAATCACTCGATTCGAACCTCTATAGGTCCCATTATTGGTAAAACTGAGACTGTATACTATACCCAATTTCACTCTTGAATTTGAACATCTTAGGGACTGAATAAAAAAATTGATTCCTTCCGATAGCTTGTAGTCCCTTGTCTCTAGTTTACAACAAATCCAAAATCACCTCATTAGGACATTTACGTCAAAAGTTATGCCCAAAATATCAAAACATATGTGTGCCCCGCCGTTAGCTTGTGCACACCGAGGTGTGCACGCATGCGTGTGCCGAGACGTGTACGCTTGCGCCCCCCTCAGCGTGCACAAATGAGTGCGCCGCGACGTGCGCATGAGCACGTTGTGACGTGCGAGCCCAAAAACCTCCAAAACCTGATTTTTTTCGACATTCATAGCCAACCATCTTTTCAGAAATCAAACATAACTCATCTTATTCCTAACTCACCATTCCTACTTATTTTCTATACTCATTCCAACCCAAAATCATCCACAAATACCATATAATCCTTAACCCTTAAACCACACATATTCTTTAACTCATTCGACAACTTCTAACACATAATCCTCTCTTAAATAACATCAAAACATTTTTCATTCATCTAATCAAGGGGAAAGATGCTTATACTCACATGATTTGGCTTCAAATTCTTCAAAATCTTCAAGATTTCTCCAAAAAGTCTTTCTCTTCTCCTCTTCTTCTTCCACGATCTCTTCCTCCATTCCACAAGAAAAAACCCCTAACTTCTTCTTTTTATACCCTTAATAAGCGTACAATGTCCATTCTACCCCTTCCTTTAACCTTTAAGTCATAAAATCTTAAGTGTCATGCCCAATTTGCCCTTGTACAAAATCTTATAACTTTAACACTTCAATTCAATTCTTCAAACACATATATCACATTTTTCACAAAAATTACATTTTATACATATATGGAGGCCATATTAGGCTTGACCACGCCGAGATACATTTACACGCTTATAACTTATTCTAAATTACCATTTTATCCTGCCCATCGGTGATGGGATGTTACACTCTATGCTTCTTATGGAGTGACATATATCAAGAACTTTTTAGGCCTAAAATTTAAAAGATAAACCACCCATACAACTGCTTCCGCCTAGATCTCCTTAGTCATCATTTTGGTTTTCAACCTATTTCTCGCTATATTTAGGATTGTTTGATTCTTTCTTTTAACTATTATATTTTATTAAGGAGATTTTAGGATTATAAGAAGGTGATAAATTTTTTGCAGTTTAGAAAAGCTCTTAAAATTATATTCTTCACCTATATCAATTCTAAAAGTTTTAATCTGAAAACCAGTTTCTTTTTTAACCAAATCTTTAAACTTTTTAAACATATCAAAAGATTCATAGTCGTACTTTAAAATTCTCCCATTTATTTTTACCTTAAACATTTGTATTGATGAGTTAGGTTGGCTTAATAGATCTTGAAATCAACTAGTTTAGAAAGCTTGAATTTTAAGCATTTGATATTTTGGTCTCTCATCTTGGTCATATTTGTTTTAAGCATTTGAATAATTCATGGCAATCTAGCTTATGTTCGTTATTAGGCTAGCATATCTTCATCTAGAATGCTTCTAAAATGTGAGCAATTTTCTTATTGGTTGTAGGAACTCATTTGTTGGCAGTTTTTCTATTTCGAAGGAGATTGAGGAGAAGCTTTAGCAGGTATTCAAATGACATTCATTTCCTTAAATTTTTGACTCATGTCAACAATGATTTTCCACGCATTTTATTCAAATTTGTATTAGTTTTTATATTTTTCATTCGAGGTTTGTCATCATCTTTCTTTACATACTTCAGAAAGATCATTCTGCGTGTCGATTGAGGTTAGTGATTTTGTTTTTACTAAGTTTTTTTGAACTTGGTATAATGTGGGTATTTGTTTGCGGTTTGAACTGAGAATCTGAACGTATTACATGACTGATTTAATTTGGCTTGCACGAACTGAAACTTGTTTGTTGTTTGAACTTCGATTATGTATGAATTTATAACCAACAAGTTTGACTTATATTATTTTTCCAATTACCTTAATTATGTGAATCTATTATTTAATTGATGCTCTCTTAAATGATGACGTTTTGTTTACTTTTTATATGCGCATTTTTACATGGCTATTTTTAATTTAATTGTATATGTTAAACTAATTTATTCAAATAAGTATTCATATTTTTATGAATACTTATTTGATTATGTACTAGTACATATTTAATATCCATTCAATATATAAATTTTAACAATAATTGTCTTCTGACATATATGATTACAAACATATATGTTGGATATTTAGTTTAAATATATTTTAGATGTGAACCCATAAACCTTAACCCATAACCCACTTTGTCGTCATTGCAGTGAGGCGTATTGATGAAAAATATCAAGAGGCTAAGAGTTAGAACGAGAACTTCTTATGTTGAATCACAAGTCTTATCTTAGATGTAATGTTTTTTTTGACTAGCATGAATAATACTAACTATGGATTCACTGTTTTAAATTAACAGTTTTCTAGAAATGAGTTTCTGGGATAGATCTTGGATGTATAGATGATTAACCCCTGATGGTTTCATTAATCCTAAATTTGTTGAGGGAGTTCAAGCTTTTATTCATTATACATGTTCTCAGCCTGCATATATGGATGGGCCAAAAATCAGATGTCCATGTAAAAAGTGCAAACACAAATGTTTCCTTATTATTGATGAAGTTAATGTAGATTTGCTGAGAAAAGGGTTTATCCCCAATTATTTTGAGTGGAACTGACATGGAGAACTGTTGATTTCTAACACCTTAATGGATAATGAAGCATAATTGTCTGTCAACTTAAATGAGTACGACGGGGAGATTGGATTTAGAAGAAACTATGTGGATGGAAGTAAAAATCTGTACATGCAAATGGTTTATGATGGAGCCAGTTATATCTTTGAGGAAAATAGGAAAAATGTTGAAGAAGAATCTAACCCACAAGCAAAACATTTTTTTGACTTATTATAGTCAGTTGATAGAGAATTGTGGCCAAATTATGAGACAATGACCCAATTGTCTTCAATTGCTTGAATATTGCCTCCTGATCATATAATGGTTGATAGTTTTTACAATATGAAGAAACTTATAAGGGGTCTTGGTTTGCTTGTTGAAAAGATTGATTATTGCAAAATTGGGATGTATGTTGCATTGAGGACATGATGTGGAATTACAAGAATGCCAATTTTGTGGTCAATCTAGGTTTAAGCCTAGAAAGCATTCAATGAAACAAAAATTAGTACCATGAAAGCAGATGTATTATTTCCCGCTACGGATGTATTATTTCCCGCTAACTCTGAGACTTTAAAGACTTTATACTTTTAAGGTTACTGCATCTCACATGAGATGACATACTAAACACGAACAGGAAGATAGAGTAATGAGTCATCCATCAAATGCATTGACATGGAAATATTTCAATGACACCCATCTTGAGTTTACAGTTGAATGTTGAAATGTTAGGTTGGGATTGTCGATTGATAGATTCCAACCTTTTGGTCAATCTGGCCAGCAATATTCTTCATGGCTAATCATAATTACTCCTTATAATTTGCCTCCTTAGATGTGTATGCAAGAAGCATATATGTTCTTGACAGTGATCGTGCCAAGGCCAACAAATCCGAAGCAAAAAATTGATGTTTTCTTACAATCATTGATATCTGAATTGCAACATTTTTTGGAATAGTGTGTTTAAATCTATGATGTCTATCTGAAACAAAATTTTGTGTTGAGAGCGGTTTTGATGTGGACCATTAGTGATTTTTCAACATTTGTCATGTTATCTGGGTGGAGCACAGCTGGAAAATTGGCTTGTCCTTGTTATGACAATGATTCTGATGCATTTTATCTTTCAAACGGGGGCAAAATATGTTGGTTTAACAATCACAGAAAATTTTTTCCTCCAGATCATCCATTTAGATGCAATAAACATAAGTTCATTAAGAATAGAATGGTAAAAACACCTCCTTCTCCTATCAAAGCTAGTGAAGAGATTTTGCAAGAGATTAAGGAATTAGGCTTGTTGAAAGTAACAGAATTTGAAGCTGATGAAGTAAATAGAAGCATAAATCAAAACTTTGGTTGGAGAATTCGAAGCATCTTTTAGGATTTGCCATATTGGAAAACTAATATGATACGTCATAATCTAGATGTGATGCATAATGAGAAGAATATTTTTGACAATTTGTTCAATATCATTATGAACATTTAAGGGAGGAAAAAAGACAATTCAAAATCTAGAGCTGATTTGCAACTTTTTTTGTAGAAGAAATGAGTTACATAAAGATCTTTGCACCGGTAAATATCTGAAAGCATGTTACACTTTGGATAAGAAACAAAAGGGCCTATTGTGTGAATGGTTGAAAATTTTAAAATTTCCTGATGGTTTTGTTTCAAACTTGGCTAGGTGTGTGGATATCAGGAAGTACAAATTATATGGGATGAAAAGTCATGATTGTCATGTATTTATGCAAAGGTTATCTAATTACATTTCAGGAGTTGCTATCAAATAAGGTTTGGGAAGCTATAACATAATTAAGTTTTTTTTCAAAAGCTTAACGTCATCTGAAATCAATTTAGATGAAATGGAAAAACCAAAAAAGGAAATTCTAGTTATTTTGTGCAAGTTAGAAGGGATTTTTCCTCCAAGCTTATTTAACTAAATAGAGCATCTACCTGTGCATTTAGCATACGAAGCAAAACTAGCTGGTCCAGTTCAATATCAATGGATGTATCCATTTAAGAGGTAACTCGACAAAGATTATTGCAATAACCATATTTACATGTTTGAACTACAAAATTGTAATAACCATTTTCTTTAATATAGATATTTGCATCACTTGAAAAAAATGTAAAAAAACAAGGCCAAAGTTGAAGGTTCCATATGTAATGCTTATTTAGTGGAGGAAGATAGTACATTTTGTGGACATTATTTTGAGCCACATGTTCACACAAAAGAAAGAAAAGTTTCTTGTAATGACGATGGGGGAGGAACGAGTGGTGTTGATGGTAATTTGTCCATTTTCACATATCCTAGAGGAACATATGGATGTGCAACAAGAAGAATGTTAATAGAGGAAGAAATTGAGGCTGCACATGGTTACATTTTGTTGAACTACCAAGAGGTTCTTCCTTTCGATAGTAACTTGAACATGATTATTTCTTCATTTCAAATGTTGTGTTGTTCATTATTGAAAAACATCATAATGTTTTTAGATTATATGACGCATTTCTACGCAAGATAATCTCAGGCATCACACAGGATGAATAAATAAAGGAGCTGGAAAATACTTTCCTCGATGGTTCAAGACATATGTAAGTTTTCAGTTACAAATATCCTTATAGTTCAAAAATATTTTTAAGTGTTCTCATGACAATATAATCTTTAATGTGATAATTTCTTTTAGGCTTTAGAAAAACTAATAGAGAACAAGTTCATTTGTGATTTTCTAAAGGGACCTCTGTGAACTGTTAAATCGTATCTGATGTATTTCATGAATGGATACAAATACCATACATAATATCATGGACATAACATAGCAACAATAAACAGGGGAGTTTTGATAAAAGGAGAATTGATGAATTACTATGGTAAAATTATTGAAATATTTGAAGTTGAGTGCCTTGTTTTGTCAATTAAGCGATGTGTGATATTTAAATGTGACTTGTAGCACCCCACTCCCGACAAGACCCGAACCCGACATCAACAGTGATATCCGAGCCCGTGACCCGCGAGGGTGGCG
>JANIHY010000005.1:68043463-68054199 GCA_027479065.1 Erythroxylum brevipes | reverse complement strand
ATGTATTTAGTTAATTATAAATAATGTTATAAAAATAGAGATAGAAAATAAAAACTAGTTCTCAAGTAAATAGATTATTGAATTTTAAAAACTAAAAACATAAATAGTTATCAAAGTTGGTATATAAGAGAAAACAGTTTTTCTTCCGAATTTCAATTATAAAATTATCCCTTTTTAGAAACTTGTTTATGAAGGTTGGTATATAATTAATGCCACTTTTAACCTAAAACAAAATAATTATTCCTTTCCTGGAGCAACAGTTTCTCAATTGCATTATTCAAGCCAGACTGAAAGGTCTAGAGTCCAAGCCCAAGGGCTTCATATGTGACATATCAACCAAAAGTCCCCTAAGTATTATGATAATTGAGATTTAGGACCATTTTCCCTTTTGGAATTGTAACCTAAACATGACAAATTTTGGGTCTTAATACTTTCATAATAATTTACATATTTCTAATTTTATAAATTAATTCCTAATGTTAACATCTTATTTTACAAAATAACCTTTATTCCTTAAATTTGTTTGATGTTATAAATAAAATTTTACTGTATTAATATACAACAACAACACCTAATAAAAATCTTGTTGAAGCGCGAAATTTTGGAAACTATACTAATACACAACCTTATTTCTAACTAATAAAGAGGTTGTTTGATTTTTTTACATGAAATTTGTGGAAATTTTGGAAGTGATTGACCCTTTTGATCTTAACTTTGTAAGAAAATGTTATTAAATTGCAAAATCCCTGTGAATTAATCATTAATCAAAAGTGGGAGTTATGGTTAAAATATATGGAACTTCTTATGGTTCCATATATAAGAAGTTCCATATATTTTAATACAATAGTATTTAAGAGTTATGAATGAATGAAACACTATGGGCATGTTTGATTGAGGACTTATTAATAGAATGGAATGGAATGAAATGTAATATTATTTTATCGTTTGGAAGCAAGATTTATAATGGAATGAAATAAAATAGGATGAAAGATAAATATTTCATATTATATCTAATTTCATCCCAAACAGTAAAAAAAATCCTCTGATTTGAGGAGTTTATGATGAAATGTAAAATGATAAATAACTTTACACTATATTACATTATAAACCCTTCATCCAAACAACATTTTACTATATTATATTATGAACCCTTCCATCCGACCAAACAACAATTTTCTAATATTACATCTATTTACATTCCATGCTATTGTAAACTATTTCATTTCATTAAAAAATTTACATCTAACCAAACATAGCATGTCTAATAATTAAATAAAAAAATCAGACTAGATAAAGACTTTGTGTAATTAATCTTTTAATTAGAGCATCTCTAACCCATTACACCCATGTTGGCATTTCATTATACCATATCTCATTACTGTTGGGTATGACTATTTCAAAGTTGTTGGTATGCTCCTATTTATTAGGAGTCAAGTAGATAGAGTTTGTTTGAATTAGTTTTGAATAAGTCTGTAACAAACACTACGAGTTGTACGTGGTTGTTATTGGTAGTTTTATCATGTAAAGGCTATAAAAGCCTGTAGTCGTTTAATAAAAGATGAACTGAACATTTCCTGAACTTTGTGTGTGTGATTAAGAGCCTATCAAATTCTGGTATCCGAGTCAGAAAGAGAGGAGTGAAACACTGTAAGTGTAGGTGAGTGTGTGATGATGGCTGAAACCAACAGTTTTGCACAAGCGTGTATTCCCAAGTTTGATGGGGATTATGATCATTGGAGTTTGATCATGGAAAATCTCCTAAGATAAAAGGAATATTGGAGTGTCGTCTAGGGAGGTTATACAGAACCAACCAACGAAGAAGCGTTGACATCAGCTCAGAGGAAGACCCTAGAAAAAACGAGGCTGAAGGATTTGAAGGCCAAGAATTATCTCTTCAGTTCCATTGACAAGACCATTTTGAAGACAATTGCTCAAAAGGGAACGACCAAACAATTGTGGGACTCAATGAAGGTTAAATATCAACGGAATGCTCGGGTGCAACGTGCTCAGCTTCAAACTCTTCACAGAGATTTTGAGCTACTGGAAATGAGACCAAGAGAGACAGTCAATGATTATTTCGGGAGAGTGATGGTGGTGTCCAATGACATGAGAAATTGTGGTGAATACATGCCAGATGTCAAGATTGTTGAGAAGATTCTACGTATTCTCACCGAGAAGTTCAATTACATTGTGTGCTCGATTGAGGAGTCAAAAGACATTGATAGTCTTTAGGTTGATGCCATACAAAGCTTGCTGCTAGTTCACGAGCAGAAATTTAGAAGGAGTGGTGGAGAGGAGCAAGCACTGAAGGTTAGTTATGACAAAAGAGGAAGCAGGGGTAGAGGATCTGCAACTAGAGGTCGGGGGAGAGGCAGAGGAAGGCAAATTAACAAGGACACCGTGGAATGTTATAAATGCCATCAACTAGGACATTTTCAATACGAATGTCCTAGTAGAGACAAGAAAGCCAACTATACCGAGGTTGATGAGGAAGAGGAGATGCTTTTGATGGCTTTTATGGAAACTAACAATGCAAAAAATGAAGAGATGTGGTATTTAGATTTCGGGTGCAGCAATCATATGTGTGGGAAGAGACAGTGTTTCTCGAATTTTGACGGTACATATAGACATTCAGTGAAATTAGGCAATAATACGAGAATGGAAGTGATGGGGAAAGGAAATTTAAGGCTGAAACTTGAGGGCACAAATCAGGTAATTACAGATGTTTAGTATGTGCCAGATTTGAAAAATAATTTACTCAATATAGGCCAACTTCAAGAAAGAGGATTAGCTATTCTTATAAAACATGGAATATGCAGGCTTTATCATCCAAAAAGGGGTTTAATTATGCAGACATGGATGACAACAAATAGGATGTTTGTGTTGTTGGCTAATGTGGTACTAGAAAGCTCTATTTGCTTACAAGCAATGGCAAAAGATGAATCATAGCTATGGCATCGGAGATATGGACATCTGAGCTATAAAGGGCTGCAGACATTAAGATATAGAGATATGGTAAAGGGCATTCCACTTCTTAAAGCCACAATCAAGTCATGTACCGATTGCTTGGTAGGCAAACAACACAGAGAGGCGATTTCAAAAAAGAGTCAATGGCGTGCTTCCAAGAAATTGCAACTCATACATGCTGATATATGCAGACCAATTACACCATCTTCTAACAGTGATAGAAGGTACATTTTAACATTCATTGATGATTATAGTAGAAAGATGTGGATAAATTTTCTGATTGAAAAATCTGAGGCATTCACAACTTTCAAACATTACAAGAGTCTTGTTGAAAAAGAGTCAAGAGTATCTATATGTTGTTTACGTACTGACAAAGGAGGAGAATTTACCTCCAATGAGTTTAATATTTTATGTAAAGATAATGGTATAAGCAGGAAACTCACAACAGCTTATACTCCACAACAGAATGGAGTAACCAAACGCACAAATCGGACTATTATGAATATGGTTCGGTGTATGCTGACTGACAAAGAGGTACCAAAGAGATTTTGGCCTGAAGCTGCGAGATGGACAGCACATGTTCTCAATAGAAGCCTGAAGTCAGTCGTGAAAGAGAAAACACCGGAGGAATTGTGGAGCAGAGTTAAACCTAAAGTGGATTATTTTAGAGTTTTTGGATGCTTAGCCCATGTTCATGTGCCAGACCAGAAAAGAAACAAATTGGATGATAAAAGCTTCCCCTATGTGTTATTGGGAGTTAGCGATGAGTCGAAAGCATATCGGTTGTTTGATCCAGTAACTAAGAAAATAGTGACGAGTCGAGATGTGAGCTTTGAAGAAGATAAGGGCTGGAACTGGGGAAAAATAGCGAAAGAAGTAAGACAAGATGTATTGGTTTGGGAAGGTTGTGATGAAGATAAAGCTGAAGAGTCCGGGGATGAAGAAGAAGTTGCAACTGAAATTAATAATGAAGACCACGAAGTTGTTGTACCGGCAGTCAATCAAGAAGCACCAAGTGACATATTTTCAGCAGCAAATAGATCTTGGAGAGCTCCTCCATACTTGCAAGATTACATATCAGGAGAAGGTCTTTCAAAAGAAAAAGAAGAGTTAAACAATCTTGCAATGTTTGCTTCCTACGAAGATCCTTGTTCCTTTGAAGAAGCAGTAGAAGAAGAAAAATAGAGAAAAGCTATGGACTGTGATAATTGTTTAACAATTAAACTGTCCAAGAACCCAGTTCTACATGGCAGGAGTAAGCATATTGATGTTAGATTCCATTTTTTAAGGGATCTTATGAAGGAGGATGTTGTGAGGCTTGTTCACTATGGCACAAAGGAGCAAGTAACTGATATAATGACAAAGCCCCTGAAGCTTGATGCGTTCATAAAACTGCGAGAAGAGCTTGGAGTGTGTGAGGTACCACTTGGTTTAAACTAAATGCTACTGTGTTCAGTTCAGGGGAGGCATTGTTGGGTCTGACTATTTCAAAGTTGTTAGTATGCTCCTATTTATTAGGAGTCAAGTAGATAGAGTTTGTTTGAATTAGTTTTGAATAAGTCTGTAACAAACACTACGAGTTGTACGTGGTTGTTACTGGTAGTTTTATCATGTAAAGGCTATAAAAGCCTGTAGTCGTTTAATAAAAGAAGAACTGAACATTTCCTGAACTTTGTGTGTGTGATTAAGAGTCTATCAATTACAACACTTTTCACAATGCATTACACTCTAAAAAATATAATGGTATGGACCCACATTCATATCATATTTCTATTTTAATAACTCACAATACATATCCCATATAAATAAATTTATTTTTTAGAAAATATTTTCTTTATATTTTGATCTATTTTATAAACAGTTAGGAATAAATAGTTTTAAATTTTTAAACATAAAACAATGTTATTTTCTTCAAATTAATTAGTTAAATACAAAAAAAATCCTAAATATAAAATATTATAATCATTATTACCTTAATTTAAAATTATTTCATTATTTCATTATTTTTACTACAATACATAATAATACATATCCATCGAGATCGAAGTAATAATATAATAAATATTAATCTTCATTGTCATTGCCTCCAATCGTTCCTAAATATGCTCTACCAAATTTGCTCGAAGTTGGTGATGAACTTCCCAGTCACGTAGTTTTGCGCTCCTTTGTAGGTAATGTTGAAAATCTTGGAGGGGACCTTGAGTTATAGGGGTGTTATGACATTCATCATCATCCTGCAAGTTTTCTATTGCATTTCCTACATCTTCGATAATCATATTATGTAATATGATACATGTGTACAATATATCTTTGAGTTTTAATTTGTGCCAAAACCAAGCAGCTGGGACACATATAATAGCCTAACGAGATTGAAGCACTCCAAATTCTCACTCAACGTCTTTTTTTGAGGCCTCCTGCATTTACTTAACTTTATTCTCTTGGGACGATCCTTTGGAGATGTGAAACTCTTCACCAATGTTGCCCACTCAGGATATATACCATTTGGCAAATAATATCCTTTTCGATATTGTGTGCCTTTTATATTAAATTGAATATCAAGAGCATACCCTTGCAGTACATCATTAAATAGTGGAGATTGGTTGAGCAAGTTGATGTTGTTATTAGGACATGAGATCTTCTGTCCCATTTTGCCCTGTACTTTCTGTTCTAACAACATTCTAGCCATTTAAATTTCCTCTCTCTTAATTATTGTATGGTTGGGATCTTGTTGGGACAGAGAGTACTGGACAAAATGAGACAGAAAAATTGAACCCTGTTATTAGATCCTGTCAGTCCAAAAAATGCATGCCATATCCATAAATTCGATGATGCAACTGCTTATAGCATTATTATATAGGAACTCCTTGATTACCTCGAGTAAACTAACCTTTCTAATCGACTGGACAATTTTTCCATTGCCAATGCATTGCTAAAACCCGATTGTGAGTATAAGTGAAGATAAATTAACAAATTTTTATTTTAAATAAGTATTAAAATATAAAAATAATGTTGTGGTATGGTGAAGTCCTTTAATTAGAAGTTCTACTAATATTTATTTAATCAAAATATGTTTTATGATGATGTCACCTTTAATGGTCTAATATTTAACCTCCAAATCTAGATTGGCTCAATAATAACTTTAATTATGTTTTAAGAGAGTATAGGGCAGTTGATTAGTAGTCTTTTCCGTAGACTTACAAAAACGTCACCTCTCCTCTCATTTGTAATATAGGATTGTGATATCCTACCTCTCGTGTGTGATTTTTCAACATCTCCTCTTTAAAAGCTAATGTTCTCGTAAGGCTTGATCTATAATGTATAATAATATCCTCTCGATCTTCTGATGTGGAACTAGGCTAGAAGCCCCTATTAAGAGTTGCTATTATTTATGGTCTTACTATCGGTGCCACTCCTCGTCTTCATTGTCGCAGCTTAATATAATTCTATTAAAGATTTGTTTTAATACCATTTGTAAACTCCTAAGTTTTGATTAGCCAAAAAATAGCTTTATTTGGGGCTTAAGATAACCATATGCCCAAAAATAGTTTGATTAATAACTTTTTAAAAGGTTTATAAAGGTCATCACCTTACCTCTTTATCTCTTTCTTGATATAGGTTTGTGATATCTACTTCTTACGTGGGATTTAACATTCAAAGTACCACTAAATAGGTTTTAAATTGAAATAACCATTAACAATTTGAAAATCAAATTTTTTAACTAAAATGACTGTGAAATAATCTTGCAATATGTAACAAACTCAACATGCATAGTTGAAGAAGTCACAAGTATTTGACACTTTTTCATGACACAACATTATTTACAGTGTAAAAATGTAACTTGATATGGAGTTCCTACTATATGAACATATTGTAAACTCGAAATATATATATTCATTCAAATCTAATTTCTGAACTTTTTTGTACGTCAACATACAATCATTAATCTTTAAAGGTATCTCAAAACTCGTTTAATTATATTTTGGTGACATATATATGGGTTAAATAAATATCTGCCCAATAGTGTAATAGTGAATACAATGTCAAGTCTAATATACACCTAAGCGTACATCATTTATAGTACCTCTTTCAACTTCATTCTTTAGACATTATGCTAAAGATAATCCCTCGCTATGAGAGATCATTGATGTGTAGGATTTTTAATATTTCATATTTATAACAAAGGCTCAATGTATTTTGTTTTAGATGCATAAATAGTTTAAAGATTTGTTCTTATGTATCTGAATACCTAGGGTAAAAGATGTTTTACTAAGATTTTTCTTATCAAAATGATTGGAGAACAACTGATTAACCCCATACAATATATCTAAGTCATTTGATGAAAGTAAGAAATCGTCTATATCAAAAAGTAGAAAAACAACTTTGCTTCATCTAACCTTATAAAACAAGCATCTCTCAACATCATGGCCTTGTTTGATAAATAGTGGATTGTATAAGCTGTTAGTTGATTCTATCAGCAGTTAGCTAATAACGATTATATCAGCTAATTTGATTAACGAATAACATCAGTTATGTATTAAAAATATTTGGTAAAATTAGCTATATATGTGTGAAAAAACTTATGAGAGCATAACTTAAAAATTCGCAAGAAATTAGATTTTAGATATTTAATTTTACAAAAATCATATTTACAACTCTAATAAAAATATAGAATATACATCAACAATAATAATAATAACCAAAAATTCAGTAACAAAATCATATATTTTAATTAATGATATTATATTATTATTTAATTACTTATATTTCAATTAATTACATTTTATTATTATTATAGCAAATGTCACAATAGTTGTGACGCCAAACACTCCTAAACCATTAAAAATTCAGATTGATTGAATTAAATAAGAACCTACAAGCTTATAACCAAATAAAATAATTAGTTATTAACTTTGAAAAATACCAAAAAATAGCTAAAATCCTATCCACCAAAGGCCTAAATCGGTTGAAAGTTGAAACTTTTTCCACTAACCCCGCTAAATTAGTGGTGCGGTGTCATTTAAATCACTAACTAAAATCAGCGTATGGAAAGTAGTCTTCAGCGCATCGAGTTCATTGTCGCGTCGTTTGACCACTTTTTCACAAATTTGAAGAAGCGCTCGCACTCTTAAACTGGCGCTCTACATTTTAAACTCACTTCTCCACATTCTTGTTTTGTGTGTGAAATCATTGCCGCTTGAACTGACAATTTGAATCATACTCAAAAATTTCAAAATAGATGTATACAAGAATTTACCTATTCTTTGTAAAGAATCAAAACCAGATTTATTAAGTGTTTAGAAAAAGAGAATCATATGCTAGTGAGCATTGTTTGCCAATCTGAACGGATTGGTTACTATGTGGATGAATAACTATGGCAAAGACGCTTGACATTTTTAGAACATGAAGCCTACCTTGACCAAAATCATTTCCAAGTCCAACCAAGCTTCTTCCAATGAGGAGTCGTAGTTTAAATTAGCACATTGAGGTTTCTTTCATTAGATTAGGCTGCAACAAGATGACGCATGGTAATGGGTTCATCTATTAATACTTGCTAAGCAGATGTGAAATTTTCAACGAGTTGTTAACACATAATGATATGTTACCATTCTGGTGTTCCATGTGAAGAACATAGGAAATTTCAGTGCACAAGTCCTACGCTAAAGCACCCTAAACAAGCCAAATAACATTGGAAAACTACACAGGGAGGGAAATAGTAATACATCAAAACGCTACGCCTTCTTAGGGGATTTAGTAGCCTTAGATGGTGACTTGGGCTCAGCCTTCTCGGACTTCTTGGGAAGGAGAACAGGGTTGATGTTGGGCAAAACACCACCATGAGCAATAGTCACACCTGCAAGCAGCTTCCCAAGTTCTTCGTCATTCCTCACAGCCAAAAGCACATGCCTTGGGATTATCCTGTTCTTCTTGTTATCTCTTGCTGCATTTCCAGCCAATTCCAGAACCTTGAAGATCCCAAATGTTAGGTTAATACACAAACGCTAAATCACAAATCACATTATAATTCCCACAGAAGCATAACCCCCAAAAAATGATAATCTCATGTACCTAACCCTACAAACTATCAATTGACATTATTAATTACCTCAGCTGCTAAATACTCGAGGACAGCAGCAAGATACACCGGAGCTCCCGTTCCGACGCGCTGAGAGTATCGCCCTTTCTTCAAATACCGACCGATTCGGCCTACCGGAAACTGTAAACCGGCTTTGACAGACCGAGAGACCGGCTTCTTCTTTGGACCGCCTCCTTTTCTGCCTCCCGCTCCTTTCTTCACCTTTGTTCCGGTATCCATGTCTAGAAAGTAGAAGAATAGAAACTGAACTAACAAAACTAAATTTCTCGAGAAACAAACAGAAAGAAGTTGAAAGACCGGATTGATTTAGGTAATGAAAGATAAGTGCGTGGGATGTATATAAATAGGACTCAGAAAATGGGACGAAGTGCTTTTGGGATGCGCGATTTGGAGCGTTGGATCGGTTTCTATCGGACGGTCAAGACGAAAATGTTGGCGATCCGTGGGAACTTTAATCAGCCAATGAGAAACGAATTGAATGAGTTCCGAGTAGGAACCACGTGACGGAATCTGGTCCCAAAATAAAGGGCCATTTGCTCCACGTAGCACTAGCTTGTATTTTAATTTTTTAACATTAAAAAATCACTAATCAAGTTTTTAAAAATTTGAGAACTTATAATTAGATTTTATTATTCATATTTTAATTAATATATTAAATATAATAAAGTCACTTGTAATGTAGTTATTTTTATTTTATCCCTTAAAATTTCATAATTATAAAATATCTCTTAAACTAGCTGCTCGTTTTAAGCATACTATGAACAATTATATATCATATTTTTCGTATTTGATGTTTGTTAGGATGGTTTGAGACTTTGAGTTGAAGAAAACAAAAAGGAAATTTGTGTTATGCATAAATAAAGAAAGAAAATTAGTGAGAGAAAAACATTAATTATGATTTTGTCCTAACCAACAATATAAATAGTGATATCATTAGGCCAGGTCGAGCTCAAACCTAAAGCAGGGGTTTGTCTTGAGGCTCACAGCATAATCTTAAGCTAAATCGAGGTTGAGATGTTGAAGTCCAATATGACTTAGACGATGATTGGTTCGTATAGGATAATAATAATACGAATAAGAATGAATATAATCATTCTAATTATGATGATTGGTTAAAAGAAAGAAATGATTTTCATTATCGTTGATAGTAATTGATTTGTTAAAAATATTAAGAAATAAAAATTTGTTATATTTTAATTAATTACATTTAAATAATTTCATTTTAATTAATTCATTGAGCTCCCTGTAAGGCCGGACAAGAGGGGGTTAAACTAAATCCTAATTAGGGGGTCATTCTCATTAGGAGCCCACCTTCAATGTATTTCGTAGCATTTTTTTGACATCTTTTTAGTTAGAAAGGTAATAAATCTTTAGTTGCCAGTTAGAGGAGAAGAGAAAACTAACTTTAACTAATAAATAACTTACCGAAAAAGTTAACGTTATTTAAATAGCTTCCTTTATTAGCTATATAACATTAACTTGTTTAATTTATAAATACCTTTGAAGCATTTGAGTATATTTCTTATAATATTTTTTATTTTCATCAACATATGAATCTAAAGTACTTCAATTCAAAAATTAACGGTAAAAAATTTTCACAATTTTGTCTTATGAGTTTTGAGTGATAATTTAAAGGTAAAGTTTTTTTATTTTTAATGTATTTTTTGCTTATTGA
>JANIHY010000005.1:67993881-68009242 GCA_027479065.1 Erythroxylum brevipes | reverse complement strand
ACTGCTACGTGTATGAGTGTTCTGTTGTTGCTATGTGGTGATTCGTAGTACAGGGAGTTGTTCTTGTGGTGATTCACTGTTAGAGAAAGTGGTCTCTAACAAAGCTCTTTCAGCTAATGCAACAATTTTCTCAAGAGATGATAAGAGGGGAGAAAGCAAGTACAAGTGACAGTGAGTAGTCAATGATAAAGCACAAAAAAGATGAGGAATTCACTTATGGTTACGTTGCTCTACATATCAAATATGCAGCAACAGTCGAATTTTTTTATCTCTGATAGAATTTGACGGATTCAGAATTCAGATAAAGCATATAGAGTAGCAATGTATGAAGAAACAGAGTACCAACCAATGTGGCGTAAAAAGGAATCTTGTGAGGTAGTAATTGAACGCATTGAAGAAGGAACTGCCCATCATATCATTAGATTATACAAAACAGTGTTAACACTAACCAGCAGTAGTTTTTTTAACGTCAGCGGAATATCTTAAAAGAGGGGGAGAGAGGGAGTTACCAAAAGAACATCATCCTGAGAGTGGTCCAATTCTCGGTGAACAGCACCGAAGCACGTCTCCTGAATAGAAGCAAAAAAAAAAATGAACTTGATAAAACAAACAGCTTGCTTCGTAATACCTAGGATTTATAGAGAGAGGCCGAAGGAATTCGCAGTGTTACGAACGAACAACGTGGTCATTGAAGTCGGGGGTGGCGTAGTCGGTGCCCTTGTCGCCGATTCAGAGCAGAAGACTTCTCCAGCTCATTTTTGGATACAGACAGAGAACAGAACCGTAAACGACGCTCCGTTTCCTTTTTTGAAGGGTTTAAGATATTGCGAACACCACCACCCACCACATCATCTCATGGTCACCGTCATCATTATTATAATAGTAATTAGACTGATCTGAGAAAAAAAAAGGTAATTAATGCTTAATAATGTCTCAGAAATGATAAATCTAAGCCTGAGGATGCAATGGATATTATTCACTAATTACTTACTATCCTTTTCTCTCTCACTTTGGATCTATGATCGGTAAATTTCGCCTCCTCTGTATGATTTATCATCACTCCAAGTTGAAGTTTATCATCACTCCAAGATTGAGAGATGGTAAACCCAAAAGTCATTGCTTTTCTCAAACAAATTTTGGCAATAACAATGTTGATGATATTGGGGAGCACTAGGCAGGTGAGAGCAGAGGATTGTCCAGCTTTGATAGGCATAGGTGTTCTAATTGGGTGCCAGGATTCCCTAATCAAGGATGGACCACAAGTTGATCCTTCACACACATGTTGCAAGGCCATAAAAGACATTGGCCTGCTTTGTACGTGCAAGATAGTCACCAAGGACATTGAGAAGATCATCAGCTTGGATAAGTTCGTCTATGTTGCCAAGTTCTGCGGCACCCCACTTACTCCTGGTTCTCTCTGTGGAAGTAAGTCAAGTAACCTCTTCCTCTTGGGTTCTATACCTTAAAAATCGCCTGTGTACACTATCCCTCCAATTGCTCTTTTGTTTTCATGTTAACGCTAGTTCGTCTCTTTTCAGGTTACAAGGTTCCACCAGCTATTGTTTGAGTTCTTTCACCTGACTAAAGCTTTGCAGCAATCGGTTGTGGATTAGTAAGAAGGTTTTCGTTATGTATTTGCCTTTGCAGCTTTATCTAATAATAAAATGCTACTGTTACCTAACATTGTCAAAAACATCGGAAAGGAACACATCCAACAATTTGTTGGGCAGATCTTGAAAATGACAATGCATTAATGTTTTTGGTAGGCGGTGAGCTTCGTTGTGATTTCCATTTCTAGCTTAGCGTCCCTTGTTAGATTCCAAGGTACCAGCTAGCCAGCTATCTGGTAGTTTTGAGCATCAAACAACTAATTTCATTGACAACAACATTTTTGTCACTGATATTCCCATCTCGGTTACGAAAATTTACCCACTTGAAAAACCTGCCTCCGTATGAAAGCAATGTTTTGGTGTTGTCCATTCTAAAATAATCTTCTGATTGAGAGTATATGTGAGAGACCCCTGTCACTGTGTGGTTCTAAGAAAGATTAGGATAAGTATCATGTGCTGAGAATCATGATATCACATGTTTGATTTGACGCCATTATAATTGTGTAGGTAAATCCTGCACGATCTTTAAAATTAGATAAACAGGGCTCCAATACATAGGATTTTACTTTGTCACATATGAATCAGCTTGTGCCTACAGGCGAGCACAATTGAAAGAAGGGGAAGAAAAAGAAAGCTTATATAGATGAACACAAAAGAGGCTTTTAAATCAGTGATACTAGATTTGTCATCAGTCTTAAAATTGAGGGCCAAGCAAGTATCATATGTCGAGAAGCATTAGGTGGCATTTTTTTGCCAATATATTTGTGCAGGTGCATCCCATTTTTGTGAAAAAGAGTTTGATGAACGAGTTCTTATAAGTTATACACGAATGAGCTTTTGCCTTGTAAAAGCTATAAAAGATGAGCATAAAAGAGGCTTTCAAGCCAATCTAAACAGTATACAGTTGGAGAAAACACAAAATTCTTTCATACATAGAGGAAATCAATATGAATGTTGAATTATTACTTCTTAGACCTCCAAGCAGACACAGAAAAAAGGGGACGGTCTTGCCAGCAAATTACTGCACACCCATTTTCTTCCTTAATCCTATAACCATCACAACCATAACCTTGCAACAACCTCCTGGCCTGCAAGATACCACAATAGCTCAAAGACACATTTCCAAATCCAGCAAAGTCGAGCCTTTGCATCCACTTCTCAAGTTTTTCATGTCTTTCCTTCCTCTCAGCCCCTTCACATGCTATAATGTTCTTTATTTCCTCACCAAATAGCATCTTCTCTACTTTCAACCTCTCCATTGATGTTCTTGACACAGTAGATTCTAAACAATCAAACAGGGCTGCATAGGAGTACAAAGCCTCCAACAGCCTCTCCATGAGAGTTGATCCATTATGATTCGAATCTTGTTCCATGACCACCATCAACTTCGGTGATAGTCCCCATAAGGTGTTAAGGAAGTAATCCATCTTTACTGAAGCAGTTGAAGATAGCGGAGATGCCGAACTTGAGTCAGGACTTGGACTATATCCATTAAACGTATCTTTGTCAAGCAACTCTCTTAATGTGCTTTGGTTCATATGGAGGACTCTTTGCATGTGACTTCCGTTTGAATTTTTGAGTATCAATGGAGATCTCTTCCTCAATTCATCATCTGAAGCCAAAAAAGAATGCAATTGGAGAACCGAACTAATCGCTAAAGCCTCCCCAGTTTTAACTCGCACTTTTTCTAAATCAAGATTTTCTAACTTGCCAACAATGGGATTGAATTGGAAAGGAATATCCAACTTTTCAGCTTCTTCGATAAGCTTGTGAGCCATTTGATCAAGTACCTCTTTCTGCTGATGAATACCTGTGATTCTCAGATGAGGAGGTCCCCCAGGCCGAGCACTAAAAGCCTGTAGAAGTGCAATCCACTGAGTAGGCTCAGCTGCATTAAGATCAATTATATGAATCATCTTCTCCCCTTCCATGGCTTCAATTATAGCCTGATTAGCAAGCAGAAAAGCAACTTTCAGGAAAGGAAACATCTCAAAGAAGTGTTTCCGGACCAGAATTTCATCGGTAACCAAAGTTATTCTGGTAGCATTAAGGGCCTTGTGTAGACCAGGCCAGGCTTTGATGATCCTATGAGCAAGTGCCTCTGTAAAGTATGCAGCAATCCGCTGCATAGTATCCCCATCAGGGGAGGCCAATTGAGAGATTTGGCCAAGAGCAATCTCGGCATTTTCAAGGCTACCAGTGGCTACATGATTTGCACAAGTGAGCAAAAGATGGATCAAATACAAACCCCTCTCCTCAGATTTTAGCTCTCTAAGCCACGGATAAGGTGACCCAACACCAGGTGAAAGAGACATCATGGAGAAAAACTGAAGAGGTGATGAAGTTATAGATGATGAACCATCGTCCTGAAACATGGGTGCCGGGGAACAAAAAACACCACAACGTCTACTGGAAAGCAAAGACAAAAAACGGCATGTAACTTCCAAAAAGAGATGGGATCGGCCAAATCACTATAGAAAGGATTATTGAACGATGACAAATCTAGGAGAACCAAAGATGTCTTTCCTTGAGAAGGTATCTAAGTAACTATTCCACCACAAAAAAAAAAAAAAAGAACTAGTTAACTCGACAAATTGCACTAGAAGGATCTAAAGTTCTAACAAATGCAGTTGATTAAATCTGCAGCAACAAGCTCGAACAGATGCCTAGTCAAACGAAAGATTCAGATAAAGAACGAAGCAAAAACACTAAAGAGTAGTGAGTAGAAACAGAACAAGGAATAGTAGCCCAAGCAGACCAATAACAAGAAAGTCCTTACTGGGTATTGGAATAGGTTAAAAACCCACAAGAAACCCCATGCAAAGTTCAAAGCTTGCTTCTCTCTCTCTCTGTCTCTATGTAGAAAGAGGACGCCGCCTGGGTTTTTCTGGATTTTGTCTGTCTTGTAGCAGAGAGGGAGGGGCTCAGTTGGTTGAATTAAAAGCTTTCAGTTTCTGAAAGACTTCTTCATGGCTACGTTGGCGACAATGCGTGAGGGCTGATTGCTGTCGTTTTGTATTTGTTGTCGCTCTCTCTTGCATCCTTGAGTGGAGAGGAATATGGAATTCGTGAGAAGGTGAGCCCAAGTCAGTTTGTAGTTTTTTTTTTTTTTACCTTTCTCTCTCTAACCCCTAGCTCTCTCTCTCCTGAAAACATGTGTCCTTTTATTTTCCTCACTTTTATGACTTTTTGTCTTCACATTAGGTGGATAGGGAATGAGGGCTAGCCAAGGAAGACTTTAAATTATTCCCAAAGCTAACAAGCTGCCAAACATGCCCTAACAAAGACAAACAATGCCCCCAGTTTTGTTTCATAGTGGGGCAACTTCCAAACATTGGATTTGTTTTCTTGTCCAGCGTCCATGACCATACAAATACATTACAATTGGTATTATCTTCTTATATTAGAACAAAAGGACAAGGAGGTTGAGGAAACTTCCAAAACTAGATATTACATTTATCTCTACTTGTGGAGTCTTAGTTGGCGCTTGCACAAACTCAAAAGCTGTAGTATAGTACTACTCTCTTTTTTTTCTCTCTCTATTCTATACCTTTGGTTTGACTCTTGCCCATTTCACCAAATCTGATTTGGTAGTTGGTACTCCACTCAATCAATAAGACATAGATTGCCATGTTTACCACACCTTCTTCTCAATAGTTCCCAACTCACCTTGAAAGTTTAAGAATATCCGTGACCTGAACAAGAAAATGGTGCGCTCACCTTGAGTTTCCCTTATGTGAAGAAGAACACATTAAGAGCACCAAAAATTTCAGGTTATGCTTAACATTAGGTGCCAAAAATGAAAAAAGAACATAAGATGCATATGGTATGTCCCAAAAGCACATCATCGATAGGGATGTTTTATGACTAATCTTGTCAGCTTGGGGAAAGACAGCACGTCTATGTCTCCACATTTTCCTTTCACAACAAGAAGCAATTGCAATTGTACATAAAGCTGTGGATGGTTAAAAAAAAAAAAATGTTTTAAGAGGGTTGTGGTTGGGTGTAATGTTATCTTTTGTGTGAATCTGACAAAACCACCACTTGAAGTGATGGTCCATTTTCACCAACTCCCATTCCACCGAAACCCGATATAAGAAGACATCCACATAAACGTTGCAAGAAACAAAGAGACCTGCACCCCACTATCTTGCCAGGCTTGCATCTGTATGTCATCTAAACCATTTTCCATATACTGCTGGCCAAAGCATATATATATAAGCTTTAACTGTACCAAAAAAAATTCTTCCAAGAAGAATAATGGCCACAAAGGACAAAGGTAATAGTGACAATAATGAGAATAATATCACAGGAAATACAACTTTGTTCCTGTTTTAATGGCCTACTCCAGTGAGCTCACTGGAGCTTAGTTCAAGAAAGTAGTACATAACAAAAAAAATTATACAATGTTCTGTCTCGTCTACCACATTGTCCAATATAAATATCAAAAACAGTAACCTTTTAGGCAACGAATACAATAATTCACCAATATTACTTTTTGCATCTTTTATCTCTTGCTGCTTCTGCAATTTATAATTAACCAAAAGCTTCTCTGATTGGAACTATCATAAGGAAGGGAGTTCCTTTTTCTCCTAATTTAGCCCCTAAACATGAAGAGAATATTAATACTTTAAAAATGAAATATATCTTAGAAATCAGAAATGAGAAGGATAGTAATATCTTCTTCAGCTTTAGAACTAAGTGGTAGATAACTAGGAATGATGCTAAAATTATGACCTTATAATAGGTATCAACCAAATTTTTTTAGTTTAGACTCTTCACAAAGATACAATAGAGAGAATTAAGATATTAAAGTGTTAATTATAATACGAACTTTAATTATGGACTCAGGATCAACCATGAACTTATATTAATGAAGAAAATGTCAAAAACATATGTTTTGTTATTTATTGCACAATGAATAAGCTGCTGAACTGTTTGAACAAGCTCCTTAATGTTTTAATAAACTTCTGAAAGTTTCGATCAACTTTTATGAAAGTTGTATATCCTTACGTCGTTAACGTCTTTTTGTGTCTTTCTTAATACATGGGCCTCTTAATAAGTTAAAAAAATTGAATGTCCATGAACTTATTTAAGCAGAAAGCATAAGATCTTAGTAGTTATTTATAATAACCTTATTGAACCTTCTCATCATAAGCTCAATACATAACCAGCTCACACTAATTAGGACTCATTTATGTAAGCGATCTAGAAGGGAGGGTTGAATAGATCTTTAAACTCTTTGAAAATTTCTACAATAAAATCATAAGTTAATTCACACAAAAACAATTTAAACAGATTTAAATTGAAAGAGTAGGGAAGAAGAGCAAACACTGTTTTTATAGAGGTTCGGTGCTAAGACCTACGTCCTCTACCTAAGCTCCCACTTAGGATTTTGCAAACCACTTTATTACACACTTTGTAGTTCAGTGTGAACTCTTACAATACTGCTTGATTTCCGGCTCAAGCTACCTTTACAACCGATTTGTTTTCCGGCACAAATCCTACCAACACCACTTGATCTCCGACTCAAGCTACCTTTAAAAATGATTTGTCTTCCGGCACAAATCCTACTAACACCACTTGATTTCCGGCTCAAGCTACCTTTACAATTGATTTGTCTTCCGGCACAAATCCTACCTCACTAATCACTCAACTCACAAGTGATTTTTCTCTAATCACTCAACTCACAATAACAATGAGATAAAGAGGTAAATGAGCCTAACAGATAACAAACGACATCTTTTTAAATTTTTATTAAATTTAATTGTTAATAAAATTTGCAAAGTTATATTTAATAAAAACTCTTAATTTATCGTTAGAATGTTAAATTTATGAAAGAAATTAAATTAGAAAATTTGAATTTATTTTAATATAAGAAAATTGATTTAAAATCAATTACAATTACATCATTTGAAATTTTTATTAATAGATAAAAAGTGTGTATTTAGGTGTTTAATATTTTTAATTCTAAAAATAAAGAATAAAATATTCATTTTTTAATTTAAATTTTAAATTTTTTAACTCAAACAGTCAAACTCCAATGAATTCAAATTATCAAGTTAATCATCTAAATAGTCTCTAATCCAGAGACCGCGTTGACCGGAAACACTTTCTTCACACGTCAAATGTCGTTCTAACGACGCCGTTTCACTAGCGTAACAAAGCAGGGACAACTGGTCTTTCGTCTCTCTTCTTAGTCGTCTCTCCTCTTCTTCAGATCTCCCTCGCACCTCCACAACCACAACCGTTGTCGCCAATAAATCAAAATGGCGAAACTAACCTCCCCTCTCCTTCCTCTCCTCCTGATAATTTCCCTTTTTATCCTCACGACTGCGGAAATCAGAACCCTCTCCATCATCAACGACAATCGCGCTATGATCCTCTTCGAGAAATTCGGTTTCACCCACACCGGCCACGTCACCATCTCCGTCTCCTCCGTCTCTGTCTCCTCCACCATCAACGCCCCCAACCCCAGCCCCTCCCGCCTTGGCTTCTTCCTCCTCTCCGAAGAATCCCTGATCCAACTCATCCTCGAGGTCCAGCAAAACCAAGACTTTTGCGTCCTCGATTCGCACTTCATACAACCTCTCTTCACCTTCCGTGATCTCTCTCCCCCTCCCCTCTCCTCCTTCAACCAGTCCTACCCTGTAACCGCCCCCAATGAATACTCCCTCTTCTTCGCCAATTGTGCTCCCGAGACTCGCGTTTCGATGCAAGTCCGTACGGAGGTCTACAACGTAGAGCCAGACGGTTCTAAAGACTTCCTGTCCGCAGGACGAACCGTGCTTCCTTCTCTTTATAGCTTCTGTTCCATTTTGTACTTAGGGTTTCTTGGATTCTGGGTTTACGTCTGTTATATGAATCAGAGATCTGTGCATCGGATCCATTTGTTGATGGGCGGGTTGCTGTTGATGAAAGCTTTGAACTTGATCTGTGCGGCTGAGGATAAACATTATGTTAAGGTTACCGGGACGCCCCATGGTTGGGATGTGTTGTTTTATATATTCCAGTTCATTAGGGTTGTGTTGCTCTTTACTGTGATTGTGTTGATTGGTACTGGGTGGTCGTTCTTGAAGCCGTTTTTGCAAGAGAGGGAAAAGAAAGTTTTGATGATTGTGATTCCTCTTCAGGTTCTGGCAAATGTGGCCTCTGTTGTGATTGGTGAGACTGGACCGTTTATTAGGGATTGGGTTACCTGGAATCAAGTGTTTTTGTTGGTTGACATCATCTGTTGTTGTGCCATTATCTTTCCTATTGTATGGTCCATAAGGTCCTTGCGTGAGACTTCTAAAACTGATGGGAAGGCTGCAAGGAACTTGGCCAAGTTGCAGCTTTTTAGGCAGTTTTATATCGTTGTGATTGGGTACTTGTATTTTACAAGGATTGTTGTGTTTGCTCTTAAGACAATTTCGTATTATAAGTACCAGTGGGTGAGTAATGCCGCCGAGGAATTGGCGAGTTTGGTGTTTTATGCAATCATGTTTTATATGTTTAGGCCTGTTGAAAAGAATGAATACTTTGCTATTGATGATGAGGAAGAGGAGGCTGCTGCTGAAGCTCTCAAGGATGAAGAATTTGAACTTTGAGGTTGATGACGTGCAAATGTGATTACTTTGTCCGCAACTTGTGGGTGCACTAATCAAATTGCTGGTTGTCTGGTCCAGGACTCTGGTACTTTGCAGTTTCTGTACACCTTTTACGTTTAGCCTTTAATTTTGTGATTGTTTTATAACGGATCTTGAAATTTATGTCAGTTAGTGGTAACGCACTTTATTCGTGGGGTTTTGGATTTGGGAAACTGATGATATTTCTCTTATATGTAGGATGAAAATCATATATGATTTTTATCAACCATCACGTTTCGAATATGACAAACTTTTGTATTTTCTTATGCTTAATATGATAATCCTCTTAAATTCAATGTCCTTTACTGCATTTGTTCAAATGAAACATAAGACAGGGTTGTTTATAATTTTGAAAAAAGCTTATTAAATTGATGCTTTGTTGGATATGAGACGGAGAATAATGAAGGTCGATGTGAAAATCAAACTTGGAGCTAAATTGAAAACTAGATTTTATGTGTGAGTTTATGATGACTGTTGTAAGCCGTGTTTGTATGCTAAAATGCATTTGGCTGCAAGTAGAGGAGAATTGTCCAAGGGCTTGGGCCTTGACTTGAGTTAGAAAAAAGTCTTTTTCTCCTGGAATTAAGACAATTTGAAGGATTCAAGTTATGAATGAGGATGTGTATGTGTTCTTGTTTATAGAATTGGAAGAACCTGGTGTCTAGTCAACATTTTTAAGTATTTGATAAGGTGATTAAGTAATTTGTTTTTGTTAGTTAGCATCATTAGTAGGCCTTCGTCAGTTGTGTTGCTTTGCTAGGACTTTAGAAACCTTGAAGTAATGTGTTCCATTGGAGAGGCAAGTTGTTAATTTACACCAATCTTCTTTCGGCTAGATAGTTCCAGACTTTGAGAGCTGTTATACCTCCATAGAAGTCCAATGTTTGAGGCTTGATTTATGAATACCCTTCCAAGACGTGTCGGTCTGTGGCCTTTCATCTGTCTCTTTAGTTTTCCAGTTGATTTGCTCTGTGAAATGTTCCAACCCGCCACGCTGAATGTTATTTGAGTAACCATTTCATACATTTTCTGGTAATGTCTTGAAATCTTGTAGAATTTCATTTGAGGAATCTTGGAACCTTGTTGATTTCTGGCCTTCATTCCTTTAACAACTTCTCGTTCCTTGGGCACAATGCTCGCTGGATTCAAAATACAAGTCTAATTGTGTACTGGAATTCATTGACGACATTACTACTGGATTCAAGTTCTCAAATGATCCTCAGATCACGTACGGGGTGCGTCGTTTCTAGATTATTGAAGTAAAATAATTAGGTGGACTATGCTAGATTTTGATTTGCTAAATCAGCAAAATGTTTTCCTTGTCATCCAAAAGAGAGAGATGAATGGATTTTAGTCATACATATAGTTGTGAATCATAAATTTACTTGGCTGATTGATTAAACATAACTTTCTTTCTGGTTGCATAGTTATTGAGTAGAATATGTTACAAATATACCAATTCGAGAATTCATGTTCAGCAACGAGCTGATTCGTACATATCTGGCATAGCTATTCAGTAGAATCTTGATACTTAACAGGTGGTCAGATCTAATGCATCATATTTGTTGACTCCTACCCAAAGTACCTCAAACTCCATGGACAATGGAAATAGTTTCAGAGTATAGGATAGGCTTGTTCATAGTGATAGCTTGTCACTTGCATTGAACGCATCTCTTAACACCTGAATCTGTCAAACGCCATCTTAGAAACGGGACGTGTCTCCCCAGAATTCTGTTATGCGAATTGAATTGTTGTCAGATTTTAATATCACTCAGCTCGGAAGAAAACCAGAAAAAATGGTCCGAAGTTGAGGCTTTTTGTTTTTTGGTTTTTCCCCCCTTTTTCCATTACTTGAAGACAAAACCTGACGAATTAGAGAAGGAAATATCTTAAAACTTGGAACGAAATAGAAAGCACTTGGAGAATTTGAGAGAGGTAGTAATGATGGGGTGGACATAAATCTCCCTAGATCCTTTACATTCCTTCAGTAACAAGGCATTATAATCATCATAATACTTTCGTGAATGCTCCATAATCAATGAGTTACGCCAGATAGTCACAAGAGTAGTGATAGTGAGTGATAATGTGATTTACCCCCTCACAATTCTGTCGGGTCGGGGTGTGGGGGCGTCTAAGGTGGGCGATTCTACCTTTTGAGTGCAAAGAGTAGTGATAGTTAAGAGTTGCACCGTAACTTGTTCAAGAACTGGTAAAAGTAGATTAAGAAAGTGATCAATAATCATATCAGTCTCTGAAACCCATCCTGCCCATTAAGTTTCTGATGATAAGCCCTATAGATGGCCTGAGGAAACATACTGATGAGCCCCTTAGACCCCAAGTTTCAGCCAAGCCAATGTGTTTGGTGGGTACCATCATTATATACATTCATATACATGATCTTCATCCTGTTTCTATAATCTTATCCAATCTTCTCTTGTCATGATCATGATTGGTGATTTGTCTCTCAGGCTTCTCCTATCCTAATCATGCCTCAGTTAGTTTAGAAAGAAAGAAAAATGAAATGGCATACAATTGCAGATGAATGATTATATTTATATCTTAATTTGGCTTAATATGGAAATTGAAGGATCAGACATTTCCTTTACCTACTCGGGTCCAATGCAATAATGCCATATATGTACATTCCATACTTTAACAAAGCACGCCTTCTTGACATGTCTACTTGAATTGGCATGTTAATGATAGTGACAAATTCAGGTTTACAGTGAACCTTAAGAGCTGTAAGTTGCAAGAATAGTGATGATAGAAAGTTTATCTCGCCGCGACGTTAGGCTTTTTCTATACAAAAACAACATTTCTTATGATCACTAGCCCGTGATTCAGTCAACTGCAACACTGTTTAAGATCTAAAAAGGGAATCCAAAGCTTCCGCCAAGTTATAAACATGAGAAAATCCTGATGAACATTAGCTGTAAAGTTGACTAATACAGTTACCAATCAGTACTTGTTTCACCATTTTTGGGATCAGAGACACTGGTATTCCAATAGAAGACGTAAGATCACACAGCTTTTCAGCAAAATTGTGGTATATACATGGTCTCGTTGATGGAATCTTAAAGAAAAGAAGTGACAATCCGATTATCTTTCTTCTAATCAATAACATTAACTAGTTTACTTGGTGACCTTCAAAAAATGGACAAATCGAGGCTCCAGCCTAGCGAGAGTTGAGATAAACTCATCAATTGTGCATGCGATTTTTTATTTTATATATATAATGGAGAAAAGGAAAGCTTAAGCAACGGCCCTTAGGGTGAAGACCCCGCACATGTCTTCAAAAAGGATAATAAGACATTCCGAATGAGGAAACTGCAAATAAGTAACTCCTAAACCAAAATGCGACTCATGAAAAACTAACCAATTAGCGCAACGATTTCTTTCTAGAAACACGTGGCAGATGCGAACCGAGAATTTACTAAACTTACAATCAACTCCAACTTCCTTTAAATGGAGATATTTGTTAATTATATATGATAAATTATAGGAAAACTTTTACTTTGTATTTATATTGTTTATGATACTAATCCTTCGTCAAATTAAACTTCGAGATACTAATTTAAGATATAAAAATGATATTATCCTTCGTCAAATTCAACCTTCGAGGTGCTAATTTAAGATATAAAAATGATTATGTAGTTATCGATTATTCATTGAGAGTAATTATGAGATTGCTTTGATATATAGAATTTTGCATTAATAAATGCTCTTAAATTCTGCTCAATTTTATATATTAATTTATTTGATAGAAAGAGTAAAAATGGAAGGAAAAAAAATAGAATCTATGGAGATAATTAACATATACAAAATCGGAAAATTGCTCTAACAAAATACCAAAATTTACAAATATAGGTACACCATTTCACCATTATGAAATTAGATTAAACCAAAATGAAGTAAAAACACATGCATATTAAACATACATAAACAAAATGATAGTGGAAATCAAACCTTTTCTTGAATCAATCGTTTTGATCCACAACATCTACACTAGCAGCACAAGACAATAACCTGTGAAAGATCCTAAACAAGGCAGAGCACGAGATTTCCTTCACTTTCCTCAACACCAAACACTTTCTCTTACGACCCTTTTCCTTTCTCTTCTTTCCATGATTGGTCACCTTCTCTTTAACTTTCCCCAGACACTTCTTGGTCCTCTCTGGTACGGTCTCTTTCCTCGAAAACGTGTAGCTTCTCAGGTACATTTGCCTGCAGGAGATGCTATCCACAACCCTAGGGTGCCCGATACCTTGCCCTACACGGTGGACGGTTCTTATGAACTCGGCGTCGGATTCCGACCACCTGCGGAGGTTCACGTACGTGGTCCGAGCCGGCACTCTAGGGTCACGTGCATCGTTGACGCAGTTCGATATGCAAACCGAACTCATTGGTTCCTTGGTGGAAGTCGCTGCAGGTTTTTACAGCTCTGTACTATGTTTTCTAGGTTATGTACATATATAGTGGTACAAGGCTTAGATTGTAAGAAAAGATAGATCGAAAGAGGAAGAGAAAGGGCTAATGCGGTTGGTTTGTTTTAGTGGGATATCATCATTCTAATGATTTAGCATAATTTGTAATGAATACGATTGACCTGGGTATGTCTGTGCTTGGCTTTATACAAGAAGGATGTAGAAAGGAACAAAGAAGAAAAGGTACATATATATGCATTAGTTCTTCATTAGATACCACTACCGTTGGCAAAAGGTGAATATTTAAAATTTATCATAAACTCTATTAAAATGAATTTAAATCATTAAACTTACATAAATTTGATATCTGTTATTGTAATTACAGCAAAACAACATCAACACAAACAATCAACAACATATTAAAAAAGTTTCACATTGTGATCATTGTAATTATATTAGTTTGTTTCCATAATTTAAATCACATTTGTATTTAATTATTTATATTACCTTCAATCACAACTAATAATTGACAGTAATAAGATAAACGGATGAATCCATAATTTAAATCTTTGATTGCATTTCAATTGTAATCTTTAATGACAATTAAAAACTATAATGATAAGAATGGATTAGAGTAAATGACAATTGACATTTGTATGGTCGGATTAGGAACTTTGAATATCAAGTGTTGACATGTCATTTATGGAGGCATATATATAGCTAAGTGTGTAAAATGTTATGGCCATAATTTGGTAAGTCTTCCTTAAAATTAACTTCTTGACATGTATGTATGTGAGCAACCCAAAAGTGGACCAAACTTTCGACCTAATACTATATATGATTAGTTGGCCTTTTAAGAGTTGATCAAGAACTCTCAAACACCATGTGGCCTTTGACAATTGACAAGCACGAGCCTTTCTATGCTACATCTTTGTTGGAATTTTAATTGTAAGTATGAATCTCAAAGATATGAAATTAACGAAAGACATATAAATAGAAATGATTCATAAATTTAATATCTTAAAATTTTGGGTTGAAGTGCGGTGTCAAAGTCTATGAGTATGTTCCTTTACCAAGTTCGTTATGAAAAACTCCAAAGAAATTGAACTCTCCAACACCAACAAATGGTATTAGAGTTGATGATCGGTAAAGGACAAGTATGGAGACAGTAGTTTGATCCTGTGATTTCCATCCCTACGTGAAAGAGCAAGGAGACTCCTAATGGGCACAAACCAATGGAGTAAAGGAGCTCTCGATGACGCTGAATAGTTGAACTGTTAAAAAAAAGGCATTTGCTCAAGGTGGAGCTCAAGCTCAATGTGAAAGTTCACACTTGAGGGGCAAATTATTGAAATTTCAAGTGTAAGTAGAAATCTTGCATTAGAAAGAGATGAAATTAATGAGGGGCATATAAGTGAAAAAGATTAATAAACCTAATGCCTTAAAATTTTGAGTTGGAATGCGATATCAAGGGTCATTAGTATGTTTCCTCACTAGACTCATAACGAAGAATTCTTATGAAAGTTGGCTCCTTAGAGCTAACATTATGTATCTAATGTCATTAGATATATATACTCTTTGAATCTCCCAATTTAAGATACGATATTAGAATTTTTCACATTTATTATTAAAAAGATAATAATATTTTAAAACTGAATTAGAAATGATATAAGTAAAATAAAGGTTATAAATATTCAAT
>JANIHY010000005.1:67726331-67737144 GCA_027479065.1 Erythroxylum brevipes | reverse complement strand
TATTTATATAATTAACAATTAATTGTATATAATTAATAATAAAATAATAAACCTCCTGCAACAATTATTTTAATATAAATGGTATAATAGTCATTTATTATATATTATATTCTATTCCGTCCATCTTTCAAACAATATTTCACTACGTTAAATTATGAACCCTTCCATCTTTCAAACAATATTTTACTACTTTAAATTATGAACCCTTCCATCTTTCTCAAAGAACTTTTCACTATATTCCATTATAAATCGTTCCATTCTTTTCCATCACACTCCATTCCATTATATTAATTAACATCCAACCAAACAGACCCTAAAGATCTAACATAAAGTGTCATATATATGCATTACATCATGCTCAACTCCACACATTATCGCGAGGTTTGGCAATACCACATGACATTATATGTTATGTGATACAACCATGACAAATATTATGTTATATAACACCTAATAAAGTTGTTTGATGTTATTTCTACATTCTCTATTAAGGTGTACAAGTGAAATAAAATCTAAATTTTAAATGGTAAATAAAAATTAAAAACAATGATTAAATTGAAAGTGCTTAAAGTTAGAAACAAAAAATACGTTAGTCCTTTTTATGTTTTAATTGAGATAGTTTAAGTTTTAGCATTTATTATACTAATTCTAATTAAAAAAAATAAAATAGATCAATGTCTTTCAATAATTGTATAATTGGTTCTTTCAATTTGTTGTTCAATATGTTTTATCGATCATTGGAAAACAATGTGTGTACGGTAATTATTTATAAAGGTTTTTTTTTTCCTTAGGATATTTCCGTTCTAACTTTCTCAATTTTCTCAATTTCTATTAAAAAAAGTCTTATTCATTCCAGAACCTAAAAGCATATTTTAAGGATTAGCTTGTTTGTCCTTTAAATTCGGCGAAGCTTAAGAACTTGATTCAATTGTCCTATAAATATCACTTGATTAATCTACTTATGTTTATATTGCATATATTTCGTTATTTTAAGAGATGTCAATAGGTCAAGTCGGACTCGAATCGCTCTTGGCCTAGTCCGGCCCGACCTTCCATTGGGTGACTGGCGGGCCAACCTATCCTTACTTTTTTAAAATAAAATTTACAAAACGATGTCATTTTGTCGTTCTAATCTGGCCATGGGCCTCGCCTGTCCGACCCATGCTCAAACCAACCTCAATCGTTTGGCCGAATTATTGTGACCTGTGACCTATTTATGACTCAATCAATTCAGGCTAAAATCGGACTAGGCTAAAATTAACATTCCTGGTTATTTTTTAATATAAGTCTAAAAAGAGTTTTTCTAAAATGTTGAGATCCATAGATTTTTTGAGAATTTTAAATGTTTAAATATTTCTTAAAATTACAGAGCAAGTTTCTGTTTTTGTTTACTATTTAAAAATTTAATATGGATTAAATATGATATTTAGTTTTTATTCATTTCATATTGGGACTTATCTAGGCCCGCCTAACAATGCGTTGGTTGGTAGTTAATTGACAATCTAACACGTGTAACTCACGCCTTCCACAAAACAACCACTCACTACATGGCCAGCGAAATCACTACGCAGTTCAAACTTTCACTTTCGAGGCTTTCAGAGCTTCGCTTCGATGGCGGTTTCACTTTCCAATTCTCTGTTACCCAAAACTTTTCAACCCAAAACGACCTCCAACCTTCCCTCCGCACGTATTTTATGGACCTCATTTACATTGCATCGCTACCAATCCATCAAAATCCCTTCCTTACAGAGGGAGCTCACGGTCTCTGCAATCTCAGGATCCCCTGGCAAGTATTGAGTTTTTACTGGTATCCGAAAAAGGATGAATCTTATTCTTTACTGTGTGTGTTTTTTGTGGTAAATAGGAGTTGAATCTTCTGGTTTGGTTGCTGAAGATATCGCTAGCTTGTTGGATTCTGTGGAGGTGTTTGATTTAAATGGCAAAGGGATTCCAATTTCTGATCTGTGGAAAGATAGGAAAGCTGTCGTTGCATTCGCTCGCCATTTTGGGTGATTATACGCTTACACTTTTGACAGTTTCGTTAATATTCTTAGATTTGAAAGCCCCAATCGATTCGTAATTTGACATAATCTGAAAATTTCCGTCTAAATTTGGTGCAACTTCAGATGTGTTCTTTGCCGGAAACGCGCAGATTATCTTGCTGCTAAAAAGGTAATTGTGTTTGATGATGGTTCTTAAATTGTAATGCGCATTTGTTGGTTTTGGACATTATAATTCATTTGCTTGGATTTGAATGTTGATGCTTTCTAATTTTCGGAGACATTTCATTGAAGAGTATATATGTTCAAGGTTTTTGGCGTTGTGCACTGCTCAACTGTATCTGGTTAATATAATGAGATATCATTTAATTCAAAACAAATTTCTAAGGATTCGTTGATTATCCCACCACAATGAAAAGTTGGTTACTCATTTTTTACTCACTTTGACTTTGTTTTCATATGTCAATAGGAACTGTTGGATGCATCAGGAGTGGCACTTGTATTGATCGGGCCAGGCAGCATAGAACAGGTGTGTCCTGGACTCAATTGTCTGCAAGTGAATACAGCTTACAAATCAGATATTCTTCTTGTCTTCTTCATACTTTTTGTTGGCATCTTGTAACTGGTATGATCTGGAATTGGTTTAACGAGCCATTCAGATTAATCATGTATTATATGACCGTCACTTGACTACTTTTTACATTAAGTGTAGCATAGATGATGAGCTCGATTTGCACCACATTAGAGTGTCTACGTGGTTATTGATATTATCATGTTTTAGTCATCGCCCCAGTTTTTGGGTAGTTATGACCATCATAAGCAACCTGATGCAGGCAAAAACGTTCTCAGAGCAAACTAAGTTCAAAGGAGGTATGTTTTTCCAATTAAGGAAGATTAAAGTATGTTATGCTGAGGTTACAAAGCAATATCCAGCTAATATTGTGATCAAGACAAACATCCATTTAATTCTGTAGCAATTAATGTGTTTTAGTTTCTACTCTTTAGCCATTCGATGACAAAACCTCTATTTCCTTTTCAGAAGTTTATGCAGATCCTACACATTCGTCGTATGATGCACTGAAATTTGTTTCAGGGGTTTCAACAACATTTACTCCTAAAGTATGTAAGCATTGGTAAATTGACAAATTGCATTTCCTTCAGATACTTTGTCTTTAACCCTGAGTAATTCCTACAAATGGGATTCAGTTGTATAGTAAGTTTGTTTCCAGGGATTTTGAATTTTCATTTCAATCATGCAGGCTGGTCTAAAGATAATAGAGGCATACATGGAAGGTTATCGGCAAGACTGGAAACTTTCCTCTGAAAAGGATACGGTGTCCAGAGGGGGCTGGTATCTTAGCTATCATACTATTAAATTATAAACTTGATAGAGGTCTTCCAATGGAAGATTTTTCTGTTTTGACCTTCGGTTTTGTTACCAAATGAAAACACTTTACTTCCGTCCTCATGTAATACATTCTTGTGCAGAAATTTCTAATCTGTCCGACAATATTTTGTGTGCTAAGATGTGAATCTGACTGTTTCTCAGGCAGCAAGGTGGGATAATAGTTGCAGGTCCTGGCAAAACTAATATCTCATACATTCACAAGGTATTTAGCGCTGACCTCTTCCTCCATTATTATGTCAATATGGTTGGAGCATGACATAGAACAGAGCCAGCACATTCAATCAGTTTCTGTATAATTCCATTCCTTGGGAATCAAAGTGTTTAATAGTTTGAAGATGATGAGCATTGAGTTTGACATTTGCTTGGGCAGGATAAAGAAGCAGGAGATGATCCTGACATAGAGGAAATACTGAAGGCTTGCTGTTCATGAGCAACAGCTTGTGCCTGTACTCTCATTTCACTTAAAAGCTTCATTCAATTACAGACTGTTGCTTTACTTGCCAGGCTCCTGAATTCCAGTCCAGAACGTAGGAACTAGTCATGGCGAAATTGAAGAAATCTATGTTTCTTTTTCTTTTTCTAGTTTCGAAAAGTCCGATCTTTCGAGACTATTTTATTAGAAATTTAACAAGTATTTGTAGTTCTCAAATGATTTCTTCTCTTGCTGTGTAAGAATAATATCTATTGCCTATAATGTCACACAATTATTTAGATCATATAGCAATTTTCGGCTCTGCTAAGCTAAGTTCCCATTTTTTTTCTTTATTATTATTTATTAACATAGTAACGACGTCGTAGAACTTAGAAGTGTGTATCACTATTCGCCCTAATATAGACAAATGGCGGACGCAATCTTCATTTGCTTTCCGGCCCGTTTCCGTCAATGGCCGAGTCAAGCAAGACCAAGAAACGCCGCCGACTGGAACCAGACTCCGCCGCCGACGAACACAAACTCCCCTTCAAGAACCGACTGATACCGGACTCTTCCATCCTCGAAACCCTCCGTTTGCTCGCAGCGTCGGCCTCCTCGTCCTCCTCCTCAAAACCCAAAACCCTTGCAGATCTCTCTCTCTCCTCTACGTGTCGCGAGGTCACTGATCTGTCACTCCCCTCCATTCAGTCCGCCATTGAAACACTCGTCCTCTCCGTTACCCATTCCATCCTCTCTGGGAAAGGCTTCTCCTTCGACGTGCCCTCACGGGCCGCCACGAACCAGCTGTACGTGCCGGAACTTGACCGCATCGTCTTAAAAGACAAAAATACCCTCCGCCCATTCGCCAACATCTCTTCCGTTCGCAAAACCACCATAACCGCCAAAATCCTCTCGCTAATTCATCAACTCTGCCTCAAGAACATCCACGTCACCAAGCGAGACCTTTTCTACACTGACGTTAAGCTCTTCCAAGACCAGACCCAATCGGATGCGGTTCTGGATGATGTCTCTTGTATGCTGGGCTGTACCAGGTCTTCTCTAAACGTGGTAGCGTCAGAGAAAGGAGTGGTGGTCGGAAGATTGATTTTTAGCGACAACGGGGACATGATTGATTGCACTAAAATGGGCATGGGAGGTAAGGCTATTCCTCCAAACATTGATAGAGTTGGTGATATGCAGAGTGACGCGTTGTTTATACTGTTGGTTGAAAAAGATGCTGCTTACATGAGGTTAGCTGAGGATAGGTTTTACAATAGGTTTCCATGTATAATTGTTACTGCCAAGGGACAACCTGATGTGGCTACGAGGTTGTTTTTGAGGAAGATGAAGATGGAGCTGAAGTTGCCAGTTCTGGCATTGGTTGATAGTGATCCATATGGACTGAAGATTCTGTCTGTTTATGGTTGTGGGTCGAAGAATATGTCTTATGATAGTGCTAATTTGACCACTCCTGATATCAAATGGTTAGGGGTGAGACCAAGTGATTTAGACAAGTATAAGATACCGGAGCAATGTAGGTTGCCAATGACCGAGCAGGATATTAAGACTGGGAAGGACTTGCTGGAGGAGGATTTTGTGAAGAAGAATCCTGGTTGGGTTGAGGAGTTGACATTGATGGTGAAAACAAAGCATAAGGCTGAGATTCAGGCGTTGAGCACGTTCGGGTTTCAGTACTTGTCCGAGGTTTACTTGCCATTGAAGCTGCAGCAGGAGGATTGGCTTTAAGAATGGATTCTGTAATCTTACCTGCTTCTGCTTTCTTGTTTGTGTTTCACATGAAGCCTTGGAGATTGTCTGGTAAGGTTCAGTTGATATGTATTCTGCCAATTGTCTGGTAAGGTTCAGTTGATATGTATTCTGCCAACTTTCACCAAGAAAATAAATATTCACATTAAGGAATGCTAAGATCTTTTTCTATTCAATTCTATGTTAAGCACATTTGATGATACAGGTGAGGTAGTGTTATATTCTAGTCTGAAAGAATGTGAGGTAAGGGAAGAATGAAACGCTAATATACAAATCATAAACAAAATTCTCAATTTGTATGTCGAAATTACTTATCATATATTTTCACTTGGTCTTCTTTGCAACCAATCCTGCAACGATTTCCTCGTGACCTTTAACCTCGGTAGACCAATAGGTCTCCTGGTGGGAGAAACCATTATTCTATTTTTAAATTTTCCAGCCAAGTTTAGGCCCCTGTCATCAGAGTTTACAGAGTCTGCCTTGTTTTGGACAGTAAATTTAGGAAAAATCTCAAGGCCTAACTCATTCTCCAGAAGTTCACATATTGCATCTTTCACCTCTGAAGTATTTTCAGCAGGATGTGATTTATGGCCTCCTAAAGTGATCCAAACGTCATCTTCTACACATTGACCTGAAAACAGAAATTTTGAAGCCATCAAGACCCTTGTAAGTTGGGTACATTTGATACAACTTAAACTCAGCATCTAATTTTCATATTTTCTCCACGTCAGATCTGCCTAATATTGCTATGTTTTTTTCTTTGCAAAGCCAAGGTTGTCTCCATACCTAGAGTATGGTTCTCTTTGATCATTCGAAGAACTGCTAGGACCACAATACGAGCTTCAACCTGTCAATGCATGATAAAAGAAACTTTTAACATAACTTGAAGCTTCTGAATAGGGACTTAGTATCAGACCATATTTTGTGGGCAATCCAAGAAGATAGAATCACCATATATAATCCTTAAAGCCTGTATTTACTAACCTTTGTCAAACCATGGAGGTCAATGACTAAGCTCTCTGCAACACTGCTCTGTAAATATGCAGCAACTTTCTCCAAAAGCAGACTATGAGGTCTCCCTAGTTCAGTTCCTTTGGAGGAAGTAAACTCTTGGCTCTTATTATTGTCTTGTATTACTCCTTCACACCATTCTTCAAGTAGCTGTTTAAGATAATGGTCATTGGATTTGTACCTGCAGTGAAGATGTAGGTGAGCATTGCGTCCAACAAATTTACGTATTGCTTTTTATGCTAGCGGCAATGCAACATTCAAATATCTGCCACTTGTTCGTATGCATCTAGTGAGGTGCAGTCAAATATAGACCCTTAATGTGGCGAGAGAACGATTAATCATGCGCGGAGATACTTGCAACGAATGTGAAATCACTTGAACACCTATTCAATAAATTTGCAGTATTACTATAAGATGGAACGGTAATATAGGCACTAGCATACCCTGCTTTGCGCATATCTTGATATACAGACAAGCATTGTTGTACTTCTTGTAAGGAACCATATCTGGTTCGAGCTCTTAGAAGGGTATTATAAGTCACCTAGGAAGGAAAGAATTAAAAAGTTAAAAGAATCAATAGAAGCTTTCATTTGCAAAACTGAAGATTTCTCACTGGAATGATGACAAAGGGAATGAATTGTGAAGCAATCGCGGTGATAACTAATTGTCTGATCATTGATATTTTCGGCATTTTAAAGTAGATATATGCAAACAATTTAAACGCCTGAAAATTTTCACTTGTGTAAGTTTCAGGGATTTCGAGAATCACTTTATACTGCTGTATATTTAGACTCCAATCTATTTAAAAGAAGAAGCCCATAATACTTACCAAGTTCGGTTTTATCTGGTACCTCTTCATTTCGGCAAATAATAAAAATGCCTGCTTCAACTTTTTATTTTCAACGCAAACCTAACCACCGAAGGACATGGTTAATCAGCATCTGGATACACTATAATTAGTACAATTTAATGACAGTCACATCAAACCTTGATTGCTGTTGTATATGCAACAACGTCAGGTTCAACTCCAGCCATGCGCATATGTTTCAGAGTCTGTTGAAAAGGAAAGTTAATATAAGCTCTAAAAGATCTGATGATGATCTTGAGATAAAAAAAAGAGGTAAAAAAACTAGTATAGATGCACTACAAAAAAAGTCGTGCATCCATTTTCTTTCTTTTAACTGAAATGCGTCTTATGATAGTGTGAAGGTATAATTGTACTTTCCTCTTTTAGGTCCTTCCATTTCTTTCTAAATATTGAAACAGTTTAATGTACTCAGAATCACAACACCAATCAAGACAGACATGCTGAATATTTAGTAGAGATTTGATAACAGGTAAAAGCTGGTATCTTGTGAAAGCATATGATAATTCATTGACCCCCAAGATACAATATTCACTAATCAGAGGCATAACAGTTGTAATCAGAACTTCCTTTTTCTTTTTTTCTGTGAATTTCTATGAAGTCAAATCTACAAACACAATAGGTTATGAATTCTAGTTCAACTAGCTATAACTGTACTGTACCTGCAAGGCATCATCTACATTGCCTGAGCTTCCACAGATGTCAATCAAGATTGACCAGCTTATGTGATTAGGGGAAAGGCCTACTGACTTCATCTCATCCATTATTGCTTTTGCATGATGGAAGTCACTCCCACATGCTTTCATTAGTATATTATATGTTGTTGACGTGGGAGTAAAAGGTATCTTCTTAATAAAATGTAAGTGATATGAATCAGATGCAATGTTTGAACCGCTATCATCTGCAGTTAGGATGTTGACCTTGTTGCTATCAGCATCTTTAGTGAAACTCTCCAGGGTGTGAGTTCCCTTCCAGGAGTTAAAAAGACGGAAAGCTCTGTCGTATTGGCAAGCCTCAACACATGCATGCAAAAGAATGTTGCAACACTGTGAATTTGGTTTACAGCCAGATAGAATCATCTCTTCAAATAATTGAATGGCCTGCTCCACAAGACCTGCATTGGCGCATGCACTGATCAATGATGACCAGGTATATGTATTTGGCTTAACATGGGATGATAGCATATCTTCCTTGATTTTTAGTGCCATTTGCCACAGTTTTGCATTTGCAAACACCTGGATAATTCGACGGTTAGAAACTTGAAAAGGTAGAATATAAGAACCACTTGGGGAAAAGATCACGAGTCTTGACAGAAAAAAAGCAAAAGACAACAAGTAGCAAATTAATCCATGGAGGATTATACTATTTTTCACTGTAAAATACCTTTACGATTGTGCAATATGTGAAGACATCCAATTTCAAGAGCCCCGTTGATTCCAGCTGCTTTACTTCCCTATATATATCCTGGGCCAAATCAACTCTCCCAGCAAGACAGCATGCCTTCAAAAGGATATTATAAGTTGCCACATCGGCCTTCACACCAAGATCCTGACATGTAAACGATCAGGTATTAGAAACTCATAATTGGTACTAGAGACTAACATTAGAGATTTTTATGCTGTAATGTGTTTGTGTGTGGGGGTGTGTGGGGGAAAGAGAGATCGAGAAGGACCTGCATGTTCTTGTATATATGCAATGTGTAGCCCAAATCATGGGCATTCACATTCATTAGGCTGTTGAAAACATAAATGTTTGGAGTGATCTTCTGATTAAGCAAGTCCTGCAGCAAGATTCATTTATATGATTGGGGAACTAAACTGTTGAAATGTGGCAAAAGAGATAACAAGTTTCTGATTGAGAAGGTCCTGCAGGCAGATTCATTTGTAAAGAAAGATGAAGCATCATAAGTCCATATTTGAAAACCAAAAATTCAGATTTCTGAAGACTCAACACATGTATTCAGGTAAGAATGAAGCATTGACAAGAGAGTTTCTAAAGGACGTGACAGAGAAAGAACGCAAGTACCTCATAAATGTATCTAGATTTCATATAGCCACCACAACGACCGCACACATCGATTATAGTGCGGTACACATACATATTAGGGACATTGCAGTTCCTTTTATATGCTTCATATGCCACCAAAGCAGAATCCAAGTCCCCTTTGTGTCCAAATTCACTTATTATGGTGCAGAACAATATGCGTTCCCTTGGGAGGACACAAACGTATCTGCAATACATAACATTGAAAACATTAAATTCAGAGAAAGCAAACATACCATCAATGAGACAATGATCCTACCTCACAGCCAACTTTGGTTTGCGTTGTTCAATACATAATTTGATAACAGTATCTGGCTCCACTAGTTCTTTGATCAAGAAACCAAAGCCTGAACCGACAAACATTTATTAACTAACCAATTCGCGATATGTCAACTCAATTCTAACAGAGCAACTAAAATTACTACGATTACTGACCTGAAAGAGTCTCCATTAAATCAACCAATTCCTCCACTTCGCCGCTTTTCACCTTCCCGACACAGTCACTCTTGAAATCTTCAATAACGACCTCATCAAACAGCTTTAAAGGTGGAACTCCGAATTGCTCAACTCTCCTCATAACTTCAACAACATTCTCCACATTTCCTTCACGAAGGTTCCGGGAAATCCCGCTGGCAACAGGAGCTAAACTCAGAGCAGCAACGAACTGCTCCACGTCGATACCAGAAGCAATAACCGACTCGGCAACCATGGCGAAGTCGTGGAGGTGGCCATCTCCGGCGAGTCTAGAGGCGAGGTGAGCGTAGTAGTTGAGGAGGGAGCTGCGGCGTGTGGTGGAGTCGCCGCGGACCGGAGAGGAGAGGAAAGGAGTGCGGGACTGGAGCGTGGAGGAGCTTGGATTGGGTACTGGTGGTTTGGTCTTGGGTTTAGGGTTTGGTGCTGGTTGGTGGTGGTGGGGATAGGGAGTGGAGGAGGTGTTTGACGGGGAAACAATGGAGGACGAGCCGAGGATTACGAGCTCCCTCATTCTCCTCCAACCGTTAGCTTTGGCCGCTTCTTTGTTCCGTTTGGCTCTTTCAACTGCCTCAGAACTTTGTAGCTTAAGTGGATCATAATCGAACAGTTCCTAATGTTATTTTAACCGCTTGTTAATTAAATCTAATCTACATATATATTCGTATAAAAATAATAATATCCGTAGTTGAGTGGAATAGCTATTCTAATACTAATATATTTTTAATAAATAATTATTTCTTTATTTAATTAAAAAATAATACACAAAATAATTAATCCTAAGTTTTAGTTATTCTTACACTTTCAAGATTAGATATACCTTACTTTTATTTTTA
>JANIHY010000005.1:67677478-67689234 GCA_027479065.1 Erythroxylum brevipes | reverse complement strand
GATGCCTTGACTCTTGATCACTCGATCTTATTTTCTTCACCTGAGGATGGGACGGAAGGGGGGTGAGCTTAAAAGCTCGTGGGTAACAAGTTTATAACGGAGAATAAGCAAAAATCATTGAAATGATCATTTGTTATAGAAATTTTATATTGAATGCATAAAACTCATAGTTTTCAAATTCTCAACCAAATTCATAATTTCAGCTCAAAACTCATAGTTAAAGAAATATCATCACATAAACATAACACTCAATTATACAACATTCTTGACAATTCAAAGATGCAATGCACAAACAAATGGCTCGAGAGTTCCATAGAAACAGAATGGTGAAACCGAAGTTTACACCATGAACAGAATGAGTTCATTTTGGAGCTCATATGCCACAAGCGGGTAGCCAGGAGAAGGTTCTTGTCAACGTGCACGTGAAGAATAGAATGATTCCACTCTCGCCCAAACAGAAGCATATAATCATGCTCAAATCATTTTATCAAATGCTTATACTTTTGAGCTTTTCTATCTTTTCTTTCATACAAAATGCCATGACATGTTTCAATGGCATAACTTAATCTTAATTCATAAATCTCAATGCATTTTCAATAATCACAATAATTCAAATCCAATCAATTAAGCATATACACTTATAAGCAAATTCTTTAAATCGTTTAAAAGCAATATCTGAAGTGATTGAAATCATTCTTGATTTGGAACAAAAAATATTAATGGGTCATTACTAAATTATAAACATGAAACCCACCTTGATTTTCTTGCTCAATTACTTGCTCAAAGGTGCGTCACCCTTTGCTCCTCTTGCCTTTCTTGATTTCTATTAACAATAACAAACATGTCCATTCAATAGAAATACAATTTGAGGACCCATATATATCATATCCACTAAGATAAATTCTAAAAACTCAAACTCTTCCAAAAGTCAAAACAATTGTAATTTTTCATAATCATTATGATCAAGTAAATGACAAAATCTGATAATAATTTCTTCTAGAAACATTTTCCCCATTGTCTTAAGTTTCTAATGACTTCAAAATCATTCAATTTGGTTCAGCACTTTAAAAGTTATGCCCCAATCATTTTCTGGTTGTTCTTATACTAAAACAACATTCTATACACAACTTCCATCCAAAATTTGAAATTCTTAAAGACTGAATTTAAACTTCATTTGTTCACAAAACTTGTATCCCTATGTCTCTAGTTTACACCAAATTAAAAATCACTTCATTTGAACATCTACAAAAAAAATTATGTCCAAAATACCAAAAAATATCTGTGCAAAAAAATGTATTTTTCCGTAGAAGCTCGCCGCAGCGAAGTTGGCGAAGTTAGAAGCTCATCGCGGCGAACCTTTCCAGAAACTCATTCCAAAGACATTTTTCCACCTTCTTCATCCATATACTCCCCATCTTTCAAATATAACCCATCTTAACCCTAAACCAACTCTTTTACTTCACTTCCAAGCTCATTTCAATACAATATCATAAACAAATACATCAAAATCTAACTTTGATTATTAACCCTAAAAGATTAAAACATTTCCATACACCATTCATCAACAACTTCCTACACATCTTAAGCTATATTTGAGTTTCATTCAACTATACCCATGAAATTTAAAGCATAACTTACTTGTTGGAGCTTCAAAATCTTCAAGATCTCCAAAACCCTGGCTTTTCTCTTTTTCTCTTCTTCCTCCTTTGTCTCCAACGACACTCTCCCTCTTTCTCTTCTCATTCACAAATTTCTTTTTCTAATTCATACTCTTAAACATCATAAAATGTCTCTTTTGCCCTCCAATATAAGCTTTATAACTCTTATAGGTTATCTTCCAAAAAATGTCCCTCATGCATTCTTATAGCATTAACACTTAAATTCCATCAATATATGCAATAAAATCCTTCTAACCTTGACATAATAATTAACTCCCAAAAATTTAATCTATCAAAACCTCAAAAAAAATTAAAATCATTTTTAACTAGAGAAAAAAAATTCGGGGGCCAACACTGAGTGACGGTATTTTCATATTAAAGTGAAGGTGTGACTTATTTATTAAGGGTAGTGGTATTTTTTTACATTAGTGATGTATTGGATGTATGAAGTCTAGGTATAGTTAGTACTGAGGCATGATATTTTTGGTATTGAGATATAGATTCTCATATTTAAGAGAATCTGTTGCTTATCTATAATGAGTGCTAGTATTTTTTTATACACAAGATTGATATTAATTGTATAAAGGTTATGCATGATATTCTTTGTATTAAGTGATGCTATTCTTATATTTTACTAAAGGTGCGACTTATCTATTATAAATGACAGTTTTTTCTTTTTGTACAGAGGCATGATATTGGATTTATGGAATCCTAGTACAATTTTTACTAAGACGTAGTATTCTTTGTATTCAGTGATAATATTCTCATATTAATATGAAGATGTGACTTAATTATTATAGTTGGTGGTATTTTGTATATATAGGCAATGACATTAGATGTATGAAATCACGATACAATTTGTATTGAATCATGATATTTTTTTGTACTCAGTAATGATATACTCATATTAAATTGAATGTGTGACTTATATGTCATAAGTGATGAGATTTTTTGTACATAGGCATGATATTAGATATATAGAGTCTCAATATAGTAGGCATGATATTCTTGGTATTCTATAATAGATTATCGTATTAAAGGTATTAATAATCTGTAATTAATAATGAGATTTAAGAAAAACACGAGTAATATTGAATGTATGAAGGTTATGTATGGTATTCTTAGAAGTGATGATATTCACACATTTTATTGAATGTGTGATTTATTTGTTATGAGTGGTGATTTTTTTATACAGAGTTGCAGCATTGTGCATCTAGTATCGTGGTATAGTTTGCATTGAGACGTGACATTGTTTATGCTCAACAATGATATTCTTATATTAAGCAAAAGTGTGACTTATCTATATATGTAGTAGCATTTTCTATACATAGTCATAGTATTGTTATCATAGGGTGGCAATATGTTTTTAACATATTTGATGATTTTTTAAATCTGCATAGTATGTAGAAGCTTTTTAGGGAATATAAGCTTAGTTATTTGACCTAGTTCCTAAACCCTATTTTGAAGTTAAAAGTAATGTAAGTCAGTTCTTCATCTTCGATGTCTCTCACTGTCAACTTAAACATGGAACATCCTAGCAAAAATAATAGTGGCTTTATTTAAGATAGAGAAAAAAGAGAACACACAGATAACAAGAAATGAACCCAAAAAAAAACATAATAGATCTCACTAAAAAAACATTACTGTTTTTTTAAGGGAAAAATACTGATTCAATTAAGCAAATAGAAACGGAATACAGTTCGGAAGGATGTTCCAAGTTGTGAATGAACCGAAAGATAAAGAAGTCTGAGCTAAACAGTGCGCGGCGATATTAAGATTTCTACAAATCCAAGAAACGCGGATGTCAAGATGAGAAGCTAACAAAGACTTACAATCGTCGACGAGGAAACCCACTTCAGAACTGTCCTCCGAATCAGTTCTGCGGAGAGCGAGAAAAAGAGATTGAGCGTCGGTGAAAATCATACCAGGGCCTGGATGAGTGTTGACAAGCCACTGCAAAGCATTACATAATGCAACAGCCTCGGCCTAACGAGCTAGGAGAACACCTTCGCGAACAGAAGAGAAAGCTTGGACAAAACGACCATGCGGATCACACAGAACAGCGGCGCAATCGGTTCGACGATGCTCGGTAAAAAGGGTTGCATCGACAAAGCAGCGCCAAGAAGGCACTGTAGGGCTAACAGCATCGTCAATAGCAGCAACCGATGGAAAAGTAGGAGGGACCAGATTAGCGGCTTGCCATTCCTGCAAAAAAGCAACAGCTTGTGAAAGGATAAAATCCGCAGTGTAAGAGGTGTTGCTCCAGAGCAGCTGATTTCGCAACCACCAGAGCTTCCAAGCAATCAAACAAAATTCTTCGACAGTAGCTTGATCACGAACGGCCACAAATTGAGTGAAGCACTCGTCAAAGGGCAAGGCAAGCAAATCACCGCCTTTACCCCAATGATCCCACACGTAATGAGCAACGTCACAATGAAGCAAAGCATGATTGACGTCTTCTAGGCCGGAACTGCAAATACAACTTGCGGTGAGGGGAATGCTTCGGCTTAGCAAACGCTCCTTAGTGGGTAAGACATTACGCAGAGCACGCCAAGTAAATTCTTTAACTTTTGGCGGAAGCCTCAATTTCCAGAGAGCGGACCATGGTTTTCCGCCGATGTTAACAAGTGGACCGTAGTGCAGCGCAAGAGCCACATGATAAGCGGATTTAACAGTAAACTGACCTCGACTATCAAAGTGCCAAAGGAGCTGATCGTCTCGAGGAGTGGATGGTAAAGGGATCGAGAGAATGGTCTTAGCGTCATGGGCGCTAAAAATACCAGAAATCAAAGGTAGGTCCCAAGCCAGGCCATCATTGGTTTTCAAAGCCTCTACGTGCCAACCGCGTACTATATCGGCAACATCAGAAGAAACAAAGAAGTCACCAACTCTTGGTAGCCAAGGATCAAGAAGAACCGAGATGCTACGACCATCACCGACCCTCCACCGGAGGCCTTCACACAAAAGAGAACGAGATTGAAAAATACCCCGCCATGTAAAACTTGGATTGCTACCTAACGAAGCGGCGGAGAAAGAACTGTGGGGGTAATATTTCGCTTTGTAAATACGAGCCAACAAAGATGATTGATCGGTCAATAACCGCCAGCCCTGCTTAGCAAGCATTGCTTCATTAAAGCAACGTAAGTCATGAAACCCAAGTCCACCGTCGTTCTTATGAGGGCACATATGCTCCCATCGTAGCCAATGCAACTTGCGACTGCCGTCCTCCTTTGTACCCCACCAAAAGGAACTCATCATGCGCTGGAGTTCCTCGCACAATGAGACAGGTAGGAGAAACACGCTCATACAATAAGAAGGGACGGCTTGAGCAACAGATTTGAGTAAGACCTCTTTCCCAGCTCTAGATAAAAATTTGTTTTTCCACTGACAGAGTTTAGCCCAAACTTTGTCACGTAAGAACGCAAAGACAGCTCTCTTGCTCCTACCGATCAAAGATGGAACCCCTAGATAACGACTGTGATCAATGGACTGATGAACCCCAAGAATAGTAGAAAATTGTTGTCTAGCCAGAACAGGTACATTGGAGCTGTAGAAAACACCGGACTTAGAGAAGTTGACTGCTTGCCCGGAGGCACTTTCATACAGCTGCAAAAGTTGCTTAATGGCTTCACACTGGTCGAAGGTGGCCTTAAAAAACAAGAATGAGTCATCCGCAAAGAATAAATGAGTAACAGGAGGGCTCAAGGCGCAAACCTTAACACCGGAAATATAAATATGTTATATTAGAAGGTAGTTATGTCTTTTGCATTCTCCTAAGCATATAAATATGTTATATTCTCCTAGTGTACCGATGTCAAAAACATTCACAGTGAAATAAAACCCTAGCCACCAATGGATGTAGTCCAACAAAACATTAGTGAATCACGTAAATTTGTGTGTGTTTATTATTTCCACACTTGTTCTTTGATTGTTGTGATTAATCGTTCATAACAACCCGTATCAGAGCTTGGTTCGTATCACAACAACATGAAAAAATGGAAAGCGCAAAGGTTCAAATTGAGAAATTCGATGGAATCGATTTTGATTTTTGGAAGATGCAGATGAAAGATTATCTGTTTCAGAGAAACCTCCACGAATCCTTGTCAGAGAAGAAACCAAAAATCATGAAATATGAAGTTTGGGATCTGAAAGATTGGCAAGCGCTAAGGTTGATTCGTTTGTCGTTGGCGAGAAATGTTGCCTTCAACATCATTAAGAAGACAACGACTGCAGGAATACTAAAGGCTCTGGCAAACATGTATGACAAACTGCTGACTATTAATAAGGTATATCAGATGCATCGTTTGTTAATCTAGAGATGTTTGAAAGTGAATGTGTCACAGATCATATTAACGAATTTAATATGATTATCAGTCAATTACGCTATGTTGATATTAATTTTGATCATGAGATTAGAGCCCTAATTTTGATGTCCTCTCTGCTTGAGTCGTGAGATACTGTTGTTTCTGCAATTAGCAGTTTGCGTGGGTCTGAGAAGTTAAAGTTTGATGAAGTCTGAGATATCTTGAGCGAGAGCATTCGCAAAAGGGAAATCGGAGATTTGTCTGGTAACGCACTCAGTGTCAAAAGAAGGGGCAAGAGAAAGTCGAAGGGAGGCCATTAGTAAACATGGTCGATCGAAATCAAAAGGGCGGGAAAAATCTTAAGGTAAAAATGAGGTCTCTTATTAGGGCTGTGGTGAAAAAGAACACTTCAAGAAGGACTACCCTAAACTTAAGAAGAAGAAAGGCCAGAAAAACAATAAGCCCTATGAAGATGATGATTCTATATGTTCTGCATAAGACATTGGTGATGCCTTAATTCTTAGTGTGGATAGCCCGGTTGACTCCTGGATACTTGATTCCAGTGTATCATTCCACTCTTTTCTGAGCAGAGAGTTATTTCATAATTTCAAGTCTGAAAATTTTAGGAAGGTGTATCTTGCTAATAATAAAGCCTTGGAGATTGCTGGAAAGGAGGATGTGCGTATCCAGACCTCAGGTGGGAGTAAATGGAAGCTGTAGGATGTCATATATGTTCTTGACTTAAAGAAGAATATGATTTCTATTGGTCAGTTGGACAACACGGGTTACAGGGCAGTGTTTGAAGAGAGTTCCTGAAAAATTGTGAATGGAGCTATGGTGATAGCACAAGGCACCAAATCTAGAACTTTATACACTACCGTAGGGTATTCGAACATAGTTGTTGTAGTTGATTACATCGAGCTCGAGTCTGTGGCACAACAGACTAGGACACATGAGTTAAAAGGGGATGAAGAAGCTAGCTTCAAAGGAGTATGTGCAAGGTTTGAAATCTATTGATATGGGTTTTTGTGAGAGTTATGTTCTGGGAAAGTAGAAACAGGTTAGTTTCACAAAGGCTAGCAAAGAAACAAAGGCAGAACAGTTAGAACTAATACACACAGATGTGTAGGGGTCATCTCCAGTCTCCTCTCTCAACAGGAAGGTATGGGCTTACTTTCTAAAGCATAAGTCAAATGTGTTTGTTACCTTTAAGAGGTGGAAAACTGAAGTTGAAAACCATACTGGGTTAAAGATCAAATGCCTAAGGTCTGATAATGGTGGAGAGTATGATTTAACATAATTCAAGAAGTTTTGTGCTAATGAGGGAATCAGGTGCACTAGGACAGTTCTTGGCAAGGCAAGATAGAATGAGATTGTTAAAAGGATGAACAGAACGTTAAATGAGCAAGCAAGAAGCATGAGACTACATATTAGGCTGCCAAAAATGTTTTAGGCAGATGTAGTGAGCACAACATCATACTTGATAAATAGAGGACCTTCAGTTCCTTTGGGTTTCAAGATGCCATAAGAGGTTTGGTTGAGTAAGGAGGTCAAGTTTACTCACCTGTAGACTTTTGGGTGTGTTGCTTATGTTCATGTCGATCCAGAGAAGAGAGACAAGCTTAATGCAAAGAATTTGAAGTGCTATTTCATTGGGTATGATTTGGATTAGTTTGGATACATATTTTGGGATGACAATAATAGGAAGATCTTGAGACACTGTAATGTGACGTTTAATGAGAATGTCCTGTATAAGGACAAGTCTGGGGTGCGATCTGAAGATGCAGAACAAGCGGGAGCTGAGGTTGAGTTGCAGGAAATTTCACCTCATGATGTTGCAGCAAGACCACAGGAAAATCCATAAAATATTGTTGCAAAACCAGAACAACAACTAGTCACACTTGAGCCAGTGTTGAGGAGATCTAACAGAGTTATCAAGTCACCAGAAAGGTATTCACCATCCTTACATTATTTGTTGTTGACTGATAGAAGGGAACTAGAATCATTTGATGAGGCTTTACAAGTGAAGGACTCAATCAAGTGGGAGCAAGTCATGGATAATGAGATATGGTCACTTGAGAAGAATGATATTTGGGAGTTAACTGAGTTGCCTGCAGGAAAGAAAGCTCTGTTGAACAAGTGGGTTCGCAGGATCAAGAATGAAACTGATGGTACAGTTAGGTTCAAAGCTCGATTGGTGGTTAAAGGATATTCACAACGGAAAGGTATTGACTATACTAAAATATTCTTTCCTGTTTTGAAGCTAATTACAATCAAAATTTTACTGAGTATTATTGCAGTAGAAGATTTGCACCTTGAGCAGATGAATGTAAAAACATCATTTTGTATATGGAGATTTGGAGGAAGAAATCCACATGCAGCAGCCTGAGGGATATGAAGTCCCTGGTAAGGAAAACATGGCGTGTAAGCTCAAGAGTAGTTTGTATGGATTGAAGCAGGCTCCAAGACAGTGATACAAGAAGTTTGACTCTTTCATGGTCAGAAATAGTTTTCACAAGAGTGAAAAGGATCAGTGTTGTTACATCAAGAAGTTTACTGACTTCTTTGTTATTTGACTCTTGTATGTTGATGATATGTTGACTGCAGGTTCAAGTATAGAGGAGATAAATAATATTAAATGGAGACTGTCATCAGAGTTTGAGATGAAAGATCTGGGTGCAGCAAAGCAGATTCTAGGGATGAGGATTTCCCAAGATTGGTCTGCTACAATTCTAAATCTGTCCCAGGAGCAATGTATTGAGAAGGTGTTGTCCAGGTTCAGAGTTGATGATGCTAAGCCCAGGAGCACGCCTTTGGCTAACCATCTCAAATTATTAAAGGAGTAATCACCCAAGACAGCTGAGGAATGTGAGTATATGGCAAAAGTGCCTTATGCTTCTGCAGTTGGGAGTTTGATGTATGCTATGGTCTACACTAGGCCAAATATAGCACATGCAGTGGGAGTTGTGAGTAGATATATGTCAGATCCAGGGAAAGAGCATTGGGAAGCTATGAAGTGGCTTTTAAGATACTTGAAAGGAACAGTTAGCACCTCACTTTGTTATGGGAATGGCAAGGTAGTATTAGAGGATTTTGTTGATGCTGATCTTAGTGGAGATATGGATTTAAGCAAGAGTACATCAGGGTATGTCTACACTATAGATGGAACAACTGTGAGCTGGATATCTAAACTTCAGAAGTGTGTCTCTATGTCATCTACATGGGCCGAATATGTTGTAATAGCTAAAACTGGTAAGGAGATGATATGATTGACTGATTACTTGGAAGATTAGGTAAGAAGTAGTATGACAAGGTTCTTTTCACTGATAGTCAGAGTGTCATACAGTTAATAAAGAACCCAGTGTATCATTTTAGAACTAAGCACATCTGACGTAGGTACCATGTAGGTACCATTTCACTCGCAGTTTGGTAGAAGAAGGTGAAATGTGTTTGAAGAAGATTGATGGTTCTAAGAATCCATCAGACATGTTGACTAAAAGTGTTGATGCTGGAAAACTGGGGCAGTGTAAGGCCTCAGTTGGTCTTGTACCACAGTGAGAGAGACGTTGCGGTTAGGTGAGTTTGTTGGGTACATTGGCATAAAGAATGAAGATGGTTGAGTTGACTGGATTAGTCTCTAAGTAGGGGAATTGTTGAGATATGGAGCCTGATAATATATTTGGACTTTACACCAGGCTCACAATCATAAATCCAACTATAAATGGATCAGTTATTAGAGGGCAGTTATGTCTTTTGTGTTCTCCTGGGCATATAAATACGATGTCGAAAATATTCACAGTGAAATAAAACCCTAACCACCCATGGACGTAGCCAAAAAAAAATGGTGAATCACGTAAATTTGTGTGTATTTGTTATTTCTGCACTTGATCTTTGATTATTGTGATTGATCGTTCATAACACCTTATGCTGGACCCCGCTTCCGAAGTCCAACATTCGAAAACATAGCCGCATAGAGGGCTAACATTTAACCAAGATTGTATACTACGCCCGAATTCGATCCAAAAATTGAAAATCTTAAGGCCCAAAATGAAATTTAATTATTTGTATTTAAGTCTTGTGATTTGTTAAGGGAAGTAAGTGTCTGAACTCCTCTCAAGCTCATTCTCTCTCTAGCATTTTCTCTCTAGTTCATTTCTCTTCTAAAAATTCTTATATTATGTTTTTCAACCTAATTCTAAGATAAGATGTTTTAAAAAAAACTAATATGAGTTTTTCAAGAATTTTAAAGCAATGTTTTAAAAATTGGATCAAAAGTTAAACCAGTAAAACAAGAGGTTTAAGGTGTAAAAGGTTCAACCAATATTAGACCGTCATAAAATTAGCTAAAGATTAAATAAAATTAAAGAAACTTGAAATCTGATTGAAAGAGATTGTTCTTATTAATTGAAGAATTTAAAATTTAATTAAAAAAGAGATTGGTAGATGAAAATTAATTGATTTATTTTAGTTTATAAGAAATTATCAATTTATGAAAAATGACCAATTAATTAATAAATTGATCAATTTTTAATAATAATAATTATTAAAATAAATTGAACTAAAAATTTGAAAACTAAATCAAAAAGTTGGACAGTTAAACATTTCTATCGTTGAACCGGTTAAACTGGTTGAATCTTTTTGTCATTTTTTAAAGATTAAAGAAAATTTTAAAAATTTCTTAAACTAAGGGAGAAGTTTATGTCTTTTACTCTTTTGTATTCAATCATTCTTCTGGTCTTTTGGTTTGAAGCCTAACTACAGAGAGAGTTTATTTCTTACCTTTCTATATTCAATCATTCTCCTGGTCATTTGGAAAGGGAAGCCTACGGTAGAATTTAATGATAATGTTGAAAGATCTTTAAGATATGTGAACTTTGATGTTGCACTTCAAGCCTTATTCTGCAATGATAACACATTAGAAGGCTAAAGGCGTATATCTTCTTGTCTAAGATACTCAGACAAAGACCTTATATATGTCATCGTTAAATGACAAGATTGTGAAGGTTATATAGAACATATATGTGTGTTTATGACTAAGATTTGGCTCCATGGAATACCAAGTTGTAACTTTCTCTCTTCCTTCGCGGAACATCAATTAGATTAGAAACATAGGCAACAAGGAGTGCTGTTTTTTTCTATATGATACAACACTATCCCAATGGTTGTTTTTCCTGTATGTTTCCTATTATGGTCCCACGAGACAAACCCTAAAAGCATCTTTCTTCAAGGAAAATAATATCAATGTAGAATTGAATTGAATTAAGATCTATAAACAGAGATATAGTTGGTCGATTTGAAAAAAATAAATAAATAACTAGAACTTAATTCTATTGCTCGAATCTACTTTTAAGTAAATTATATTTGTTAATGATCAAATTAACTATTGAATATGTAATGATTATACGTATGATAGTTTTAAAAATAATGAACACGAATATCTTGAGTTATATAAAACATAATATAAGTATATAAATTAGAAAGAAAAACAATAAAAATAATTAAATTAATAAAAATTTTAGGTTGATTTTCAACGAAAGATGAATTAAAGTGAATAAATTAAATGGAGTAGTCCAGATATAGAACAAATGTTAGATATAAAAATGGTTTTAAAAAGCAAGATGTATATATTTATTTCATAAATTAAATTTAAGAATTAAATGAACTTTCAAAAAAATGAAACTTTTAAAGATATAATTTGGAATACATTAATATTTGAAGAGAAAATGCTCGACCAACATCAGACACCACCCGAACTCTCCCTGTTACTTACAAACAAGCCTTAAAACAACCCCAC
>JANIHY010000005.1:67650530-67664852 GCA_027479065.1 Erythroxylum brevipes | reverse complement strand
GCTTCTCCTCTTCTTCTTCTAATTCTCTTCTTAAACCCTAAGGGCATGGGCCCTCCCTAATAAGCCCAAGCCCAAAATAACTTAAGGCCCTTTACAAACTTTAAATCCTCGAATGCTCATTTAACCACAATTATCACAATTCATGCTTAATAATATCATATAAAAAAATCGGGTCTAACAGGAAGTCTACTTCGGGCTTACCTTTTTAGGAGGAAATCTTATTACGTGGAGGAGTAAGAAACAAAAGGTTGTTGCTCTATCTAGTGTCGAAGCATAATTTTGAGATATGGCTAAGGGTGTATGCAAACTGCTTTGGCTGAGACGACTGCTGACTGCGATAGGCTTTGCTCCCAGCACATAAATAAACTTGTTTTGTGATAATAAGGCAACCATCAACTTCTCTCACAATCCTATCCAACATGATCAAACTAAGCACGTGGAGGTCAATAGGCACTTTATTAAATAAAATCTTGAAGAAAAAATTATTTGGTTCCCATTTGTCAAGTCAGAAGACCAGCTGGTGATGTCCTCACAAAAGCTGTATCTAGCAGAAATTTCTACATCTCACTTGACAAGTTGGGCATTATAGATATCTATGCACTAACTTGAGTAGGAGTGTTGGCATGAGTTGTCATACAAGTTAATTTACAAAGATCTAATCAGAGTATTTATAGAAAGTATCTCATTGTAAAATCCCTAAGTTAAAGGTGTCAACCATAATTAAAGCCTTACATCATGTATTCCTTAGAATAGCCTTCCATATATCTTTATATACTCTTGTACTCTGCTATTGAAAATATAGAAAAAAAGAGATTTATGATAAGAAGGACATTAAGATCAACTCATGCTTCTGACTTGTTGAGTCTGATATATAAAGATATCGGTAGACCTTGTACAATTGTATTGTGCAATTCTAAATGTATTCTGAAATTTGTTGATGATTATTCCCATTACAGTTATGAGTTCTTGCTTAAAGACTAAAGGTTGAGAACTAATTGAAAAAATTCATCAAGATAGTCAGATTTAACCATGGTGAAGAATATCATGGCAAACATGATGTTTCAGGACTTTAAAAGGTTCGTATGCTAGATATTTGGAATTAGTTAGAATAGTGACTTAATTCACTATGTCAAGTAGTTTTGAGCAAAATAGTGAGTTGTTAAAAGACATAACAACACCCTAAAGGACTTAAAAAATTCAATGCAAAGCAGGACTAGTCTACCTGATTATCTAAAAGTTTAGAAACATAGCATTGCACACATTCGTGTATGGGACTACTCTACTGAGGTATTATAATCCTTATAAAAAAAGATTGTATACTCGTTCCCCTCATTGCCATTTAGTAGGATATCTTGGTCTGGGAGTCAGTTGATTTGCAGCGGTACTACAAACTTATTAGTTGTAAATGAAGTTTTAAGACCTAAAGGATTTCAGGATAAAGTTCAACAGTTTATGGACTCGCTCAGTTGCCTAATGGTTCACTCAGAGAGAAAGGATGACTTTAAGTAACCTTTTCTCTCGTATCCTCGAAAGATACATTTTGAGTGATTAAGGCAATTATAGCTCATGATGATATAGAGTTACATCAGATAGCTGTCAAAACCACTTTCCTGAGTCAAGACCTTTATGAAGTGATCTATATGGTACAATCTAAAGATTCAAGGATCCAAATGGAACTGACATGATTTGCAGATCAATATGTAATTTACATCAAACCTCCTAAAAGTGATACCTTACATTTGATGAGGTTTTGACCTCTTTTGAATTCATAGAAAAGAAAGTTAAAAAGATGTTTGCACTATGAGGTCAAGGGGAGCAAAGTTATCTTCCTATCATTACATGTTGATGATATATTGCTCACGTCAAATTACTTAACCATGTTGTATGAGGTTAAATAACTTTTGATCAAGAACTTTGACATGACGGATCATAGTGTAACATCTTCTGTATGCTCAGCTATGTACTAGGTAGGACATTGCATTCACTGTTTGACTATTTGGTCAATATCTAGTTAATCTAGTTGTAGACCATTGGAATACACTCTAGTGAGTATTGAGATACTAAAGGAAATTAAGGATTATATGTTGACATATAGAAAAGTCAACAGACTAAACCTCATAGGGAATTCAGATTCAGATTTTAGCTATGTGTTCGGATAATCGAAAGTTCACTTAAGGTTACAGTTTTAAGTTTGCAGATGGTACAATGTCATGAAGTGTGTCAAATAGACACAGGTAACTTCCTCGATTATGCATGCAGAGTGCATACTATGGAGCTGCTTCATAGACAGTTTAACTCAGAAACTTGATTTCTGAGTTATTTATGGTTGATTCAGTGGCTAAACCCATTTGGTTGTACTATGATAATCTTCTTGTCATGTTGTTTAATAACAACAGAGAATATTGCAGAGTCTTAGCATTTAAAGATCAATTATTTGGTCATAACAGTGTTGACACGAAAAGGTGACATTAAGGTTTGGAGCATTTAAAGACTGAGGAATTGTAATTCGATCATTTAACTAAAGGACTTCACCCACTTGTGTTTGTGACACAAGTATACAGTATGAGTGTTTTGATGTCTTTAGATACTATTAGTTTGGGATCATTATGTTTGCTCCATGTACATTTATATATTTGGATGTATTATGATAGTATGATGGTTCATTGATAAAGATGATCATCGTTTATCCTCAATAATATGTGTTGTCATACATCGTCATAATACATATAAAAGTCTTAAGATTTGTGTCAATCTTAAGCATTTAAAGGTCATTGGGCATATACTGATTGACCTTGCGCCTATGTCATTTAGACGCATACAGTTTTAGTATAGATATTTATGAAGTTTGACATGACATAGGAGATATAAGTTTTTAATCCCATAAAGGTTCTCTAATGTAGTTTAGCATTCAGATGGAGAATATAAAGGTTTTCTCTAATGCGGTTTAGCATTTGGTGAGAGGAAACAAGTTTTCTCTAATGATGTTTAGCATTCGGTGAGAGAAAACGGGATTTCTTTGATGTAGTTTGTAACGCCCCATATTAGGGGTTAGAATATTGAGAAATTTCAATGCATAGTATGCTTTGCATAATTGAGTTTTTGCTTATTTATGCACACACATTTTTAGACTCATACAAATGAATTGTGCATACATTCATGACATTCTAGGTTTAATTTGTTTTAGAATTATGATTTAAGATGAGAATTTTGGTTTATTTATGATGGAAATTCATTTGGAAGTTATTAATAATATTTCAAAAATATTTGAAAATTTTAGGAAGTTTTTTTAGAATTTTGGGATATTAAGAAAAATAGACCAATGGCTTAATGACATGTAGCACTTTTATGTACATGACAAATGGCACTCATGTAATGAGCCAAGTGTCAATTTGGTAACAACACACGTGGTAACAACTTAAATGAATACGTGTGTTAGGGGGGAAAATCACTGGAACCTTGTTGTTCTTCGAACTAAGTTAGTCTTCTTTGAAAATCACTTAATCTTCTTCACCGAAACACCAGTTTGGATGCTTATGTTAGTAATGTACTTTGCAACATAAATAAGTTGGTCCTGCTGATAGTTTGCTTCTCCCTCTAATATGCCCTTTTTAACCATCATCGAAACCTTGGTGATTTTCTGAAAAACAAGGTTAGTAAAGTTTAACTTTCTGAGTTCTATGAATGATTCTGATGATGTGTATTGGAAATAAGTACATGCATGAGATGGATGATGTTTTATGTGTTGAGAATGAGCACATGCATGAGTTGTGTGTGAAACAAATTCGGTGAAAGTGATAATATTGTGCAGATATGGTAACACTAATTGCATGTAGCTTAAAAGAGAAATTTCGTAAAGTGGAAATGTTTCAGATGATTTGGGTGGTGTTCAGGATGGGTTAAATGAGAAATTTGTAAAGTGATTAGTTCCAGAAATGGAACAAATACGAAAAATATAATTATACATGAATGAGAATCGGATTTTTTATATTGGATATGAACCCTAGATCTTTGTTTTGTTTTGTGTTGTTGACCTAAAATGAGGATAGATTGGAGTGTCAATTGTGTTAAATGAAGTGAAGGCATAGAGGAAAATGAGAATGGAAAAATATGTAGTAGTGAGAGAAAGCTTGTGTAAGAAATAGGTTTTTAATATATGATTATAAACTTGGTTTTGAGTGGTGTTGAGGATGAGTAAAGATGATATAGAAGGGAAACAAAATGGTAAAGGTAAGTATACAAGTTAGTGATGAAGGATTAAGGAGAAGAGAGGAAGAAGATGATTAAAATGCAGTAAAGTTCGTCGCGGCCAACTCTCCTTGGTTCGCCACGGCCAACATGAAGGATTTTCATTTCTGTGAAAGTTCGCACGACCAACTCTTGGGTTCTCCGTGACAAACTTTTAAGAATTTATAAGTAATTTTTCCTCCATGGAAAGTTCGTAGTGGAAAACTTTTAAGAATTTACAAGGAATATTTCCTCTCTAGAAAGTTCGTCACGACAAAGTTTCCTAACAACTTGAATATACTTTGATATTTCATAACTTTCTCTATAGCTATCCAAATGAAGTGATTTTTTATTTGGATTAAACTAGAGACATAAGGCTACAAAGTTTTTGAAGAGATTAAATTCTAATTCTAACTCTAAGAATTTCAGAATCTGATTGGAATTTAAGATAGGAATTCTACTAAAGCTTAAGAACATTGTAAAATCTTTTGAGTATAACTTTCAGTATGCTAAACCAAATTGGATGAACTTGGTATCATTAGAAACTTAAGACTTGGTAGAAAAACTTTTTAGAAGGAAGTGTTATGAAATTACATCACCTTCCTAATGAGAATAATTTAGCAAAGTGGACCTGAAAGTTGGTTGTGAAATAAATCTGGATTGAGGAATTTAGCATAGTTTCACATTATTGTTAATGTAACAAGATTTTGGATAAGAAACCTGGAACTTGTCATAAACATGCATCATACATATTCAGTATACATGAATGTACATAATTGAATTCATAATTGTGCACAATAGTGATATATGTTTGTATTAAATGTTTTAGAGGAACCCTTAGAGCGACTGATTCTAGATATTGCCGGGACTTCGAGGCAATAAGCAAACAGGGAGCTTTTGTAAGTAATTTAGATGGTCAATTTTATAAGTAAATTTTGATAGTTTTGCTTTGATTGTGTTGTTTGCTATTGATTTAGAACATTGAATGATTTGCAAAGCTGAAAGAATGTGATATGCTTAAATGCATAGTATGAAAACATTGATTCATATGTGAATTGAATTTCAGACATTTCTGCTTTTGAATCTCTTAATTCCTAGTTGTGGATAAATAGGCATGCCTAGAAGGGTCTGTAGCTACTTTTGTGACACTTTGGTGTCTTCTGTTACTAACACTTCGGTATCTTCTGTTATTGACACTTCGGTGTCTAGACTTCGGTCTCTTCTGTGATACTTTGGTGTTGAGACTTCGGTCTCTTCTGTATAAACCGTTACTCGCTTCTATAAATGGATTTAGCAGTCATTTGATTTTGTACTCTAAAATCTGTTTAATTCTGACGTGATATGAATTATGTTATGTTTTTGAAGGGTTTATACCCTCTTATGTTATGCAGTTCTATTAATTATAAAATCTATCATGAAATGCTTATGTCTGATTTATTGTTATAGTAATCCTTTAATGTAGATTAGTTATTACTCACTAAGCTATATGCTTAGCACGGTGGATTTGTCCGGTGTAGATTCAGAGAGAAGGACTTAAGGAATGGGACAAGTCAACCGTAATGGCCAAAGGAGTTTGAGTTTTGTGTTGCTCAAAAATGTATTTTTTAAAAGTTGTTTTGGGCTTGTATATAACTTTGAATTTTGTTTGAAGGGTTGTAATAACCTTAATTCAGGCTAGTTTCTAAAATTATGATATGTTTCGTATGTTTTGGAAATGTTTATTTTTGAATACTATGCTTCTGCGAAATGTTTTGGCTTGTTTGTACTATCTTGTGTGACACTCCCATATCTTCCTAGGGGGTATTAGGGCGTTACATTATTTGGTATCAGAGCATAGTTTAGGCGATTTTGGTTTAACCAACGCTTGACTATTGCTTTTATTAAGTGTACAAGTTATGTTTTGGCCTAATGCGGTGTCCTATGTTTTGTCTATAGAATTAACAATAGAAGGATCTCGTGATACTGTTGAAGAAGTTACTGAGAGCAATCAGCTGGTGTAAACTCGTCCAGTAATATCTGACCCTATAGGGTCAATCAAGGTGAAGCTGGGATGTCACCACCTCCTCCAACTCAGGGAAAGGCTTTGATTAAGTTGTCCTAGGATATAATGACTTTGCTGCATCAGATGACAGCACCCAAGGCTCCAATTGATCAGCTGCGGAAGTATGGAGCAGAGGAATTTACTGGGACATCTTTAGAGGAATCTGAAAGGGCTGAGTTCTGGATTGAGAAGGTGAAAAGGGTGTTAGATGAGATAAGTTGTCCAGCATAGCAGATGGTACACTGTGTTGTCTCCCTTCTATAGGGAGCAGCTTATAAATGGTGGAAGTTCGTTCTGAGGAGTCCTCAGCTACCAGTGCCTCTGACTTGGGATTTCTTTGCCCAAGAATTTAAAGCTAAGTATGTGATAGAGGCTTACAGAAAGGAGAAATAGAAGCAATTTCTAAATTTGAAGCAGAGAAGTTTATCAGTTGCTGAGTATGATCAGGAATTCAACTAACTCAACAAGTATGCCCCTGAATCAGTACTTACTGAGGGTTCGGTGTTATTAGTTTGATGATGGGTTGTATGACCCTGTCAAGGAACATTTAGCAGCATTTACACTTTTGCAATAGTTGAATTACCATCAATTAGTGCAAGCTGTTATGAAAATTGAAAGACAAGAGACGATTAGAAGAGAAAGGAATCAGCGAAGGGGCTTTACGAGAGGAGGCCAGTCCTTGGGGAAACAAAGTCAGGAAGGTACTACTTATGCACCAAAAAATACTCAGAGATCTGTGACTTAAGGAAGGTGACAAAACTTTCCTTCTTTGACTGTTTTTGGTAGGGGTCCTCTAGAGGCTGAGGTTCTGAACCCCCGAAGTGCCCTGATTGTTCTGTGCATCATTGGGGTGTTTGCAGGAGGGCTACGAGAGCATGTTTTTGATGTGGTAGTACTAAGCATAAGATAGCCAGTTGCCCTCTCAACTAAGCTCAAACATCACAAGCCAATTGAGAGCACTTTCATGCATCTGTTGGGAACAGAGGACGTGATAGAGGTTGAGGAGGATCTGGGCAGAATAGACCAAATCAGAGTAACCAATCAAAAACTGTGAATCGATCAGCTCGAGCTTATATACTGAAAGCTCGTGAGGATCAGGATGCATCGGATGTCATTGCTGGTATGGTTTCTCTCTTTGATTCTGAAATATATGCATTAATTGATCTTGGATCTTCACAGTCATATATCTGTGTTGGAGAAGTGTTTGACAAGGAGATGCTTATAGATCAGTTAGAGTATGATATCTAGGTAACCAATCCTCTCGGTAGTAGTGTGTTGGTTAATCAGGTGTATAGGAATTGTCCAATTATGATTTAAGGAAATGATTAATTTAGCAGATCTAATCATGTTGCTTTTTCATGAATTTGATATGATTTTAGGTATGGATTGGTTATCCAAGCATCAGGCAGTAATTAACTGTAAGGCTAGGACAATTATGCTTAGGAGACTTGATCAGTCTAAAGCACTATTGCAAGGCCTCTGTACTAGCTCCTTAGCCAATGTGGTATCTGCTATACAGGGCCGAAAGCTTCTCAGAAAGGGTTGTGAAGCATATCTAGCTTTTGTGGTTGATTCTAAGAAGGAGGGTGGTAAACTGCTTGACATTCCTGTAGTGAATGAATTTTCAGATGTATCTCCTGAGGAATTACCTAGACTCCCTCCTAAAAGGAAAGTGGAGTTATCTATTGAACTCATATCTAGCACTACTCCTGTATCCAGAGCACCGTATAGAATGGCTCCCACTGAATTGAAGGAGTTAAAGGTGCAGTTACAAGAACTTCTGGCTAAATGCTACCCAGTGTATCACCATAGAGATCACCAATCCTATTTGTTAAGAAGAAGGATGGTACACTACAGATGTGCATTGATTACAGACAATTATATAGAGTTACAGTGAAGAATAGGTATCCACAGCCAAGGATTGGCGATCTATTTGATCAGTTAAAAGATGCAGGGGCGTTTTCAAAGATAGATCTACGATCAGGGTATTATCAGCTTCGGGTAAAGGATGTAAATGTACCAAAGACTGCATTTAGGACCCGTTATAGACATTATGAATTCCTAGTAATGCCATTCGGGTTAACTAATGCTCTAGCAGCATTTATGGATCTAATGAATAGAGAGTTCAAGCCTTATTTAGACTAGTTTGTTGTGGTGTTTATTGATGATATTCTGGTCTATTCTAATAATGAACAGGACCATATTGAATATCTTCGAATTGTATTACAAACCCTACGGGAAAGATAGTTGTATGCTTAGCTGAGTAAGTGTGATTTCTGGCTTTAGGAGATATCATTTTTGGGACATGTTGTCTCTTCCAAAGGAATTAGAGTTGATCCTAGTAAGATAGAGGCGATTGTTAATTGGAAGCCACCACGAAATATGACAGAAGTGAGAAGTTTTTTTGGTTTAGCTAGTTATTACTGATGGTTTGTTAAAGGATTTTCAGTGATAGCATCCCCTTTAACTAAACTGTTACGGAAAGGAGTGAAGTACAAATAGTCTGATAGATGTCAGAGTAGCTTTGATCAGCTGAAAAGTTTGCTTAATGAAGCTCCTGTATTGGTCCAACCTATTTCTAGTAAGGAGTATGTTTTGTTTAGTGATGCATCCGAAACTGGTTTGGGTTGTGTTTTGATGCAGGAAGGAAAGGTAGTTGCTTATGCCTCTAGGAAACTAAAGACTCGTGAATAGAACTACCCTACACATGATCTGGAGCTTGCAGCGGTAGTGTTTGCCTTAAAAATTTGGCAGCACTACTTGTATGATGAAAGGTGTCAAATTTTCACAGATCATAAGAATCTGAAGTATCTGCTTACCCAGAAAGAACTCAATCTGAGACAATGTCGTTAGTTGGAACTGTTTAAGGACTATGATTGTATTGTAGATTATCATCCGGGTAAGGCTAATGTTGTGATAGATGCCTTGAGTCGGAAGATAATTTTAGCATTATCAGTGAAGTGGGGTGAATGGGAACTTGAATCTGATAGAGCTTTAATAGCTTAGTTGAAAGCAAGGCCTAAGTTAAGGCAAGAAATTTGTAATGTTCAGAGAGCTGATAATAAGTTAAAACAACTTATCTTGGCTACTCAGGAAGGTAAACAGTCTCATTTTTTTGTGCAAGGAGATGATGAATTGTATTATAAGGATCGTTTGTATGTGCCAGCTAATGATGAATTAAAGAAGAAGTTATTATTTGAGGCTTATAATACAGTATTTACTATGCATCTAGGTGGAAACAAGATGTACCAGGACCTGAAGCAGTATTACTGGTGGTCAGGTATGAAACGAGATGTTGTGGATCATGTAGCAAAATGTCTGACATGCCAGCAGGTTAAAGCTGAGCACCAGGCTCTATCTAGTTTGTTACATCCTATTTCTATTCCTCAGTGGAAATGGGATAATATTACCAAGGACTTTGTTACTGGTCTTCCTCACACACAAAGGAAGCATGATGCGGTATGGGTAATTGTTGATAAGTTTATCAAATCTGTTCATTTTCTGTCTGTTCGTCCAGACTATTCTTTGGATAGGCTTGCAGATTTGTATGTGACTGAGATAGTGAGACTGCATGGAGTACCATTATCAATTATTTCTGATCGTGATCGTTGATTTACTTTGAGATTCTGGAAAAGTTTACAGAAGGCTCTGGGAACTCAGGTTAAGTTTAGTACTGCTTTACATCCCCAGATAGATGGACAATCTGAATGAGTTATATAGATATCAGAAGATATATTGTGGGGTTGTGTGTTGGAGTTTCCTAGGAGTTGGGATAATTATCTTACTTTGATAGAGTTTGCTTACAATAACAGTTATCAGATGAGCATTGGCATGGTACTTTATGAAGCGTTGTATGGTAAGAAGTGTAGAACCACGATATGTTGGATTGAATTGAGTGAAAACTAGATGATCGGGCCAGAAATTGTAAAAGATACTAAAGAAAATATTCAGATTATTCAACAAAGATTGAAAGCTGCAAGTGATATGCAGAAGCCTTATGCTGATCCAAAAAGGAAAGATATTGAGTATCAAGTGGGTGATAAAGTATTCTTGAAAGTGTCACCATAGAAACACTTACTTCGGTTTGGAAAGAAGGGTAAACTTAGTTCACGATTCATTGGTCCTTAGAATTAGACCAGTAGCTTATCAGTTGGCTCTGCTTGAAGAATTGGCCAGGCTACATGATGTATTTCATGTTTCGATGCTAAAAAAATATCAGTCTGATGCTTCACATAAGATTTCTGTGCAGGAAATTCAAGTGCAACCAGATGGGTCTTATGAAGAAGGGCCAGTTTCGATATTATCCATAGAAGTTAAACAGCTCAGGAACAAGTTAGTGCCTTTGGTAAAAGTACTTGGGCAATATCATGGACTTAAGGAAGCAACATGGGAATCGGAAGAAACCATGAAAACTCAATATCTGCAACTATTTGGATCAGGTAAATTTCGAGGATGAAATTTCTTAAGGAGAGAATAATTGTAACGCCTCATATTAGAGATTAGAATATTGAGAAATTTCAATGCATAGTATGCTTTGCATAATTGAGTTTTTACTTATTTATGCATAGGCATTTTTTGACTCATACAAATGAATTGTGCATGCATTCATGACATTCTAGGTATAATTGGTTTTAGAATTTTGATTTAAGATGAGAATTTTGGTTTATTTGTGATGGAAATTCATTTGGAAGTTATTAAAAATATTTCAAAAATTTTGAGAATTTTAGGAATTTTTTTGAGAATTTTAGGATATTAAGAAAAATAGATCAATGGCTTAATGACACGTAGCACTTCTAAGTGCATGAAAAATGGCACTCATGTAATGAGCCAAGTGTCAATTTAGTAACAACACACGTGGTAACAACTTAAATGAATACGTGTGTTAGAGGGGAAAATCACTGGAACCTTGTTATTCTTCGAATTAAGTTAGTCTTCTTTGAAAATCAATTAATCTTCTTCACCGAAACACCAGTTTGGATGCTTATGTCTATAATGTACTTTGCAACATAAATAAGTTGGCCCTGTTGATAGTTTGCTTTTCCCTCTAGTCTACCCTTTTTAACCATCATCGAAACCTTGGTGATTTTCTAAAAAACAAGGCTAGTAAAGTTTAACTTTCTAATTTTTATGAATGATTATGATAATGTGTATTAGAAATAAGTACATGCATGAGATGGATGATGTTTTATGTGTTGAGAATGAGCACATGCATGAGTTATGTGTGAAACAAATTCGATGAAAGTGATAATATTGTGCAGATGTGGTAACACTAATTGCGTGTAGCTTAAAAGAGAAACTTAGTAAAGTGGAAAGGTTTCTAATGATTTGGGTGGTGTTCAAAATGGGTTAAATGAGAAATTTGTGAAGTGATTAGTGCTAGAAATGGAACAAATGCGGAAAATATAATTATACATGAATGAGAATCGAAATTTTTATATTGGATATGAACCCTGGATCTTTGTTTTGTTTTGTGTTGTTGACCTAAAATGAGGATAGATTGGATTGTCGATTGTGTTAAATGATGAGAAGGCATAAAGGAAAATGAGAATGGAAAAATACACAGAAGTGAGAGAAAGCTTGTGTGAAAAATAGATTTTTAATATCCTATTATAAACTTGGTTTTGAGTGGTGTTGAGTGTTAGTAATGTGCCCTAGGCCAATGGACATATGTGACTTTTGTACTAACATTATGACTTATTAATAATATATTATGAGGTTTTCTTTTATATATGCATGTATATGGTTTATGTAATGTGATTACGTTCCATGAATAGTATTAGGCTTATGTCATCAAGTATGTGACTTGATAGTAAAACCATAAGCTTTATAATACTATTCTAAACTGTCTCTAGTTAATCGTTATTGGTAGAACAATAATGAATTAAGGCTAGTATTTGTTCTGATTGATGATCACATTTTTCTAATCATGGATATGAGTTATCAAATCAGAAACATAGATATATGTTAGAAAACATATATTGAACCGACCCACAGAGAGAACACTACATGGTTTCATGTCATTAGTGATTCTTAATATGGTTTGACTTTAGTCCTCTGACCTGAAGTGATCATGGTTCTCTACATGAGGAATTTAGTGTTTTGATATTAGACTAAGTTATCTTAAACCGGATAACAAATAGTCTTATATTGGACGCTAAATAAATCATGTGGAGGGATGTGAATGACGTATATGGGATTTGTACCTCTTAAATGAGAGAGATATCATTTGGGCCTCTTGAAAAATATGACTAAAGAAATGCACGGCCATGCTCAAATAAATTGATAAGGAGTCATCAATATCATTTGTTATAATTAGTTAACTTAGGGATTAAGAAACTATGATTAATCAAAGGTTGACATGTACCATGCCTTGTGATTAATCTTGATATCGTATTACAAAGGGACTGAGTTTGTAACCATGGTTACAGGTTAAATCGGATTACCGATCCTCATTTGATTTGGGTAGTCATAATGTCTTACTAGAGGTTGCTTATGGATTATGGGCCTTGAAGTGTGATCAAGCCCATTGTTAACATCAAATGAGCCTATAGGGTCGTACACAAAGAATGATGTTATCTGGGCTTATTCTTTTGGGCCTATTTTATTAGGCATTAAATAAATATATGTGGATATATTTATTGGGCTAGATTATTTAAGTTGTTGGGTTTTTATTATATGAGATATAATATGGGATGAAAGTTATTGGGTTTTAATAATTCTAATAGGATTAGGATTATGAAGCTCTTATTCCGAATAGGAATAAGAATTAGGGTTTCTCTATAAATAGAGAAACTTATGTCTCATTAGACAAGAGAGTCGAAAACCCTAGCCACCTTCCGAGAGAAAAAAACCATGCAGCGTTTGAAAGGGTTTTGGACGTGCTAGCACACATGAGTCACTGCCCGGATCATTCATCCTTGTGTGGATATTGGTAGAGGGCATTCGTGTATTGTAGTGTCTACGAATCTGAAAAAGAAAATCCGCATCAAGAGGTATTTTCATACATGCCATAGTTTTCGGTTATAAATCTTATTGTTGTTTTATGGTCTTTTCCGCTACGTATTAAGAATACTCGGGCCATAGGCGATCCAATAGTGGTATCAGAGCTAGGTTATGTGCTTCTATATAGTCAAAAATATGCATGTTTTGATTACATGTACTTACAGATTTAGATTCATGATAGGAATATGATTTATGATCATGCATGTTGTTTTCTGATTTGTTTATTCTCTTGGTACTAATGTGAATATATGACAAGAACGAAGTGTTCAGCCATGAAAGTTGATTAAATGATGATGTATTTCAATTATGGCTGGTCACGGCCAAAGGAAGAGTTCGAACATGGAGATGTTTCTGTCATGTTTGTCTCAGCCAAAAGTGTTTCGGCCATGACATATGATGATTTCCAAAACTTCCTTCAAAGGTGGCGTCTAGGGTTATGGCGGAGACTTCCTTCAATGACGGTTGCTAGGGTTTTTTTCATGTAAGACATGGATTTGGAATAGGAAACCACAAGTATCCATGTTTGACAAGGATACTAGGAGGGTAAGAAGAAGAGTCCATATGTGATATGAATTTGAGAAAGAAATAAATTCCTTATTAGATAAGGATTCTATAAGACCAAGAATTGGAAACCATGAAATTATCCATATTTGATATAGATTCAGTTTTTTGAGAAGTTCCTTATTAATAAACAGTGGATTACCCCGTAAGGGGTGGCTTCCCCTTGACCCCCACCTACTAACTGGTTGTCGTTTCGTCGCGCGTGATTCTTCGTTAGGTGTTATATATTTTGGGTGGTTTTGCATATGTTTTATTTATATTATTTGAATATTTATATTCATGTGTAAATTTCTATTATATGCTTCTAATTTATATACTCAAGTATGTTGTAGTATAGGATTAGAAATAGTATAGTATTAACACCCTTACTAATAGGATTGGTAACTTTCATAATGTATTAAGAAAAACCCTCATGATAATATTAAGTTTATATGCCTTCCATAAAACTTTACCCATGTTTATCTCTAGATTATCCTTATGTGGGTTTTGCCAAA
>JANIHY010000005.1:67590281-67601662 GCA_027479065.1 Erythroxylum brevipes | reverse complement strand
ATTTTAATTGAATACTCAAATTTACAATCATTTTTAAACTAACTATAATTATTAAAATATGATAAATTGATATATATATATATTAAATAAAAATAAATTCATATTGCTAAAGTTTGTTTATGGTATTTAATAGAAGTAATGAGAATATGATAAATTCCAACATTTTCTAATTGATTATTTTTATTTATAAAATAAAATAAAATATATCATCTTATTAATATGATAATAAACTACTTAATTTATTATCATATTTAACTGAAAGGTATAATATTAATAATCAATAAATTTAATAAATATTTAATTTTAAATAAAATAGAATAAAATAAAATAAACTAATATTACCTATTATTATATTTTTAATATAGAAACAATAAATCAATTTATTTTAGACAGACCGCCCTTATGGTTTATTAATTCTCAGTCACCTCTATAACGTGACTGCTCACAAGTTGCAGGCATGGTTGCCTACTTCAGCTCTTTCTCTAATCCGCTGTCAACTTAATATCATTGTTTGGACCAAAAGTACCAAAATCACAGAAGGAGCTTGAGGGTTAATCAGCAAAACCTTTCCTTTTCCTGCCAAACAAAATCATCCTGACAAGCCTGGAGAAGTATCCTATGCAGATGCAGATGCAGATATAAATGAACATGTATTAATCTCAGTTTACCTACTACTAATATGTCTACTTTACCTACTAATGACTTACCAATATGTCGGCCTGTCTGTCTTAAGGGTTGTTATTAAATTATCGTACAGTTGCTACAACTTGGGAACTATTTCGACCGTACAGGTGTCCCACAGTATCATACCACCATGCACGTAAGCTCTGGAATTGTAGCGAAAAAGCTTTCGTTGGTATGTTTTACCAGTTGGTCTAAAGAGTAGAATGTTTAGGCTTTATCATGCAGACCGCATGTCAAATCGATCCTCCATTGATGGGTCATGTCAAGGGCTATCGAGTAAGCTATATATCATTGCTCAGTCTGGCCTTTTCAAGGTTATACAATTTACAGTGTCCTGTCAACGTAAAAGTCCAGTGAGGAGCACAAGCGTGTCTACTTCGGCACACTTTGTGCATGGGATTTCATCCTTTTGCTTGGTCGATTCCTGTGGAGGATCGTACGACTTGTCTATTGGAAAATCAGTTGATCAAACAAGAGGCTTATAGTCTAAGATGTAGACAGTGAAGTTTAGGGGAGACAGGTACTTAGCAGAGGAGCAACCTCAAAGTGGACTTCCATATCCTATCCAAGATCGGGATAAGGATGGTAATGAGCTGAGTAATGATTTAAATTGAGATGTTTTTAATGAACTAAACTAAGGTTATATCGATTCAAGACTCAATTTTAGTTAAATAATAATAGACCAGAGCTTAAGAAATCTAGCCCAGACTCAATTAAAAAAACGTTATTTTATACATTAAATTTTTTAAAAAATTTAGTAAAACCGGCCATGACTGGCCTGTTGCCATCCATATTCCCAGATTATTGCACTAGGAGATTTGACAGAGTTAGACACACTTATACTATTCCCTTCAAGTGTTTATTCATCAATCTGGTCAAAAGAGAACGATAGGTGTTTTGATCTCTGAGATAACATGTTTATAGGCTTTAAAAAAGAGCATTGCCGATATGATGATTGATGACAGTGTTTCTTGCATTACATAGAAACTATGAATCTAAAGACTTGCTCATCCTTTGCAACACCATTCTAGCTTCAGATTTCTTCTATCTTGAAAAGAAGATTTGTTATATCATGAAGACGGAGAAGCAGCTGCCAGACTTTTCTCCTTTTCATCTAACACTTGAAACTTTATTGTTGCATTCTTCTACAGGCTCTCAGAAGTAGTATTCATAGGTTGCTCAGATTACCTGACAGAAGAAGAACCAAACCTATGTCCAGAAGTGTTCTTTCTCTTTGACAATGCAAACTAGATATTTCGCCATACGAAATGGAACCGGCAATGTTTCTTGTGTTTGAACTCTTGAGTAAGAAAAGTGATGTGTAAAACAGCCAATGCACTCTTGTGGAATAGAAATATTTTGTTGAAACTTACCACAAGATCACCCCAGAATGCACACAAAGAACTGTTCCACAGATCAGCATATCTGCGAGATGATGAACTTCCCTTATTATAAACATGATTAACATATGGAGACAATATGGGGGAAAAAGAATGGAACTTACTAACCATCTGAGATACAAAATGTTTAAATCCCTCTTCCAACGGAGGAAGCTTCATCATATGGTTTGCCAGTCATCTACTTAATTCGAGAATTAAGTAGCGGTTCCAGCACCAACAAGAATCACATTGCAAATCCTTTATGATATAGATTGCTTGAACTTGACATGTGATACTTCAAATTGTCACGAACAGAAATAGATTTATCAAATCCCGGAGCAAATGCCAGTTGTTGAGACAGACCTAGATCACTTACACTTGTGACCTCATTCCAATCACTCCAGTGCCCACTTGTCGCGTGCAAGGTTCTAAGCTGCTGAGCTTTCAGTTGTGCAAGCAAGGATGGGTTATCAGAAGCAGACCAACCCAAAAAATTTGGTGATGTAATGCTGTATGCATCATCTGGGGAAGAAATTTTACTTCTAAAATAGTCTGGGATACTTGGATTCTGGTGTGCAGAAACTGATTGCTGCATCTGTACCTGAAACTCTACATTGTGACCTTGCAAATGTTGAGAGGGAGATAAAGCTGGAGCCATATCAAATCCCATGTTATTCAGCCGTGATGCATGAAGCCTTTGACCTATACCCTCTATGGTGGGATCAGTGAATTGAGGATAATTGAAGCTGTCAACATTGCTCATCAGTGGTACAGAATTTTGTAACCCATGATTGGCTGGAAAGTTAAATTATTTTTAGAATTCTTGAAACCAAAAACGAGAAAGATACAACCGTGACAACATATCATACAAACCAGATTGAAGGGAAGCACAGTGCAATCTCTCATGAATAGGAAACCCCGAAGATATTGCTGTATTTGGCAATACAAATCCTGCTGGGGGTGAAGTTGGAGCTTGGAAAACTGCACCAAGGTATTGATTGAAACAAAATCTAAGAACCACTGTTTCCCAAAATATCAGGAAGATTAAATATTATAGATTATATGATGCACCATCTTTATTACAAAGAAAAATGGATAATATCCAGCATTGCTAAACAAGAAACTGGAGTCCTAAGGTCAACAGTGCTTTCATTCCTTATACATCGTCCTCAACACATAAAATTTTTTCTTATTCTGTGGAGCAGCAAGAGTGGTGTAATGCAAGAAGCAATGTTCTTCTAGGTCTCAATGAAATTTGAAATAAATTCCGATGTTAAATTCATGAGAGGAGAGGATGCACAAAATGTTCAAAGTCAAGCCCAAGTGAAACAGGAGAAAGAAAAACAACTGCTGTCTTACGTTATTGCTTCGACTGATAGAAACAAGGTGTAAAACACTATAGCAAAGTCAATATACCACAAGACACGTTGAAAATTATGACATAACATTAAAAAGTTTTATGCAAGAAGCGTAGAAAAAAGCACAGATCAAAATTGATGTAGCTCACCAGGAAAGCTAGATGTATGAAGGTGGCTGCCAAGAAAATCAGTGGATTCAATGGTATTCCTATTTGAAAACGTAAAATGGTCCTTCTTGTCTCTGGTTTCAGTTATCGTGTTTTCGGGAAATTGCTTCCAACCAGGCACTTGATTAACAAAATCATCCTCTCTGGCAAAAGAGAATCTTGACTGACTGCAATCTTGAACTTTTCGTAAACTTGGTATGTTCAGGGATTCATGCTGCTTATGAGTCTCGGTCAAGAACTTCATTAAATTCTCAGGTAAGGTCAATAAATCTTCCCATGCATTCCCATCCATAGCCAAGACACTAGAGATAATGCTGGCCTCCCCATTATCTGAAGCAACTTTCTGGTCATTAAAAGCTACAGGATTATCACCCATTCCCAAGTACTTCTCTTGATCCAACTCAGACAAAATGCTGGAGTTGTTAGGAAGACAATTGGCCAAAAAATGAGATTGGCTGTCATAGAATCTGTTAGACAATATTGGGTTGCCAACCGTGCATGAAATCGCGCCATCTTTTACAGATATGGCACTTGCACATGCACTGACAATGCTACTACCAACATCATTGCCTTGCTGCCAAGGATGGTGGCTAGAGAATTTCAGATTCTGATTTGACGAAGATGAAGAGGACACACATGGTGGATGACCAGTTCCTTCAAAACCCTTGAGCTTCTCATCATCAAATCCCAACAGATCTTCAACCATGGTTAGTCCCCTAGGTGATGTTGAGGTGGAAGGCTCACTAAATATGTCTTGTATAATTTCTTTTGAACCATGGTTGCTTGAGTATTCAACAATAACTGGAGACAAGCACTCATTCTCAGTCACACCACCAACACTGATTGATGATAATCTAGGGGCAAGCCCCTGAAAAACCTCACATGTACCAAATCTTTCATCTTTGAGGGGACTTAGAGAACCAGATGGGTTGGTGAGATTTGAAGGAATGTTATCAGCAAGTGAGTCTCCAGCAACATCCTGTGATGTGGGTAGACAAGGTATAAGGTTGTTTGGTGTTAGGAAGTCATCACCTGATCCACAACTTTCATTAGTTATCACGGTTGGCTTTGCATCTTCAAAATTCTTAACTTTTGGTCTTAACCCTTGGGCACTGTTTGGAGTTTTGGAAACATGATCACTGGATCCACCAGCTGACAAACTTGTCAACGGTGGTAGCCTAGCAGAGGCACGCATGACCCTGACAATACATAATAAAATAAATGGCAAGTCAGATTTCCTAGAAGATAAATTTGGATGCTAAGGCAACTAAGCTGCCACAAACCACCAAAACCTATACCATGAGGCTGTGCCAGGAGGCTCATTAGATCTTTCAGTACCATTATCCATACAAGATCTACTATCCGGGTTTCTATCAGTCCGCTGGAAAGAAAAGGAGAATACATCAGATTGTGAGCAGACTGCAAAGCTCAACTTCCACAACAGAATATCAGGATAAATTATTTCTATACAAGTCCACCTAAGAACGGAATGCCTTAAGCAGAAAGGATACTGGAGAGCTCAAATCCTTAATTGCACTGTATAAGATAATGCTGCAATACACAATAACTGGTCTCTGAGACATATCTTATTTACAGGCAACCACCAATGGTAACTAAGTTTCTTTCCAAGACAGTACGCGACTAAAATTCTTACATTGGACAAAATTTTGGAGTCAAGTTTGGTCGGTGATGACATGTTTCTATTGGTCAACTCATTGGCTGGAGGTGGTAAAACATTTCCAGGAGGCCGGTGAAAGTTATTTGCTTCGCCGGTAATTTGTTGAATTCTACTCCTTTAATAACACAAGTAACAGTCAGTACAACTAAAGACAAGGTATTTTGATATCAGAGATCACAAACAAGAATGAGAAAAAAGATAAGGGAAAACACAATCACCAATAATTTGTTGTAGTATAGCTTCTATCTGCTCAGAGTGGTGTGTGCGTGTGAGAATGCACAAATTTTTCCCCCAATTAATGTTATACAATACAGGAAATGAAAATTATAGGAATTATATGATACCCAATGAAGGGTTAGCTAGCAGTATATTATTGTTTCTGCATTTGGAATAAACTTCAATATAGTTCTCTTTATAACCAAGCGCAATTTATCCAATTGCAAGAAAGCAATTAAATTTCTTAAAAAAGAAATTGAGGTCAATTGGCATCATCTATTTAGGTTATGAATGGTATGAAATTCAAAACTAACACTGAAAACTTTACCTTGTAAAAGCTGAAACTAGATCATCTTTGGTAAAACTATCTTCCTCAGAGCCAAAGTCGTGCAAATATAAACAATCAGGAATGCTGCAAGGCTGGAATGAACAAAGCATTAACATATTAACAACAAAGACATTGCAGATTGCAGCCTATAAGGAAAAAGTTTGTCTGCATAGCGATAATACATGCATTTGAAAAAAAACAAGATTTACCATGTTTTTCAACCATGCATGGCAGTATTTGGTGGTGCCAAAGCATGCCCTATGAAGAGAATCTCATGTTAATTATCAAACAGTAATAAAGGAAAAATGAACCTAGCACGAATACTGTCTACTTACCTTAAAGATTTACCTTCTAACACAAAACTATGCACTGACTGTATACAGCGTACTGCTTCCTCCTCTTTCGAGTATGTTATATACCTAAAATTAAATGACACCAATCACTCTGCAACTTCTACGGATAAACATATTTAGACTGAGTACAGTATAGAACAGGTTCAACCCAGTGAAGACAGCAATTAGCCTGTAACTTACACACAACAGCTGTTGTTTGATGAATTTTGAATAGCCCCAGTTGACGTTCGGGAAATGGATACCTTCATAACTTTCCCATATTGTCCAAAGTATTCTTTTTGTTGAAGAAGCTGGTACAAACCAGAGGTTCTAGGTTGGAAGTTTTAAAAAAAATATGAAGATGCTAAGCATATAAAGATACATAAAAAAAATGTAGGACTATGTCCAAATAAAAGCCATTACAAGATATACAAACGCAATCAAATGACTTACAGCTTCATCTGCAAGGTCGAGTGGTAATCCAATTACATAAACCAGATTTCTCTGAATGACTCTAACATTTGTGAGATGTATCCTTCCTTCAGATGTTTTTGGCTTTACCTTCTGAGGTTTTGATTTTTTTCCCAAATTTAGTTCAGCCATCAGCCTGTGCATCAAAGAGAAAATTGTTAGCATACCTGTAAAACCATCCACTAGTATTCTATGTTAATAGGACGATGCTAAAAGAACATTTTAACCTTTCACAGTTTGCTGCTGCCTGCACAATTCTTTTTTCGTCATAAGGCGTACGGCATGCAGGGCACCGACCCTCAATTTTGTCCTTTTCAGCCATTTCCATAATGTGATTCCAGCACCAAACACAAATCTTTGGAAGAAACAATAAGCAAGTTCTTAGGCACTAACCTAAATATCTGAGAGCAAGTAAAATATGATAAAAGAATCCAAACACAGGAGGGTCGAGTATTGTTATTCCCAAATATTTGTTATGGGAGCTACCTCATAACCACATTGGCATGGCTTCAACTGCTGATCTGTTATGTCCATCTCTTCCGTGCATAGTGGGCATGTCTTGACTCCTTTGTTACTCATAGTTGCTCTGTGAATTCAACAATATCAAGCATAAATATCAATAGCATTTATTTAATTGTTATAATTCTCATTATATATTTTCACTTTCATAAATATTTATCTGAAATTCCGCTACCAAATGGTGGAAATACGGAAAAACCATTTATATTACAAAATTAAGTCAAAATGTCATGCAAGCACGAAGATGTTCTGATAAAAAAAAAGAGTTCTTTTTTATCATAACTAATTTATCCCAACAGCCCTCATAGTCACTTCAACTCCGACAACAAGTGATGAACTAAATTGGTAGACCACTATTGGTAAGATAATACTGACGGTCCATATTAGTGAAATAACCGGATATGTAGACCCAACAAATGAAAAGTGTACATGAAAAACTCCTATTATTTGAAACGTTCACATGGAAAATTAAAAAAAAGAATCACTCAAACCAGATACATAATGAGAGCTAACGTGTGCTCCACAACTGGCACTCGACTTGATCATCTCTTGTCTATGCATTTTTTGTTTTCCAATTAGAGGGAAAAGAACAATGGCAAAACTCTAGGGCATTTCAGGGCTCCAGTCCATTTCATTCGGTAGTCTCACCAAGCAAACAACGGTGTTTTTCTTATAATGCAATCAAACAAACAAACAAAAGAATTCTTGAGTTATAAGTAGCATAAAACACACAGAAGAACCCAATTTATTGTCACAAAGACCAGAAGAAACCTCTGGTGACTCGCAATCCAGAACCAAAAAAGGGGTGTCAACAAAGAAAAATGAAATCTTTCACTCAAAGACGGCAGCTTTCTTGCTTCCGGGTATCTTAAACAAACAAACAAGAAACAAGCAAAGTCATCGTGAATGGAGGGGGCCAAAAAGGTGAGGAGGAGGACTGACTTACAAAACAAAAGCGCAAGAGCTATTAGAGGCTGAGAGAGGTGAAGTTTCGGATAGAACGTAAAAGCTAAGGAGAGACTGAGAGCCTTTATACTAAGAAACGTGTGTGTGCGCGTTGTTGGTGGCTGTTTTTAGTTGATGAGGTTGTGTGTTAGGCCCTTAGACACTGCTCACAGGTTCTTTCCTTCACAAATTGTCTTGTTAAGGTTCGTGTTTTGCTGGCGTGTCATAAATCAGTTGGGATAAGACCAAGCGCATAACAAAGAAAGCTCAGTCTAGGCACTATCAAGATTGGGCCTTTGATCCAACTGTTCTAACTAATTGGCCCAAAACTTAAATTTTATTCTAAATTTTAATAAACTAAGAATAATTCTTTAATTAATTAATTACTTTATAGTTATAACTAAAATATAAAATAATTAAGTTTATATCCCCATAAAATCAAAAGATAAACATTTATTAAGCTTTTAGTTACTTCTAAATTTAATTAAAAATAACTAATTAAATATATTATTTTCTTTAAAATTATTTATAAATTTTAAATTTTAAAGGTAAGTTTTGAAGTAAGCAATAAAGTTGCTATTTTATGATTATAAGGTCAATAATCGATAAAATTATTCTTTTATGATTATAAGTTCACATATTTAAGTAACATAAAGTTTAGAACTTAGAAGTTTTGAATATATTTTCCTATTTAAGAGAGTTAAAATATAATATGCTTACAAAATTAGGGATAATGTTTCCGGAAGTGCGTTCTGAGGGAGATTAATAAGTGAGAGCCAAACCTTAATTCAACTTCCACTTGGGTTTTCGCCACGTGGCTATCAATTGGCTACGAAGTTGAACTAGACTTGTGTAGAAATGTCCAACGACCCCACGACGTTCCAAACACTAGAGTTTTCATGTTCTGCTCTTCACTACTTCTTACATTCAACCGGAGCCATTTAAGTACAGTGAAGAACTTGGAAAGAGTTGACGATCACCCATTTTTAATTGGTTTCCGTTTGGATGTCCGAATAGTGCAGTTTCTGTTAAGGGACATCATGGGAAAATGCTATCCGAAAGTGAGTGAAGAGTGCAAGAAAGCTGTCGTAAAATGCAAGAGGAAGCTGAGGGGTCTTATTGCTGAGAAACACTGCGCACCTATCGTCCTCCGTCTCGCGTAAGCTTATCTCAGACTGGTGTTTTAGTGTATATGTAGATGTTTGTGCAGCAACTATTGATTCGGTTACATATCAGATGGCACGCAGCAGGTACTTACGACGTGAAGACAAAGACAGGAGGACCGTTTGGGACGATAAGACATCCTCAGGAACTTGCTCATGAGGCGAATAATGGACTTGATATTGCTGTCAGGATTTTGGAACCCATCAAGGAGAAATTTCCCATCTTGACTTATGCTGATTTCTACCAGGTTAGTGTTTAGTTTCTTCTAATTAGATCACAAACGGTGAGTTTATTTTTCGATCGCAACGGTTCCAGTATTTGTTTGAATGTTGCAGTTAGCTGGAGTTGTTGCTGTTGAAATCACTGGAGGGCCTGAGATACCCTTCCAACCTGGAAGACCTGTAAGTTATCAGATTAATCCGCCATTAGAGTAAAGTTTCCGTGTTTTGATTCATATATCCACTCCGAAGTACGTCTGTCCGGTTTTGGAGATTGTTTCAATCATGCGTTTCTTCAAGATCTCTCTCTCTGTGGAGCTGTTGTTTACTAATTTATGCGAATACATACATTCCGGTTATGTATGTGTTAAATTCTTGTATGTTCTTCAGGATAAAACTGATCCACCTCCAGAAGGTCGCTTGCCTGAAGCTACAAAAGGTTCGTTTGCTCGTGCATTACAAGCCATTGTGACATCGTTGAATAACTGCCTAATCCTTCCACTTCAAACCTAGGTGCGGAGCATTTGAGAGAGGTCTTTGGTCGTATGGGACTCTGTGACAAGGATGTTGTTGCCTTATCTGGTGGTCATACTCTAGTTCGTGTTCAGACCTGGACATCTCGCATCAGTTTAATTCTCCTGTTCTCTTTGTTAGAGAAGTGCAGGAATGCTTTTGCAGCTAATCATTGAGATTATATTTATACGCTTGTGATTGGTCAATTCCAGGGTAGATGCCACAAGGAGCGCTCAGGATTTGAAGGTGCTTGGACTAGCAATCCCCTCATTTTCGACAATTCTTATTTCAAGTAAGTTGGCAGCTGATTCATACTGGAATTGTTCTACCTTGTAATGATGCCATTGATTAGAGACTTTTTGTCTAAACTCTCTTTTATATAAATTCTGATTACAATTTTGATATGAGCTTGGTTTTCTGAAGTAGGGAACTTTTGAGTGGTGGCAAAGAAGGTTTAATTCAGCTGCCTACAGACAAAGCTCTTCTGGAAGACCCAATCTTCCGTCCACTTGTTGAAAAATTTGCTGCAGTAAGTGTCTCGTCATCATCAAGTTACATAAAGATCGTTTGAATTTAGTCACCAAAACTTTGTTATTGTTTCAGGACGAGGATGCTTTCTTTGATGATTATGCTGAAGCTCACCTCAAGCTTTCAGAACTTGGGTAAGTTTATTGTCTCAAAAGCTCCTTCTCCCATATCTCTTACCGTTCAATTTCATTATTGTTAATGAAGTTTTGTCTTTATGTCTGTTAACTTTAATCTAAATTTCAATCATTTTTCTAATTCATTCCAGGTTTGTTGAAGATAAGTGAATTCTACACTACGATTCTAAGAAATAGCTTCCCAAATGCCAAATGATGGAATGAAAATAAAAAATTTGTAATTTACGTTTAAAAACAACCTTTTTACTAGTTAAGAATAAAGTTACCTACATTAGACCTCTCTGGACCTCGCGTCTAATAAGATTGCGTTGTTGTTATTGTTTTTGGAAAATTAAACTTATATCATTTATGTCATAAATAAATTTAAGTGCTTACTATTTGATGTATTCAAGGCTTGGATAATACTATTTGGGAAGTCTTTGAAAATAGGGGTGACAATTGAGCTCAGAGACTAGGGATGGCAATTGTACCCGAACCCGATGGGTACCCGATAAAATTACCCGAACGGGGGCGGGTATGGGGAGCAAATTTTTACCCGTGGGGCGGGTATGGGGGGTTAACAACAATACCCGTCGGGTATCGGGGCGGGTATGGGGATACCACCCCCATACCCGTTTACCCGTTTATTAATAATTATTATATAATAATATATAATATTATTATATAATATAATAGAGGCGGGTAAACGGGTACCTGATGGGTACCCGACCTCCATCGAGTACGGGTATGGGGGACTCAGAAAAATCC
>JANIHY010000005.1:67564265-67580856 GCA_027479065.1 Erythroxylum brevipes | reverse complement strand
AAAAAAACTGTTTCGAAACAAAAACATTGAAATGTGAATATTGGGTATTATAATTTTGTATGGTCCTAAAATATGCTTATATTGAATTAGAAATTAAAATAAACAACAGCATTAATAATAATAATAATAAAAATTTAACCGACACGTGAAGTTTGAATGAGCCTCCTAGTATTGATTTTAAGTGGGAAGAAGTTAGATAAAAATTATCATATCTTTGCATTGGATTCCTAATGTTAGTTTTGTTTCTATTTGGTTAATTAAAACAACCGAGATCACTAATTTGAAGACCTAATGTACTATATCATTAATATAAGACACCAACAGTTGACTACATTCGGAACTAGTTTGCAATACTTTAATAAATTGGAATGTCGGAGTGATAAGAGCAACCGAACCAATGACAAGAACATCGTCAATGTTTGCTGCGAGTAAAACTGGTAGGAACGGGGAGTGTAACTGAATTAGGAGTAAGCGGATATCCGAATTCGGCCCACTCTCTCACGGCGCGTGAATTTCAGTACTCTCTTTGAGGCAAGACGATTCTTGTTACTTTTACATCACCCCGTCGGCTGATGAGTGCACCACCGCGGCGCATGCTTCTCAGTTTCTTAGCTGCGCGTGGGGAAACACGGTACCCAAGGGTTATTGAACTTATATGTAATTGATGACGAAGATATAAGATTTTGACGTGGTAAAAGATCATGGGATGTGGGGCCCACGGTGAGAATCTTCGCCTTTCGCTTTGCTGGCAATCAGCTTTCAGGTTTTGATCGGACGGTACAGAATGAGTACAACTACGTTGTGCGATGCACATCCATGAGATGGCCACATGCAGCAGCATTACACTTAATCCTCTCTGTAGCATCTAAACAGTATTGGATACTTAGATTAGGAGATCGTTAATTAGATAAGCTCTTTTTGTTTAAAATGTGTCTATACTTAAGCCAATGAGCTTCACTTTTTCTCTGTACAAAACAGTGACTTAGCTAAGCTCACCGAGCTCCTTTTCTTTCTCGTCTTTGGCTTTGCTTGATTGATTCCTTTCTCCACCATTTTTATGGTCTGCTTTAATCAGTTGCTATCTTCGCACACGAGATGGAGACTGAGCCTCTCCTATGCTTTTCCCTTGTCTCTCTTGTTGTCGCTCTCCTCTTAGATGGCTCCTCAGCCCAGATGCCTGGTATGGACCTTCTTTACTCGTCTCTCTGTAAACCTACGTATATAAATTCATATAGAGGAAAGTTGTCTGCTTTTTATATATATATATATATATATATATCTTTGTTCTTGTTTATGTGTGTTGATACAGTATTTTTTTTCTTGTGCCGGGTTGGCGGCTGTTGTTAGTTCTTGTTCATGTCCTTTATGATTACCAGGCTCAGAGGAATGGTATTTTCAATGTGTCTCTCCACGTCGTTTCGACCAAATGCTCAAAAACGATTTCTGGGTGTCTCTCTTGGTGGGAAATGATGTTAGTCATAAAAAGATTTGAACTTTTAATTGCTGAGTGATAGTTTCTTTTTCTTCTTGTTTGTTTTTCATGTTGAATCCTGAGATATGTTTCTTTTCTTTTGTTGTCTTAAAGATGTTTTGCCAACTGTATGAGTTATTTTGGATTTGGGTACTCATGGTGCTAGCGTTTTATGGCATCTTCTTTACGGAGATGCTAGAGATCGACAAAGTATATAGCACAAAATTCTGATCAACTATCAGGGGATCTGGATGTTCTTTCTAACTTATTCGTTCCTTTAAAACAGGTTTTGTGAGTTTGGACTGTGGGGGGAAAGAAAATTTTACTGATGAACTTGGACTACAATGGACCTCTGATGATAAATTTAGTTTTGGAGAAACCGCAAATATTTCAGTGGCAAATGAGACGAGGAAACAGTACATGACACTAAGACATTTCCCTGAAGATTCCAGAAAGTATTGTTACACTCTGAATGTCGTAAGCAGGACTAGGTATCTTATAAGAGCAACATTCCTGTACGGTAATTTCGACAACAACAATGTATATCCGAAATTTGATGTATCCATTGGAGCAACTCCTTGGTCCACTATTGTTATTTCTGATGCCAATACCATTGAATCCATTGAACTTATATTTCTGGCCTCAAGCCCTACAATCAGTGTGTGTTTATCCAATGCCACAACTGGACAGCCCTTTATTTCCACCCTTGAACTCCGACAATTCAACGGCTCAATTTATTACACAGAATTTGAGAGCCAGTTTTATCTCAGTGTCTCTGCAAGAATTAATTTTGGCGCAGACAGTGACGCTTCTGTAAGGTAAACTAAATAATTGAGAATTCATATTGGTCTAGTTCTTCATTTATGCTTGTGTTGAGGCTTGTTCTTATGATGTGCATCAAAATCTGTGTATAGGAGAGAGAGAGAGAGAGAGAGAGGCTGGGGTCAGCGATGGGGAAAAAGAAAAAGTAGTTTTAAGAATTTGATAACTTGACGAGAAAGTTTTAAACTTTTAATTGAATTAGGATTCCATTGGAAATATGTGATAGGCTTAGCTGTTTGAAACATGATTTGATATTTGTAAGTGGCTCATGAAACATTATTTGATATTTGTAAGTGCCTCCCATCCTATTTGTGAAACAGTTATGACGGAAATTGGAGGTGGAATTATGTGGAATGCATTAATATTGTTCTGACTACTCTTCAAGCAAGCTTGAATTGACTAAGCTCTTTTTTGTTTTCGTCAGGTATCCCGATGACCCATTTGATAGAATATGGGAATCTGATCTAGTGAAGAAAGCAAATTATCTTGTTGATGTTGCTGCTGGTACTAGAAAAGTGTCAACTGACATGCCAATTGACATTAATCGTAATGACAGGCCTCCCCAGAAAGTAATGCAGACAGCTGTTGTTGGAACCAATGGGTCGTTAACCTATCGTTTGAACTTGGATGGCTTTCCTGGCTTTGGATGGGCCTTCACATACTTTGCAGAAATTGAAGATCTGAGTGCCAGTGAGTCCAGAAAATTTAGGCTAGTGCTCCCAGACCATCCTGAAATCAGCAAAGCCATTGTTAACATCCAAGAAAATGCTCAAGGAAAATATCGTGTCTATGAACCAGGCTTCCCCAACATATCACTGCCCTTTGTGCTGTCTTTTAGATTTGGAAAGACTTCTGATTCTTCCAGGGGACCCCTCTTGAATGCTATGGAGATAAACAAGTATCTAGAGAAAAATGACGGTTCGCCTGATGGTAAGTAAACTGTACTTCCTAAGCCCGTATATTCAGTTCAAATATAATTAGGCCTGAATTCTGGATTCTTTTGAACTGCTAAGTAGGTAGTTTTCAATTTCATTTATCATATACATTTTGCTTCCTAGATTGTATTGCTTTCTTTTGAACCATGATTGTGGATGTCTGATCATGGACTTTCATGAGATGCAGGAGACATTGTTGCTGGCATAATTTTGCCCTACTCCTCATCAGATTGGGCACAAGAAGGTGGTGATCCTTGTCTACCTGTTTCATGGTCTTGGATACGGTGCAACTCAGAGGCCCAACCAAGGGTGATAACAATGTAAAGATCTATCTCTTTCTGTTTAATGTAATGTGGATAAAACTTGATCCTGTTTTGTCTGAGTCTTAGTGCTATTCCATGCATGAGAATAATTTTTTTAATTACCATAACTCTTCCACATCTTGTCTGTTGCAGCACCTTATCTGGCAAAAATTTGACGGGTAACATTCCTACAGACTTGACAAAGTTGACTGGCTTGGTTGAATTGTATGTTGGGAGCTGATTTCTTCTCTTACTTTATATCGATGCATGTTCTGGTCATCAACCCTTAGATTACCATTTGTCTACATGTCTTTTGGCTGCAGATGGCTTGATGACAATGATCTGACTGGTCCAATACCTGATTTTAGTAGATGTACAGAATTGAAGATCATGTAATTACCTATGATTTGTTTTCAATCATAATGTTTAAACCCATCTTCTATGGAATGTTTAACTCACAAAGGTCCATATCTGTTTCAGTCATTTAGAGAATAATCAGTTGACTGGTGACCTGCCTTCATTTCTGACAAATCTACCCAATTTGAGGGAACTGTAAGTTATTGAAACTGGCAATAGCAGTTATTGGTGCTAGTGATACGAGGGACTTTTATGCATTTCCATAGAATCTTGGGAATGCTTTTCAATTGAATTGATGTTGATGCCTTGTTTGAATACTGCTCATCCTTGCTGCTTTCAAGAATAAAGATATCTCTTTTAGCTTACCCAACAAAATGACATGTTTGATGCATTTGATTGCAGGTATGTACAAAATAATAAGCTATCTGGAAAAGTACCAGCTGGACTTGATAAAAATATTTTTTTGAAGTGAGTATCATTTCTACATGTAGTAAATGCCACAATCTAAAGAAAAGACATCAATTCTTATCTTCTACATTCTTTAGTTTCCTTGTGCAAAACTTCAGTTTCTTTTAGCAATTTCCATGAAATTCTTGCCCTTTGGTGTGGCAAAAACATGACTGATCTTTTTTCTATCAAGGAATAAATTGATCAAGACAAGAAGCATATAATGGGACTGGTATGATTAAATCTACAATAGAGGCAAATCAATATATGATCTCTCTCTCTCACTTGTGTGCATGTTTCAGACAATAATGAAGATACCAACTGCTGTCTATATATATATATATATATATATATATATTCACACACACGTATCATGAATGAATAATCCTAAGTCATGTATCCTTAGTATTCATAATTAATCAAGAATTGCATCTTGTTTTTGCAAACATTGGTAAGATAACCTACTTTCATCAAGATCAATGGGTGTGTTGAGTCTTATGCAGTGACATTGTAATCCTAATTTTAGAGTTCTATTTTCTGATTGTTAACAAATTAGATACTTTGACTTATCTTGTTCAAGTGCAGATACTCTGGAAACATTGATCTTCATGAAGCTAGTGGAAGAGGGAAGCACATTTCTATTATTATTGGTTCATTGGTTGGAGCTGCTGTTTTGCTGATAGTTACAGTAATATCTTGCCTACATCTGAAAAGGTTGAAGGGAAAAAATCATGATCAAGGTGTGAAAAACTTATTGAAGTTTTTTTCCTTCAGACATGTGGAAAAGCATGCTTAACTGTCATTAAACTGTTTCAGAACAATTTCTAGATTCCATGACTGTTCAAAGACCAGTTTCTACCTTAAGTGGTACTGCCCCTGCAGAAGCTGCACATTGCTTCACATTTACTGAAATTGAAGATGCTACCAAGAAGCTTGAGAGGAAGATAGGTTCTGGAGGTTTTGGAGTTGTTTACTATGGGAAATTGAAAGATGGAAAAGAAATTGCAGTCAAAGTTCTGACTAGTAATTCCTACCAGGGAAAAAGAGAATTTTCAAATGAGGTAACTTTCCACAGTGAGATGTGAATGTTGTAATATGATTTGAATTATGATAGTTGGTGGCTGGTTTGACACTTTCCTTTGATATATAGCATTCGATAGATCTCTATGCTGGATAGCTATCTTCAGTAATTGAAGTTGGTAGCTGCTGTAATTTTGTGTTCTTAGAGCTGACACGTGTGAATTCACTGCTATTTTTCTCTGGATTAGGTGACTCTTCTGTCAAGGATACATCATAGGAACCTGGTACAGTTTCTTGGTTATTGTCAAGAAGATGGGAGATCAATGCTTGTTTACGAATACATGCATTATGGAACTCTCAAGGAGCATCTTTATGGTAATTGTGTGTGATATGAATGTTTAATTATCACTTCATATGGTAACATTTGTATTGACTTTGACAGGCCCACGAACACATGGGAGAAATATTAGCTGGATCAAGCGTCTTGAGATTGCTGAAGATGCTGCAAAAGGTTTATAAACAACTTGTTCTTTAATGGTTTAAATTTCTGCTTTTCTTGGAAACAAGCTTTTCTGTTTGTTGTTAGAATGAAGCACAGAAGAGTAACTTAAACCAACTTCAAACTTTTTTGCCTATGCAGGGATAGAGTATCTTCACACTGGCTGTGTTCCAGCCATCATCCATAGGGATCTAAAAACCAGCAATATTCTTCTTGACAAATACATGCGAGCAAAGGTCTCAGATTTTGGTCTCTCAAAATCGGCTGTAGATGGAGCTTCACATGTCTCAAGCATAGTTCGTGGTACCGTGGGATATCTGGATCCTGAGTAAGAACATTCTCTTGTGCTTGTCTTTTAATTTTCCACCTAAATCAAGTAAACAATGTCAGTTTGTTGATTGTATTGTTTATTTGAGTATTGTTTATTTGAAGCTTCTTGGGACATGTGGACTTGCAAATCGCAAAAATTCTTCACACTCCACACATTTATAGTGGCTGACGCAATATGTTTTAAGTGTGTGAATGGTTTTCTTTCTCATGATGCACAGGTATTATATCTCTCAGCAGTTAACAGATAAGAGTGATGTCTATAGTTTTGGTGTGATTCTCCTTGAGCTGATGTCTGGTCAAGAAGCCATATCAAATGAAAGTTTCGGTGTCAATTGTCGTAATATTGTTCAATGGGTAAGTTGGTTAATTACATAATGATACCCAACTATGAGCATTTGACACGAGCACAATATTCTTACCTTTGATAGTGATGAGTTTCCGAGTTTCAATTTTCAAGAAATTCAAATTAGTTCAATGCATTGTCATTTTTAATCTCTTTCGGCTTTCTACGTGATCGTGGTTCAAACACTGGAAGTGAATATCATGCTCATTTTTCAACACTAACAAGTTGCTCGAGACAAATAATTTCTGTCACTGCATTGAAAATCTCCAAATCTGCGTAAACTTGCTGAAAAGCATTACTGCAATGGCATTCCAGGCGAAGCTACATATTGAGAGTGGGGATATCCAGGGAATCATTGACCCTTCTTTGCGTGACGAGTATGACATACAGTCAATGTGGAAGATAGCAGAGAAAGCTTTGATGTGTGTTCAGCCACACGGGCACATGAGGCCATCAATGTCAGAAGTTCTGAAAGAGATCCAAGATGCTATCTTGATCGAAAGAGAGGCCACAGCTGTCAAGGAAGGCAACTCAGACGAGCTTTCAAGGAACTCCATGAATTCTTCAGTAAACTTAGGTTCCTTGGGTGGGACTGACAATTACTTGGCCCTGGATGACTCCATAGCAGGGCCAACAGCGAGATAGTAAATTGCACCAGTTGACAGTTAAAAGTTCCAAATTTTGGTTCTCCATTTTAGACTTATTTTTGGCTTCAGGTGCTGGAATATTGAAATCCAGTTTTGCATTGTGCGGGTCACATAAGAAGAAAGATTTTTATTGAACTTGTAAAAAGTTTGAGCTTGCACATTATTATCTATATTCCATGTTGGTGTAAATTTTGAATGACAGGATTCTGATGTTGTTTAGCTTGTGAATGACAAGAAAAGAAAAATGAAACTGTAAGCTCTCTGGAAGAGTCCTGAGCCATTTATGTACATGACAAGTTCAATCTCTAGAGTTCTACCTAGATCCTATCCATCTCTGAACATCAAGCTCCTTAAACTTCCAAGAGCTTGAAATAGGAAGCAGACATCAATGGACTCTGTAGCTACCAGTGCCAATGGACCACTGTATCTTTTACTGCTAAGAACTAACAACCATGTGACTTTGCTTACGTTGGTCCAATCTGGTCAGGCATAGCTCACTTACCATGTTCCTTCTTTACAAGACATGGCAAAAGCAGGGCATTAGATCAATAGTCAAGATTGTAGTTTCTGATTGTTAGTGACCATATTGACCAGATTATTGGTTTTGTCTTTAAAAAAAAAAGCCACCAATAATGCTTGCAAAGGTTGGATTAGACAGTACACACAATTTTCTCGATAGTGGTCCCGCCTATCACTATCTTGGAAAAAGCTTCCATCACTCTCATAAAGTATTCATGTGGAAGCAATGAAGGATTGTCCAATGTCTGCTATCTAAACACTATTGAATTTTTTCAAACCATGAACAAAAGGTTAAAGGCGACTGGATATTAAAAAAAATTATATCTATATGAAAAAAGGCAAATTAAAATATTATGCTACAATTTTAACACAAATAAGGACTTAAATTAGTCCAATTTTTGTTAAATATTCATTAATACTCTAAATTATAATTCACATCTAAAAATTATTTTTAATTAAATATATTTAGAAGCTGGACAATAAGTTGAATTGAGTTGACTCGGCACTAAAGTCAACGTATCTAGTACACAAAATTTTTCATTTTAGGTGGATCTGAGTTTGTATTTTTACAAAAAAGACTATTTATGTGATATAAGTTTGTGACCTTATGGTTACAAATAAACAACTTTACCAATTGTTCTAAAACTCACCCTCTAAGTTAAATCGACAAAAGTTTATAAATTAAAATAATATTATATTGACAATCTTATTCGAGTTAATTCAATTCTTTTAGATCAGGTCAATCCGACTATGATTGATCCAAGTCTGTGAGGTCAAACCTAGTTAGTTTTTTAAATTTAAGAGATAACATATCTAAAAGTGTCTAATCTTTTGAAAAATTTTCAATTTAGTGTCAAACTTTTCCAAAATTTTCAATTTAGTATCTAACTTCTCAAATTTTGTATGAATTAGGTCAAAATATTGCTTTTGTTGATTTAACTAATAGATACACCTTCACGTGATATTTTGTGGTCACACTATACAAGTTTTAAAAAGTTGATTACTAAATTAAAAATTAAAAATTAAAAATTAATAATAATAATAATTAATTAATTACATATTTAATTTATATACCTAAATTCAAACTTGATCCAAGTTTTTATCAACTTAAATTCGAACCATTGATTTTTAAATAAGCTAACCTTAGGCATATTCTTTAATCTAATCCTATAATTCATGCTACATTCGTAAGTTTATATTTTAAGGGAATGTTTAATAAAAATTAATAGTAAATTAAAAAACTCTCAAACTTATCTTAATTTTGCAATTATGACCTGAAGTTTAAAAAATGGTGCTAAAATAACTGACCTTTTAATTTGTTACAAAAATAATCCAATGTAACCTTCCTATTAACGACACTGAAGTGGATGCCATGTCAACTTTTTGTATATGCCACGAGGCTTCCATGTGTACAATATTTTCTAACTAATCAATATTTATTTTATTAAATCTTAAAATCTAAACCTAATTTTGGTAAATACTTGAAACCAATTAGGTGTGAATTTATTTGGTATTTTTTATAGGGTTTGTCATTGATTGTTGAGCTCCAATTGTGATTATTTCAACCATGGTTCTTTTACTACTTCCCTTCCCATCGTTGCTCCAATATGTTTACTGCAATTGCGATTGCTTATTCTTCCTAGTGCATTTTATGTTTTTGCTTCCTTCTCTTGTCTGTTGTGCTTCGCTTCCTAATTTTGATAGCTCGGTCGTGAAATCACTGCATTTAGTTTTCCATTTATGCTTTAACTACTTACCAAATAAGAAGAGTATTTGCTTCAACTTCATTCCATTTTGTTGTCATCATTTTTGTTGAAGTATTGGTTGTCTAAAAGCACAATCGAAAGGAGTATTATGTATACTCAACCTTTAAGTTCACAGTAATCTTACTAACAATTACTAATAATTATACAACAGTAATTGGTAGTAATAACACTCAAATCATTACTTCTTCAGGGTTCAAAAACATATAATACCTTAAGACTATTAATTTGTTCTTCTTGTTACAAAGCTAAGTAGACGCCAATGTTTTATCAATACTAAAAAAATCCATAGATGTCATATAGTTTCTTAAGTTCTTTGTTTGATATAAGAATATGATACAAATACCGTGATAAATAAATAAATGAAGCAGATGTTTCCTTTGTTAACCATTGATATTGGAAGGTTCAAATTTGTTGCTTAGTTATATTCCATATTATAGTCTTTTTTTTGGATACACTTATTGAGCAAAAGGTATTAGTTCTGACCTAGATTAACTATACTCCAATCATAGTCAGTTCTAGATTTTTTTTTTCTTATTTGAGTTAGAAATTTAAACTAGTGAAGATTTCATTAAAACATCTATTTAAGCTTCCTTTAATTTTTGTTCAGAGACTGATAAGTTTAACAAAGTGTGTTCAATCATAAGTAATCCACATACTGTATGCATTCCCCCTTTAAAGGTGTTAGCACCATTTCCTTTTTACTAGTATGACAATCTAAAAAGTCTATAAGATCTATAAAGTTGTTCTTTAATTTTAGAGGAGTCAGTTGTTCTTTAATTTTAGAGGAGTCAGAAGTTCCACGTGAAACCCTAATAGTACTAATTTTGATGGTACTTTAATCATAAAAGTGTATCCTTATACCTAGTGTTGGTTATAATGAGAACTAATACAACCTTCATATTTATTTCATTCCTAATGATATATGTAGCCTAACTTATCTCTTGTGTTTAGTGTTTAATATGATTTTGTTGGAAACTAATATTGAAATCTTTTGTTTGAAACTAACACTAAAATTCTTTGTAATGCAAATGTTGGTTAGTTTTGAATTTCATAATGGTGGGGTATTGGAAAGAAATGAAGAAAAAAATATGTTAGGGGAAAGATCAAAAGGAAGAGGCTATTGGTTTTTATGAACTTAGTATGTTACTACTAAAAGGAGTATCGCAAGATAAAGGATAGAGAGTTCTATCTTTGTTTTACAAATTTCAAAAAGAGTCAATGACATGTTTGAAAGAGTTGAGTTTACACTAAGATAAGGAAATGTTGTCGATGCTTCAACATATAGAAGAATTGAACAACTACAAAGTTAAAATATAGTATGAGTATGGTTATGATAATCTTACAACTGATGGTGAAGAAATTGATTTTGATATCAACAATAAAGAGGAGTTATTCCAAGTTTAGGTGGAATAAGATGATGAACATTTTATTGTTATAGAGATGAGTGAATCATGAAATGATATAGGCGATGAAGGAATTTTTGCTATTGATGATCAAGAATATGTTAGTGTGAGAGATAATAAGAAGAAATAGAAAGAAGGTAGGTAGGAGGTTTGAATGTGAAGATATTGTGGATATGGTTGGAAATAGTGGAAAACATTGCAATGAATAGACATGAAAGATTTTTAGTTTGAATTTGGCAAGAAGTTTAAGGACGAGATTCAGTTTAAGGAGGCAATAAAAAATTATGCAATTACAAATGGATATAATGTTTCAATGGCATTGTCTAGTGTGAGAATGGAGGCTGATTGTGATCAAATTGTCCCTTTATGGTTTATGCTAGTTGGATTGGAAACCAAAAAACCTTTGAAATTAAGATACTGAAAACAAGCATACTTGCAAGAAAGTGTAAAGAAACAAGAAAGCTAGTAAGAAGTGAATTGTAAAAGAATTCTTACACAATTTTAGGAGGAACTCAAATCAACCAATTTTAAAGGAAGTATGCATTGCAAGTGACTAAATCTCAATGTTATAGGAACAAATGGGAAGCTATTATGATGCTATAAGGATTTGTGGAAGGGAATTAAATGAAATTATGGGCTTATAGACGAGAATTGAGACTAGCTAACAAAGAAGACTAATTAATTATCCAAAATGAACTTGATAAAAATTATGGACAATAAATATTTAAGAGGGTTTACATGGGATTTATCGCATTAAAGTATGGTTTCCTTGGTGGTTATAGAAAAATAATATGACTAAATGGATGCTTTTTAAAGACTTTTCTTAGAGGTGCTTTATTAACTATAATTGGCCATGATGGAAACAATCAGATGTACCCTATATGTTAGGTTATGGTTGAGGGAGACAATTACCAACTTGGCATTGTTTTTTAAGTCTTCTTAGAAAAGATCCAAACTTAAAGTGGGAATTCATGGAATTTTGTAACTGACCAATAAAAGGCACATTCTTTTTTTGAATACATGTTTTAAGCTATTATAATTATTCGTACTGTTTACTTGTACATATTTTTTGTATTATCATACTTACTTTATATTGTTTTGTGCATTCATTTATTTTTAGGGTTTAGTAGATGAATTGAAGAATCTCTTCTTAAAAGTTGAGCATAGAAAATGTGCCCAATATGTCCATGCTAATTAATCTAAATTGCATAAAGGCCACATATACAAGCACTTATTTTGGCAAGTGAATAGTTGCACAATAGAAGTGAAATTTGAGAAAATATTGGATTAATTGAATAACGTTTCAAAAAAAGGCTTATGATGACTTCAATGCATAAAATCCTAAGAATTTTGTGAAAGCATTTGTCAACACAAGAATAAAGTGTGAAATTGTTTGCGACAACATATCAAATACATTTGATGGATTCATTTATGAAGCCCAATCAAAAAGCTTGATCAATATGCTTGAGGGTATTCAAATTGCTTTAGTTACACAAATTCATAAAAAAAGAGATATGATGATCAAAGAGTGAGAAAGAAGATAAAGGTTGCATAAGAGGAAGCAAGGCATTGTATGACCAAGGTAAACAGAAGTTTGGTGTTTGAAGTTATGGATTTTACAAATAAATTTATTATTGGTTTACAAGCAAGAACATGACATTGTAGGGTTTGGGATTTAACAGGAATCTCATATAGGCATGCATTTACTTGTATATAATACCAGACGAAGGATATCAATAGGTATGTGAGTCGCACAAACATGAATGTTATGTAAAGAGTTATTAGTATGCGATACAATCTATTAGTGATATAAAATTTTGGTTGAAAACTGAAAACTTACAAACGATATTACCTCTATATATTAAGAAGATTCCTAGAAGGTTTAAAAAAGCTAAAAGAAGGGATAAAGATGAAGAATTATGGAATTAAAACAAGTTGAGCAAAGTTAGAGTACATATGAGATGTCCACATTGATTTGAATTTGATCACAATAAAGGGGGATGAAAAAAGGAACAATCTCCAAGATAACATGAAATTGCTAGGGTACTTGTATTCTTATTTATTATTGTATACAAGCTAAATATTCTTACAAATTGTATGTGTATAATGTACTGAAAACAAGGAAGACCACCAAAAAATTCGATGCCTACATCCAACATTGACAGTGGTGTAAGAAGAAAAGACAGACAATCAATATCTACAGGATCCAACACTACAACGTCCATCTTAATAAGGGAGAAGACGGTGGTAAGTGAATATTCACTTTTAATTTTGCTTAACTTGTTTTTACATATCATAAATATTTATTTATATATAGGCCGCTTAAGGATATTGAGTAACATTTGGAGAACTTAGTAGAAACACTTATTTTATGGTTTGTTACCAAATTATAATTTTTTGGCTATTTTTGTTATTTTTCTAAATTATTGATATTATATACTATTTGTTTATAACGTTTTATAGATGGGTGGAAGTTAATTTCAAGTATTTGAATCAACTCAAGTTTCTCAAAATACAAATATTCAAACAATTACCACAAATAGGAGGAGATTTAAAGTAAAGGTAAACAAAAATCAACTCCAAGAAAATCTGTAGTTGATGATGGTGAATCTACAATAAAAATGAACCTTGTTTAAATATTATTTTATAAATTGGATATATATTTGAACTTTGTATTGTGAATTTGGAGAAGGATTTGAACTTTGCTAATTGGTATATTATGTTGGATTGATTTATTTATGTTTTCTAAATTGGTATATTGTGTTGTCTTTTTGCAAATTGGTATATTATGTTGGAATTTTAACAAATTTGTATATTGTGTTGTGTTTTGCAAATTGGTATATTATGCTGGATTGATTTATTTCTATTTTTCAAATTGATATATTGCATTGTATTTTGCAGATTGGTATATTGTCTTGTCTTTTGCAAATTGGTATATTGTATAAGAATTTTAAAAATTGAGGTATGTGCAACAATACATCTTCATAACCAACGAGGACTTATCACACAATTGTATTTTGCAAATCAAAATAACTTTGTCATATAAATATTTATAAATACATTAAATGCTCCCAAAATACATAACTAGCATTTTTAATGATATGAATATAAACTAATAAAATATAATCAAACAAAAGCTTTGTCCCAAAGAGCAATGTTTGCTAAGATGCATCTGACGCCCACAAAAAATAGTCATATGGAACCTATAAAACAAAAATAAAGCATATATCAAACTTATATGAAATTTTGAAATGTTTGTGAATTATTATATAAACTCACCTCTTGTGAGCAACAATGAAACTTGTGGATAAAATTCTTACCCTATTCTATGGAAGACTTTTAGCAAAAAATATTACAACAACAAAATCATAACTATTTTACCAAAACCATATATCTATAAAACACTTACAGTTTAAATGATCATTATTCAATTTTATAAGACTAACATCATAGAAGCTATAACTGAAATAATCAAAATGCATTAATAAAAATATAAGGGCAATACTGTAACACACTACTATTATAGAAAATATACTTACATCTAGAGGACATTTGAGAACATACCCTATGAGAATGACATATTAGAGCAATCAAATTCACTATTATGGCATCATACAGAACATAAGTGATCATAAGTTCAACATTTCTCATTTCATTTCACAAACATCATTTACATTGCAATTTCATCTCATAATCCATATATGTACATTACAAAAACATCTGATAGTTTACTGTTCTTTACAAAATTATCTAACATGAAATAAGATGCTAACAGAAACAATCTATCTAAATTCCTTAGACATCAGCCAACAAGACCTTTGAGCCATTCTTGATTCCAAAATTGACAATGCTAGACTGTTACTAGATTGTCTTAGAAGCTAGGTCTTCTCAATACCTAAAAAACGACGTTGCACTTTTGATGAGTTTTGCGAACTCAGTAGTAAGTGAACCATCATTGATATGCTCACTAGAGTCAAAACACATCATCACAAGTATACAAGCAAATTCACAAGTATATCACATTAGCTTGAATCAATTTCCATAAACTTTTGTATACAAAATCACACTATACATTATACCTCAGTAAGCACATTATAATACAAACATGTCATATAATCTCTTCAAAACAATCCAATATTTCACCTCAATTATTCATATCATCAACATGTATACAAGTATTGCAGATCACTATATCAACAAAATTCAGTACTTTTTTTTTCAATCATTCACATGTACACAAACATAGCATAATATTATATCAACTCAATTTAGTCATTCTTTACAATGATTTACAGGATACATATAAAGATATATATGCAATGCATATGAGACTCCACTTTCATTTTTATTTTGTTGTGACTAAGCGCCTATTTAACTATTTTGTATCCATTGTGAATACTGGGTTCATTTCAGATACTGTCCCGTACTCATTGTGGATGCCAGGCTCATAAATCATTGAGCCTGTAGCTTTGTGTGCACATTTATGAGTTTTAAGCTCTTTTTCACGTTGGTCACTTCAATCACACATCTTTTATCTGATCATGCATATCAATGTAATGAAAATGCATCAAATCACATATTATGCTATCAATAACTCTCATTTAGTGTGCACATCATACACATTCGTCAAATCTATGTATAGCATTCAACATATAGTTGAGAACACAATTTTCATATTCATATCCAATCTGCAAACACTTTCAATACAGTCTCGAATATCAAACCCCTCAGACCATCTATGTTCAGAATTAACACAATCATATCAGTAACAGTTCAATATTTAACAATTAATTAAGAACAATTCAAATACAGTGAGTAAACATCTAGGTAAACTCACAGTATGCTCTAGATAGCTATTGCCTTGGTGAGCTAACAATATCTGGAAGCTGTTGGTCAATTTGTGCTTCTAAATCATGCAATACACACATATGTACACATTACTAACTTGTTTAATCAAATATGTACTCAATCATACACATGTATATGTGTTATGTTCAATGCATGCTCAATTGACTTTCCTGGGTATGTATTCATATACATAGATCTTAACTATTCAACTTGTGGTTATTGTAGGAAAATCCCGGGAGGAACATCACATGTTCCAGCAGCGGAAACAAAAATTTTTTATTCCCGGGACCTTCCCGAAACCCAGGATCCCGGTGTCGGTATGAAAACTCAAACCTGAATAGCCAATAGAGACTATCTCTAAAGGTATCCACGCAGAGATCAGAAAACCTAACCGAGTCAAACACTTTTGACCCGGGAATAGCTAGAACAGAATAAGAGCTGCTAGACCCTACCTCTGTCCTGGAGAGCTTGAGATCAGACGTTGAACCCTTGCTTGGAGTAGAGAGAAATCGATGGTTGCTTAAGGAGAAGAAGAAAATGAAGAAAAACCTTTCAACTTAACACTTTAAGCTTTTTCTTCTTCTTTGGAACCCTAGCTGCCGTCGATACCCACATGAACTAAAGCCTCCTTATGTTCTTTTTAACTAATTAAAAAGCCTCCATAAGGTTAGGACATGTGTAAGTCATTTTAACCATTAATCCATTAAATGATTAAAATAACAAGTTTGAAAAGTCAAACTCTTAACCTCTCCTCCCTCATTCCACGCACATGGGCTTATATATATAATATTAATTAATTAATTACTTAATTAATTAACATATATATAATTACTAAGAGGTCCAGTCAAACTGGGGTCGGTCCTACCGGCCTACCGGGCCCCG
>JANIHY010000005.1:67498678-67518680 GCA_027479065.1 Erythroxylum brevipes | reverse complement strand
TTAAACAATGCCTTATGCTCTCCGTCCGTTACAAACAATCTTATTTCAGTTTCACAATTCTGTCGAGATAATAATAAATCCATTAAAATTTTCCCTTTTTCCTATATTGTGAAGGATCTGGTGACGGGGGCGCCGCTGGTTCGAGGAGAAAGTAGTGGACGACTCTATCAATGGCCACCGACAAATTTCAATGATTTACCAAGCTGTCGTGTGGCTGTATCAAGTGACCTGTGGCATCAGAGGTTGGGTCATCCTAATCACCAAGTTTTAAATCAAGTTTTCAATCAATTTTCCATTTCAAAAAGTAATTCCAAAATTTCTGTTTGCAACTCATGCATTTTGAATAAAATGCACAGGTTACCCTTTTCTAAAAACACTTTGTAAACTCAATTTCCCTTGCAAGTAGTATATAGTGATCTTTGGGGTCCGTCTCCGGTTTTGTCGATTGATAAAAAACGTTACTATGTTTTATTTGTCGATCACTTCGCTAAGTATATGTGGCTCTACACTCTCAAAATAAAGGATGAAGTTTTAAAAAATTTTCAACAACTGCATCCCATACTTAAGCGTCGATTTCAAACAAAAATTGACACTATATACCGATGGTGGTGGTGAATATCAAAGCCTTGATGCATACTTAAACCAAACTGGTATTGAACGAAGACACCGACACATCATAGAAACGGCCAAAACTATCATGCATCAAGCATCCATGCCTTCTCAATTTTGGTCCTTTGCTTGTCAACAAGCTGCATATCTTATAAATAGGTTACCCACTCTAATATTAGAAAACCTAAGTCCGTATGAGGTGCTATTCAAAGAAAAACCCAACCTTGAATCCATTAAAACATTTGGATGTTTTTGTTACCCGTGGTTGAAACCGTATGCCCAAAACAAGCTTAATCCCAAATCAAAACCCTGCTTATACTTAGGCTTCTCTACAAAGTATCACTCGCATCAATGTTTTGATTTCACGACCTCCAAGATTTATATAAGTCGGGATGTAGTCTTTTATGAAAAAAATTTCCGAGTGCAAATCGACAATTTTGGTACAAAGGAAATTTGTCGTTTATCTCATGGGAAAATTCCCAATCTAAACTTTTGGAAACAAATAATCACATTATACAACCTTGCTTTGAATTACCAAACAATTTGCAGGTACAGTTGCCCACTACTTCTTCTCTAGCGTCATTCGTTGATATAGGTATACTTTTTGATTCCTTTGCTCCCACCAATTTGCAGCAACACAATGAACCTGAGTCTCCCTTGCCCTCAAATCCCAACCTCACTTAACCATATTTTCACACTTACCATCGTCGCAGTAGCTCCTTACCAACTACGCCTTCCCAGAATGCATCCGATTCCCATCTCATACAACTTGGCCAACCCACCCAACAGCAATCGGTCATAACCGAACCTCACCAAACCACACAGATACTGCCTGACATAAACCATGACCAACCTCGACAAGCCACAACCAATACAAAACCTTCAAAACCAACCCACCACATGGTAACACGGTCCCAGACAAATAGCCTAAAACCGAGGCAATTCCATGTCACTACATCCCCGACATATAAACCAAGAACATACAAAATGGCCCAAAAACATACCCACTGGCAGCTTGTAATGCAAGCCGAATATGATGCTTTAATACGAAATCGAACATGGAGCCTTGTCCCATACGATGCTTCCAAGAATATTGTGGACTGTAAATGGTTATTTCGTGTCAAATTTCATGCTGATGGTTCAATTGACAGGTATAAGGCACGGTTGGTCGCGAAAGGGTTTACTCAGCGCCCTGGCATTGATTATCATTCGACCTTTAGCCCGGTGGTGAAACCAGTTACAGTCCGATTAGTCCTTACCATTGCCACGTCTCTCTCATGGCCAATACATCAACTAGATGTGAACAATGCCTTTTTGCAAGGCAATCTCGATGAGGAGGTGTACATGCGACAACCACCTGGCTTCGAATCAAAATTGAACCTATCTTATGTGTGCAAATTGAACAAGGCAATCTATGAGCTGAAACAAGCTCCTCGAGCTTGGTATACTGCTATCAAGAATTATCTGGTGGACTATGGATTTGTGACAGCTAAGTCCGACTCATCCCTCTTTATCTTCAACAAGTCGAGATTCATTGCTTATGTGCTTGTCTATATTGATGATATTATTGTCACAGGGAATACCATTCAAAGGGTACAACGTATCATTGCTGCGCTTTCAACTCGTTTTTCTCTCAAGGATCTTGGCACACTTCACTACTTCTTGGGTATCGAAGTCTCATATGATTCAACTAGTATGTACTTATCTCAGCAAAAGTATGTTCTGGACTTACTTGAGGATATGAATATGCTTGATTGTAAAGGTGTGCAAACCCCGATGAGTCCGACCACTGATTTCACCTCTGGCTCATCAGCAGAGACTGTTGATGCTTCCCTCTATCGTCGCATCATTGGTAAACTGCACTATTTGTCATTTACAAGACCTGATATTGCCTTTGCGGTTAACAAATTATCGCAGTTCATGCACAGCCCAAGTGAAAGTAATTGGCGTGCAGCGAAACGCATCCTCCGATATTTGCACCAGACTTTAACTATGGGAATTCGAATTACACGTGAGCCGAACCCGCAATTGGTTACATATTCAGACTCGGACTGAGCTAGGGATCCTATTGATCGTACGTCAACGACGGGCTATGTTGTATATCTGAGAAGCACTCCAATTTCTTGGCCATCTAAGAAGCAGCGCTCAATGCCTCGGTCGTCGACAGAAGTAGAGTATAGGGCTGTAGCAGCTACTGTATCTGAAATAAACTAGATTCAACACTTATTGCTTGAACTTCGCTTCCTGCTATTGACTGTTCCAACGGTTCTTTGCGACAATGTGAGTACAACATATATTTGTGCAAATCCAGTTTTTCACAATCATATGAAGCATGTTGCCATTGATTTTCATTTTGTAAGAGAGCAAGTTCAAACTGGTACAATCAAGGTTACTCATTTGCATTCGGCGGATCAAGTTGCGGACATTCTCACCAAACCTCTACCACGTGCCACTTATCTTCGTAATCTATCCAAATTGGGTTTGGTTGATCATATCTCCAACTTGAGGGGGCGTAATAGTGTAACTACTTAACGACAAACTCAGTTAGTTGTAAATATATTTACTGTATGATTAGCTGCCTAATTCCTAAGAATAGATATGGGAGTTTCCGTTTAGTTGTAAATATATTTACTGTATGTTAGCTGCCTAATTCCTAGGAATAGATATGGGAGTTTCCATTTGTTTTGAACTCCATCTGGTTTGAATTTCAAATGTAAATTTGTAATCTGTTTTGAGTTTAAATACTCACAATCAATAAAAGATCGATACAGCTTTTTTACAATCCTTTAAGATCAGGGCCTTCTTGCCCTCGTCAATGAGATCATAGCAAGAGAAACTCCGCAGACTTCAGGTTAGTTAACTTACCTTGATGATGAAGGCTTTTGCGCTTCAGGTTAACCGAAGTTGGTCAAGAAGATTTTCAATGAGATGATCAAAAGACCTCACGAGTGAAAGTTGATATAATTGCTTGGAATAGATTGGTATAAGGATAGTGTAAAGCCGGGTTGGTTAAAGGAAGCAGAGTAATCTGGAGAATGGTTAATGCTAGTAAAGCTACCTATGGAAGTCTTGCAAGTGGTATTGCCCTCGCCAGAAAACCAGGAGAGGTACTATTGCTATGGAAGGAAGTGCAGGAAAGGTTATAAAAGAGGAAGGAGATTCTGATCTAGCTAAAATATGTATAAGAGCTGCAATTTACAGCAAGGTTTTAGAAACTGTGGCTTGTATGGAACAGAATGGGATACCACCAAATGAACCCAAGTATAAGAAGATAAATGCATTCAAGGATGTGTACCTGTAAGCATGCTTCTAAGGCCAGATAGGACAGGAGAGAAAGAAAGAAGGCAGCCGAGGCTTCCTCAAGTGGCAGTTAGACCCGATTGCTATAGATATTTATGGCCGCTGTTTACTATAATCTGATCTGTACTTGTATACTATATCACTGAGATTGAAGTACGTTAAGTCATATAGCTAGAGTTCAGGATGTAATATTAACTTTACAGAGCCAAGTGAAGCATAAGTGGATCTGTGTAATGGGAAATCTGAGGACGTGCATGTAATTGCTGTGTGAGTGGAAGGATATGACCATTTCTTGTGGACTTTGACTCTCCTCCCAAAAAATGAATGCAGGTTCTGCATGCAGACAGCCGATTGACCACAATGATCACAGACAGTATTATCAAAGTGTTTCCAAGAGCTTCAACCCTTTGACCTTGACGATTGACTTCGTGTGTAAGATGATGTTAGTACCTGCATGAAGAGGACATTAGTTAACTAAAATTGTTGGCTAGTGACTAATCTTGCCAAGCTGTGGTCATAGTTTAGGAAGTTATTCATGCAAGCAAAGGAATTGTCCAGGATTGTCAATATATCCCTGATCAAGGATTTGAAGCGAAAGAGCAGGTCGTTTATGGAAGATAAAACAGTACGTAGACTCTGAGGGCACAGGATCTGTAGAGTGCATTTCAGTACCTGAAATGTTTTCGGTCCCTTCTTAAGAAGATATCCGACACTATTCAAGTTATCCACAAATACATCAATATCAGGCACTCTCAGATCAATCCTGTCCGCCAAACTGTAAATTTCCTGGAATACAAAATTGAATGGGGATTTATGGAGAGCTTCATATTAGGAGGTATTACTATTGGGCAGAAATGGAGGAAAAAAAAATTTCGCCTACAGCGATTGAAAAGGTATCTTTCTGCTGCAACTCCGACTGCTTATTAAGAGCACTTAGGAACCTTTTTGCCTCTTTCTGTTGACTCATTCCACCACTCCGGCCAAAATCCACGCAACCATGCTCATCGACATACTTATCATAAAGTGATTCTTTCATTATTTCAACCACCTCCTGCAAACAGCTCATGTTCGAAACCGGAAGTCATGTTATATATAGATCGGAAGCAGCGCTCTTCCAAAATACAATCCAGGAGGATGGTTAAGTGTCAAAAACTTCAAGGTTCACTAACCATTGCATCTTGGGCTGTTATTTCTTCTCTTAACTCAATGCGAGCTCTAGCTTCCGCCAACCTTACCAAACTTTCCAATTGCCTTGCTGTTATTGGTGTACCATCGGCTGATGTATTGCGGTCTCTAAGTCTTAAATAAAACTTTTGAAGTACTTCTGCCGCTGGTCTAGACATCCTTACCAACAAAACCACTCAAGTCTCCGTATCAGTAATGGTAGTTACAAGGTGGAGATTATGCGAAATGCCAAAGAGATCAGAATTACCTGGGAAAGATGTAATTTCTTGCATAAGCAATATATTTGCGGATAAGTGGACTTGGCAATGGAGAAAAATCAGAATCCTTCCTTGGGTCAAGTCTCAACCTTGAAACTAAAGAACAACCTATGGTTGTATCTATGCCTCCGTCATTTTGTGAAGCTGCATTTTGTACAATCAAAACACAATTATTCACAGGAAAAACTGAAATTCCTAATAACATGCACTAGTTTGCCATAATGCTTCGTTAATTCCACTTTCCAAGAGGAAATAAAACAAAAGGGGGCAGTTAGCTACCTATACGTTGCTTTTTCGCTGCTGATGACTGTTCTCCGTGTCCAGCATGAAGCTGCAAGGTTATCATAAACATTTATCCGTCAACATCTTGTTATTCCTGAGAACAAATATCCCAATATGTAAATATCAGAGAAAAGAACTTACGGACATTATGTGGTCTGAGACTCTTTTATCCTGTACTTCATCAGGTTTATCAAGTAATATAAAAACCAAATCAAATCTCGTGAGCAGAGCAGCACTCATTTTCAAATTTTCGTTTACTGTCTTCGCACGGCTGCAATTTAGATTTTATACAGCCTAAAATCAAATTGTATATTTAGGAATAACTATTTGAGATTTCAAAATTATCAACTGTAGGAAATGATTGACATCAGCCAGTCCATGTTTTGACCGACATCGGACATTTAGCCAGCTCACGTAGCTGTCAGGGACAAGTTCCTTGAAACCAAATCTATGAATTTCACCTATTATTTATTATTATCAGGCAGCATTAAAGGAAAGAAACACATATAAATCAAATTCAGAAATTACTTGTAATGGCCACCAACGGGGTTTGCTGCTGCTAAGATAGAAGTTCGTGCTGATAAACTTGCTAGCAGACCAGCCTTTGCAACAGATACGCATTGTTGTTCCATGGCTTCCAGAAGCGACTGTGGTAGTCCCATTGTCAGCTGAGGCAGCTCGATTAAACAAATAAAAGAATTTGTTACCAGTCAGGTTAAACCTGATGTTCTGCAGACATTTTATCAAATTCGTCAATACAACATAATCCACCATCAGCCAGAACCATTGCACCTATTGGAAATAAACTCATCATTAATAATCTCTCTCTGAATATTTATAAGCTGCAAAGATAATATGCAGGAACCTTAGATTGAGCTACAAGAACCAAAGTTTTCATTAATAGACGAGCTAGTGACCATGCGAACCACACTGATAAGTTCCTTATCTGAAATTACCTAAGTAATTATGTCTTCAATTCTTTTTCGTGTATTTTCTGTTATCATTACCCGTCTGTCAAATACGGATCTCCACTGACCACTGAGCTATTGCAATCAACAATAAGATGGAAGCTTTTAAGGTCACATTATGGTTTCTCCCAAGCATGGGAGAACAGTTAACAGTCAAATTTTGCTCATCCATCCATGATCAATACTACAGGTGAACACTCATTTTGCAAAACTGTTACCAGCTTATAATAAGACAATCTATGCAGCATGCTCTAAAAAGCGAATAGGAAGATGAATACCAGCTTCAAATGCATAATCACTTGTTACGGCATCCCTAACTACAGCCACAGTAAGGCCGGCATTGGTTGTGGCATTGCCACACACATAGATCCCACGAGGGGAAACAGCTGCTGCAGCCTGCAGTAACTGGCTCTTGCCTAGTCCAGGATCACCTGGAAAAGTATCGTTTTAAGTTATTTTCTGCTCATATTTGTCCCCAAAGTAGGAGAAAACAAAAAATGTTGCTAGTGCAGCAATGCAGCATGTACATTCCACTATAGCAACAATAGAATGATAGAAAGATTTGGAAAGTACCAACAATTATTACATGGATGTCTCCTCTGACAGGAACCTTGTCCTGGTCCATTGAATACTTCCTTACACCTCCAAACAATGCTAACGTCATCCCAGCTGTTAAAAGAACATGAATTGGGCCCCAAATGCTTAAACAAATATAAGGTACAATCACAACAAATAAGCTATAAACAATTCGAGAAAAGTAGCTTATTTATTACCATCCATGTAGTATTCAAAAGGTATTCCAAATGCCTATTAGAAAGTTTACTACTATCAGTGAAAGAAGTAGAGAATTAGAATACCATAGGCAACTGGTTAGGCATTATATTTCAAATGTTGGCAAATTTAGTATAACATGGTGTTGAGAAAACTGGGTAATTTTTCCTCTAAATCAAATAATTAATGAAATGAACCGATTCGATAATACCCAAGAAATATCACAATGACCTTCTAGATGGTATTACTAGTCCACGTAAAGTTTCAGGAAAGGACAAAGCGGTCACAAATGATCCCACTTGAAATCCGGCCTTCTAGACAAAAATTACGTGCACAGCGTATTTATCACAACCTAACCCGTATATACACACGATTATTAAATATACCCAAATAAATTAAACACAACACTACAAATGTACCCGAAAAATAATATTGAATACTACACTACAACTTGAAAAGCAACAAGACAATAAATGCAAAATAATAAAAGCGATAAGAAAGAACACACCCGGAAATTTGATAATGGAGTTTGGCCAAATGCGCCTAGTCTCCGAACACTTCTCAAATGGCCCGCTTTTATTTAAATATGGGAGAAGAGATATAAATTTGGGATAGATATCAATAGGACGGGAGAGCCCTTCTTTTATAGCTCTCAAACTACTTAGCATTTGATAATGTATCAATATGGGATAAAAATTGGTTCTAGTAACCCACCAATGTGGGATCAAAACATTGATGTCAAAAGATAACAAATCTCCACCTTGGCACAATTTTTGATCCCACCAAATACAAATCTTCTCAATCAAACAAAAGATAAAACGATCCTTGTAGTGCTTCCAAATTTGTGCCGACTCAAATGTGTAGGGTATTTACCAAGTTTAAACAATGTTCAAACTTGATTCTTATAACCACCTTGGTGAGCATATCTGCAAGATTCTCTGTAGTTCAAATCTTCTGAATAAGTATCTCCTCTTTTTTCAAAATTTCTCGCACAAAATGATAGCAAACATCAATGTACTTTGTCCTTGCATGAAAGACTTGATTCTTTACTAAATGAATAACTCTTTAACTGTCAAAATATACCTCCAATTGTTTCTGACCAACTCCCAAGTGTTTAAGCAACCTATGAAGCCAAATTGCCTCTTTTACAACTTCTGTAATAATCATATACTCTACCTTTGTTATAGACAAAGCCACCGTTGACTGCAAAGTAGACTTCCTATTAACTAACGCTTTTTCTAAAGTGAACAAATAGCTAATTGTAGACCATCGTTTATCTAAGTCACCTACATAGTCAGAATCGCAATATTCCACTACACATTGACCAAGTAATTTATCTCGCTCAAATGTTAAACCAACATTTACGATATCTTGAATATACCGTAGAATTCATTTCACAGCTTGCCAATGAACCTTACTCGAATCATGCATGTACCTGCTTACAACACTAACAGCCTGTAAAATATCTAATCTTGTAAACATCATTGCATATATCAAGCTTCCAATTGCATTAGCATGTGAGACTTTTGTCATGTATTCTCGCTCTTCATATGACTTTGAAGATAACTGACTACTTTGTTTTAAATGAAGAGCAAATAAGGTACTAACAGGTTTTGAATCTTTATGTATACCAAAATATTGTAATACCTTTTTCAAATACTACTTCTATGAAAACCAAAGCTTGCCTCTCTGTCCTTGCTTATTTTCATGCTAAGAATCTTCTTGGCTTCTCCTAAATCCTTCATCTCAAACTATTTATTCAACTGAGTCTTTAATATGTCAATTTCACTTTGGCTCTTTGCCGCAATCAGCATATCATCAATATATAAGAATAGGTAGATGTAGGACCCATCATGAAGTCTGTGCAAATACACACAATGATCGTATTTTCTTCTTGTATATTTTTGACTCTTAATAAGCTTGTCAAATCGATTGTACTACTGCCTTGGATATTGCTTCAGTCCATACAATGATTTGTTCAATTTGCAAACCCAATTTTCTTTACCAACAACTTTGTATCCGTCTGACTGAAACATATAGATTTCCTCCTTCAAATCATCGTGTAATAATGCAATCTTTACTTCAAGTTGAGCTAGCTCCAAATTTAAATATGCTACCAAGGCCAACAAAATTTTAACGGAAGAATGTTTAACAATCGGAAAAAATATCTCATTATAATCAATTCTTTTCTGAGTGGAGTCTTTAGCTACCAACCTTGCCTTATAGTGAATATCATCTTTGTCAAAAAATCCTTCTTTCTTTGCAAATACTCATTTGCATCCAATTGCCTTCTTTTCTTTTGATAGTTGTGTCAGCTTCTATGTTTTGTTCTTCTCAAGAGATTACATTTCCTTCTCCATGTACCTACCCATCTATCACTTTCTAAATTTCGGATTATTTCTGGGAACGTAGATGGAACATCATCAACAACTGAAAGTGCATAAGCTATTATGTCAATAAAACGAGCAAGTTTTTGAATTTCTCGTCTCATCCTTCTAGCTGCAATTGACTCTGATTGCTGCGGAGGTTCTTCAATCAAAACCTCTTCCTCATCTGACTCTTCTTTTGCTATAGGAGAGTCACTAGTAGTGCTTTTCGCTGAGATCACCATTGTCTGTTCAAACTCCATCTGCTTCAACATACACTCCACCTACTGCGAATTACCATCAACCCCTTCTAAAATTACCTTATTTAACATGGTAGATTCATCAAAGATAACATCCCTACTAACAGTTGTCTTCTTTGACTTTAAATATTATAAACGATATCTCTTAACTTCAGCATTGAAGCCCATAAATTGAGCCTTCTTTACTTGTGGGTTCAACTTTGATTCATTCACATGATAATATGCGATAGAACCAAAAATATGCAAAAAATCGTAATCTGTTGTAGGTTTTCTGAACCATACCTCTAAAGGAATCTTGATGAAGGCAAGCGATTGATGAGATGTTAAACATATGTCATAACCTCGGCCCAAAATTTTTTGCCTAACCCAACATTGAACAACATGCAACGAACTTTCTTCACTAGTATCTTGTTCATACGTTCCAACATCCCATTTTGTTGTAATGTTTTTCTAACTGTGAAATGTCAAACTATGCCACACTCTTAACATACTTTCAAAAAAGATTACTCTTGTATTCTCCGCCATTGTCTATTCGAATAACTTTAATCTTCCTTCCCGTCTAGTTTTTAACCTGGGTTTTCTACTTAAGGAAAACCCTAAGCACATCATCTTTGTTCTTCATAATAACCACTCACACTTTTTTGAAAAAATTCATCAACAAAAATGACAAAATAATGCCTACTTCCAAGTGACAAAATCTTGGAAGGTCCCCATACATCTGAGTGCACATAATCTAGAATTCCCTCGGTATTATAGATAGTAGTGCCAAACTTCACTCTTTTTTGTTTTCCCAGAACACAATGCTCACAAAATTCTAATTTGCAAGTCTTCGTACCTTCCAACAATCCTTATTTGACAAGAATTTGCAAGAATTCTTCACCATGTTTCAATCGCATATGTCATAGCTTTGTTGCCTCTACCTCCTTCTTGCTACTTGAAGTTGTTGCCGCTACCATCCCAACCACTGTACTACCTTAGTAATAATACAAATTATCCTTCCTCATACCTTTCAACATTACCAATGCTTCTGAAGTTGCTTTAAGAATTCTATCTCATACCATTACTACCAAGCCTTTTGATTCTAAAAATCCCAAAGAGATAAGAGATTCTTTTTCAGCTTTGGCACGTACCACACATCCCTCAAAATTCTGAAAAATTCATCATGATTCCGCAGCTTAATTGAACCTATCCCGGTTGTTTTACATGGATTATCATTACCTATGTAAAAAACCCCACCATCGAGTTCTTCAAAATCAAAAAACCACTCCCAAGACATATGGTAGGAGCAACCTGAATCCAAAATTCACTCATCTGAATGCGATGTTGAAGACAAAATTACCAAAGAAATATCTGATTCCGCGTTACTTTTACACTCTGCAACATTTGCATCTTCCAGAGCCTTCCCTTTCTTTTTTAATTTTGAACAGTCTTTCTTCCAGTGTCCTTTCTCATGACAGAAAGCACACTCATCTTTGGCAACTCAACTTTTTCATTTGGATCTTGCTCTTCTCCCCTTTTACTGGCTTTGCTGACGACCTCTTGCTACTAATGCTTCATCTGCTATAGTTGTTTTATTTTTTATTTTGTATTTCTTTCTCAATTCATGACTATACAAAGCAAAACATACAGCATCTAAAGATACATTTTCCTTTCCATGAAGTAACAGTCTCCAAGTGTTCAAATTCATCGGAAAAAGATGATAACAACATCAAAAACCAAATCTTCATCCCCAAATTTCACATTCAAATTCAACAGGTCTACTACTAACTGATTAAACATAGTAATGTGTTCATTCATAGTAATATCTGGCCGATAATCAAATCAAAACAACCCTTTCTTCATAAGGAGCTTATTCTGACCACTCTTTTTCAAAAATTTATCCTCCAATACCTTTCATAATTTATGTGCAAAAGTCTCTTTCTTGAAAGCATACTTCTACCCTCTGGACAGACATGATTGAATTGTTCTGCATGCCAATCGATTTATGATATTCCAATCCTTATCCTCAACATCTTCTAATTTCTATTCGTCAATGATAATGTCCAAACCCTACTGAAAAAGGGAGTCCAAAATCTCTTCTTGCCACATGCCGAAATAGCCAATATTGTCAAATATCTCCACCGCCAATTTCAAACTTGACAATAGAATCCTCGATCATGATGTTGAGGAAGCCAATGTCCCTGGTGTTTCTTGATCATTATGTGCTATTACAGACTCAAAATATAGTATTCAATATAACAAAAATTACAAACAAACCAAGGACAAATTGACTCTGATACCACTTGTTGGAAAAATAGAGTAATTTTTTTTCTAAATCAAACAACTAGTGAAGTGAACTGATTTGGTAATACCCAGGAAAGATCACAATGACTCCTAGACAGTATTAGCATTTCATGTAAGGTCTCAGGAAAAGACGAAGGAATCATAAATGATCCAATTTAAAATTCAGCCTCCTAGACAAAAATTACGTGCACGGTGTATCTATCACAACCTAACCCACGTATACACACGAATAGTAAATACCCTCAAATAAATTGAATACAACATTACAAATGTACCCGACAAATAATATTGAATACTACACTACAATTTGAAAAGAAACAAAACAATAAATGCGAAATAATAAAAGCGATAAGAAAGAACACACTCAAAAATTTGATAACGGAGTTCAGCCAAATGCGCCTAGTCTCCGAGCACCTCTCAAATAGCCCACTTTTATTTACATATGAGAAAAGAGATACAAATTTGGAATAGATATCAATGGGAGAGGAGAGCCCTTCTTTTATAGCTCTCAAACTACTCGCCATTAGATGATCTATCAATATGGGATTAAAATTCGTACTAGTAACCCACCAATGTGGGATCAAAACATTAATGCCAAAAGATAACACATGGATCATTGTTGTATATTTCCAGCCGCATCGTATGACTATAAATTGATAAATAATGATCTGAACATCCTTGCATGCCAACTAGATGAAAGATGCAGTGGAAATAGCGTAAAGTTTTAATTAGAAAAAAGCCTTGGAAGCCCTCAAGAGAAAGATTTACCTTTAACAAGTTCATGTCCATAGATTGATGGACATATTGATTGAAGTATCTGGCGGAAGATATCTGAACCATGTTCTTCTGAAAACTTCACAATGAATTCCAAATCCCTTGATGAGAATGAATATAAATCAGACAATTTTGTGGCTCTGTTACTGGATGTAGAATCTTGCATATCTTCAGATGTTGATTGGGACTTGGAATTTTTTATGGAAATTACTTCAAGATACAAAAAATAAAATCCTTGGTTTTTGCTTTTTGATTTTCCTGCAAGTATAAAGAGTCCAGATAAATGTGCTAAGCAATGGTTTAATAGCCTCAAAATGTCTATGATGAATGCCGTACATACAACATTTCTTGGATAGTTTCATGTTACTCGTAGAAACATAAAGGGCCTAAAAAGTTCTAAACTATCAACTTCCCAACTTCCAGGACCATTCGTTCCATATGTAGTCACAGGTGGTATCAGGCATCAGAATGAAGTCCAAGGGTGAAAATTCAACAAGAATAACACATTAACATGGTAGACATTCCCATATGGAAAACTTTTTTGACCTATCGCGGTGATTCTTTTCATTTAGAAAATAGAGCACTAAGTGCATAACACATGGGTTCCTGTTGATGAACCAGTTTTAGAAAGGCAGGGAAGATACATTGACCCCAAACATCCACATAAATTATGCCTAAGATAATGAAGCTATTTGTGTACAAGAGAGAATATGCTATATGTACCTCCTCCTATGTCCATGTAATTATTGATACTTCTTATGATTCCAGTAACAGTCACCACGTCACCAGGGATACACGCATCAACAAGATCTTCAGTTAGTTCACATTCCACAGTTCTAGGTACCCTCCCATCTTCATGATCTTCGGGCCTCAGTAACTCCTGTATTCTGGACGGATTACATTGACAAGGCAATATGTAAGTGCCAGAAAGATATAAAAGAAAATCAGCAAATGCTGCCATGCGCTTGCAAGAAAACCTATCCCCACATCTGGACCAAATTAAGCTTTAGAAAGATTGAAGTTTTGATTTGTACAAGACATAGGAGATAACCTTATTTTCTGAAAATCTATGGCTACTGCAGAAGATCGAATAGGCTTGAAAGTTCTGCTCTTGCACCCATTTAAATTGCAAGCAAATGGTGGTGAAAACTTTCCATCGGGAAAAATCCGATCTATGTTGGATTTACATTTTTCACAGTCAAAAGTCAACTTGACAACCAGTGGCTTGACGGTGGTGACTTTCACAACGGTTCCCCGCACAGAAACAAGCTTTTCTGTCACGTTACAGGAGATCAAGTGATTCATAGCAATCCCTCAACATGGAATAAACCGGAATGCAAAGATATATCCAAAATCTGAATTCTTAGGCCATAAAAAGCAGGAAATTTTTAGATTAAAGAAGTGATACCAATATAGGCCGCTTTAAGATTCTTCAAAGCAATCATAGACTCAGGGTAGTTGTGAAGACGAACATTAATCTTCATCCCTTCATCCAATATGTTATCATTCCATTGCATCAAAAGCACCTGGTCCAGTTCTAACCAATTCATTTTCTTTACTTAATAAAAGGCAACAAAAACAAAATTTTAACTAAGCATTCCATCATTTCTGCTCCGTACCTTGTGAACTGCAGCACCCATGCAAGAAAGAGCCATTTTAGGCTTGTCTGCTAAAGCCGCATAAAATTCATCAACATCACACACTTTCCGAAACTGTTGAAAGTCCACCCGCAAAACAAATATGCTACTCTCACGCTTCACCTAATCATATAATAATACTTGTTACCTCTCTCAGCTCAATCCCTCTCTAAATCATCTCATAAACAGCATAAGGCTAAATATTTCGAAACTAAACATTAAAAAATCGATTACTCATTAAGTCATGTGCCCTAACTAGAGAAGCAAAGAAGAAACCTGAGAAGAGAAATCTCCGCCAGGAGGGGTAGAGAAGAAGTTAATCAAATGCGACGTAAGCATAAGCTTGTACTCATCGACGACGAAGTCGTTTTCTGGGAAGTATGTCTCCAAAATCTTCACCACATCGGTGCCGACGGTCATCGGACTGTGGTACTTCATCGTTCCCATTCTCCAGAATTTTTAATTTTCACTTCCCTCTATTTAATACCTCTGGTTTTGGCGGGAGAGAGGAGACAATCAAAACGCGAACGACATCGTTTGAAGAGGAAAAACACTTGGAGACCTAATAGATCACAACATTACAACTGGTTTGAGGAGTGAGCCGTCAGATGCAATCCACGTGTAAATACTGATATCTGGCCGTACACGTCATTATCTGAACTGGAAACCAATTTCCATACGACACAGTACATCTCCTTCTCCGCTTAAAACTCATCAACGCTCTAATCACTCTTAATCCTATGCATTTCACTCAACTAGCTCTCTCTAGAGAAATCGTTTTCAATATAGTAATAAAAAGGTATTTCTCCGTTCTCTGTTTCTGATTTATTGAAATTGAATACGGTTTATTTTGACAGGAGTTACCCTTTTTTTGTCGGTAAATTATCAATGTTTTGATGATACATATGTATGTGTTTCTAGGGTTGATTCATGTCTATGAATTTTGACCAAATCGATCTTAATTCCGACGCCGTTCCGGCTGAACAAGGGCATGATGTTAGTGGGGTTGATACCTGCGGTTCTAAAACCCTAATCAATCCTGTTAATGTTAAAGGTCAAACTCGGGAGTCTGTTGATGGCAACGTTGGAGGGGTTAATGGAGAAAAGGTTAGTTTAGACGAGAAAATTTGGGGGAATGAAGCCGAAACTGGAGCTGTTAGTGTGGCGGAAATGAGAATGGAGGATGGTGATGTTGCTGAGAGTTCAAGGTCCGTGCTTAGTGATGGAAGCCATTTAGGGGACGCGGGTTCTTCTGGTTTGGTGCCTGGCATTGTCGATGTAGAAGTGAAATTAGCTAGTGGTAGTGATTTTCAGGATCAAAGAGATTGTGATCGGGTAGAGGTGGAGGTAGTTTCACATGGGAATGAGGTTCATGAAATGGAAATTGATGAAGCCAAGACCAGTAAAGTTGAAATCAATGGTGATGATGTTATTGAAGAAAGGATTTATGGGAGAAGTGACAATAATGGGAGCAGAAGAGATAGTAATATTACAGCGGCTAAAATTGAAAAGGCAGCAATCTCAAAGCTGGAGGTAGGTGTTGGTGATCTGGTATGGGGCAAAGTGAGGAGCCATCCTTGGTGGCCTGGCCAAATAATTGATCCTTCTACTTGTTCAGATCAGGCGAAGAAGTATTTCAAAAGGGATGGCTATTTAATCGCATATTTTGGGGACCAAACCTTTGCTTGGAATGACGAGTCTATGATAAAGCCTTTCAGGTCCCATTTTTCTCAAATGGAAAAACAGAGTAATACTGAGGATTTTTCTTATGCTGTTGAGTGTGCTTTGGATGAGGTTGCTAGACGGGTGGAGTATGGATTAGCCTGTCCTTGCATGCCTAACTATAGCAAGATCAAAACACAGTCTATTATCAATGCTGGAGTACGGGAAGAATATAGTAGAAAGGATGGAGGGGATCGTTTCTCTACTGCAGATACTTTTGAACCTGAGACTTTTGTTGAGTATGTCAAAGCATTTGGCCAGTTGCCTTTAGGTGGAGTGGAGAGACTTGAACTTTTGTCTGTAGAAGCCCAACTGCTGGCATTCAACCATTGGAGAGGTTATTCTGACCCGCCTCAATTGCAAATCCTTGGAGCCATATTGGAGAGCGATACAGAGGTCCCATCATTTGAAGAAGTAACGGGTGATAGTGAAGATTCTAATGCAAGTGAAAATGAAGTTTCGGAAGTTAAAATGGTTGATTTTGTGTTGCCTGGAAAGGGTAAATCAAAGAGTCAATATAGCCTGTCTAAGAAACGTAAGCATTTCTTTGGACTTGGTGATCATTCTGTCAAGAAAGAGAAAAGTTTGGCTGACCTGATGGCCGAGAGACGATCATCTCTTCCTGATGGTAAAAGTGGGTTGATTGGTAAAGGTAAAAAGAAGTCAATTTGTGTGCCCTGTGGTAAGAAACGGAAGGGTGTTGATTCTTCTGATCCATCAGCTGTAGAACACAGCAAAAGTTCTTCAACATCAGGTGTTGACACAAATCATTACCAGCCCGAAAGTTGTTCAACATCTGGTGTTGACTCAAATTATTCCCAGCTGAAGAAAACCTACAGAGTCGGGGATAGCATCCTCAGGGTTGCGTCTCAAATGAATGGGCAGGCACCAATACTAAAATCAGATAAAGGAACCTCCAAAAAACTGTCTACACAGAGCGAAAGCAAAGATAAGTCTATCTGTGTAAAATCTCAAGCCAAGAAGCTGTTCTCCATGGAGGATTCTTCAACTGAGGACATGGTCTTACGACTTTCCCTTGCTGCCAAGGATCCCATGAAGGGATTTAGTTCCTTTGAACCGATGACGAGCTTCTTTACTGCATTCAGGAATTCTGTTTGCCCGGATCATATCAGCGAGCAGCAGCTTACAGAGCCTATAATGGAACGTAGACTCGATGATGATTCTGAGAAAGAATCAGTGAAGTTTGAAACTGAAACAGATGTGTCTGAGCCTATAAAAGATTCCTACTCGGCAGATACGGTTATCCAAAGCAATCCTGGAGAATTATCTTCCCTTACGAATGAAAAAGAGACCGTAGAGATTCTGCCCAATAATGCCATTGAAAAAGACCCCACTGCTGAGCCAGAATCCGTTGTTCAATGTGGTACCAACTTGGATACAGAACAGCAAAGTGATGTTGAGTCTCCTGATGTGGAAGCACTGGACACGGCATATGACTTGGAAGAAGATGGCGATTTCGATTCGACTCCAACAGCTTTGATATTGAAGTTCACAAACTTGGATTCCGTCCCTTCAAAAACTAACTTGAACAGGATATTTAGCCGTTTTGGACTTCTCATGGAATCAGAAACAGAAGTGCTGAAGAAGAGCAGTCGGGCTAAAGTGGTTTTCCGGAAACAGGCTGATGCAGAAGCAGCTTTCAGCAGTGCTGGTAAATACAGAATATTTGGACCTTCACTGGTGAGTTACCGCCTGAAGTATATGCCTTCAATGCAAAGCAGAAAAGATGCAGCAAATGCAACTTAATGGTGAACTGTTCCGGATTTGAATACCGAAAGTCCTGTCAGTACTATATGTTGTCTTCCCCGTCCTGTTTTAGATTTATGTCAAGAGAGAAACAACACGAGTAGTCTGACTAGATATAGTTTGCACAAAGGATAGGAATGAATAGTTACGTTAAATTTTGATCTTATGTAATGTTAGGGTATGGACTTGGCAAGTTATAAGAATTCTGTTTTGTTTGCAGGAAATGACATTTGTTACTGTCTTTCAGTCTTCCGTATCAGATGAAAAATTGTCACGGAGCAGCCGGACTGTAAGCTGGTTTTCTAATAATAAATTTTCGGATTTTTTGTACGTTTCTACTTTCTACTCCTACAAAATTGCTTATATGAATTACCTTTTTCTATCAAAACAGAATAAGTTTGGAATTTAATTTGATAAGACATACAATACTTTGAACTTTTCTTTCAAAAAACAACACGTTTTAAAGAATGATAATTCTAATCGGATCAAGGAAATACCAACGCTTATCCGATTAAAGAATCCTAGTTCTACTTTTAAATGAGCTTTCATCTTGACAACCTATACTTGATAGTTTTCACCAGTAAAATTTGGAGGTAAAAGAGTAACCGAATTGTTAGCGGCCATTGAAAGAGTTTTTTTTTTTTTCACTCAATCTCACAGTCCCTCAAAGATTTATGTCTTTGATACCATGTTTAAATTTTGAAGAAAAGAAGAAAAAATGAAGAGATGGGATAAGAAAAGTTTAAACAATAATTAACACTCCCATACTTTTATTATTAAACTTGATTATCTTATATAGGCAAAATTCAAACAACTAAAATAAAATTTTCAACTACTAAATCTAGTTTATAAGATAATATTAGATATAATCTAAGACTTATTCTAAAATAATCTAAGACCTATTCTAAAGAAATTTAAACAACTTTAAATTTTGAATTAATTCCTAACAGGAGTCCTAGTTCATTTTGAATTAATTCCTAACAGGAATCCTAGTTCATTATTATAAGTAAGCGTTCTTCAAGAATCTCATGAACTTATCCAACTCCTCCAGTCAATCTCTCCTTGACGACGATGGAAAATAATAACCTCCTATCTAATAGCATCATCAACAGGAGTAACATGAGCAATGACCACACTGGTCAGTACCTCAGAAAGTTACCACCTGGTTATTGGTGGCTCCCTACCGACGAAGAGCTGCTTGATTTCTTGTATAAAAAGGTCAATATCATACCAATGCCCTTCCTTAGAATCCACGAGGTTGATCTCTACCGTTTTCATCCTCAAGAACTAACAGGTTTATACATACCACTTCACTATTTAAAGTTCTTAAGAAGAACAAGTCTCTTCGTTTATATAACTTTCTGCATGTTACGATGAGCAGATATGTATAAAAGGGTAAGAGAGCATGACTGGTTCTTCTTCACATACAGATATCGATTGCCTGGTGGGCATCGACCAGCTGGCGATGGATACTGGATATCTACTGGGATTGACATGTCTATTCCAAGTTACAGAGCCATTCCTGTAGGCTACAGGAAATCGCTGAATTATTACGAAGGAAAACACTCTAATGTAACCAAAACTAAATGGAAGATGCGCGAGTATACTTTGCTCGCTGCATCCTCTAGCACAACAGCTGGTGAAGACCAGACGAAGGTACGTATAGCTGTATATTATAACTATCCGAAATTCAAAACTGATATTCTGTGGATCAACGATTAAAAAACAGTATTTCGTTTAATCATAAAAATCTTAAATAGTTTAATTTTTAAGTTTGAGTTATTATTTTTAAAAATTAATTTATTATTTTTAAAAATCAAT
>JANIHY010000005.1:67411728-67421781 GCA_027479065.1 Erythroxylum brevipes | reverse complement strand
ATATCAGAAATAGTTATATGTTCTGAATGAATATCTGTGATATATGTGATGTTTGTTTGTAATCCGGTGAAATCATCGATGATGGTTCACTCATTGAGTTGCAAAACTCATCAAAAATTATAATGTGGCTTTTCAGGTTCTGAGGAATTTTTCAGCTAGGCTAAATGGAGTATAGCCACTGAGGTCTGATATGGTTTAGGGATCGGGATCAGTTGCACCTGCATATTGTCTTCAGTGATTTATTTTTTTATTATGTTTCGCAAAACTTGTACAAAGGGTTTGTGAATGATTTGGTAATTGAAATGACGTTATAATTTCAAGTGTTTTGTATCTGAAATGGGCCCAAATTATTGTTGAATACTAATGTTGTAATAATTGTCACTTGTTAATGGAAATGTTTTTAAATGACATGGGCCCAATTTGATTTGTATTTTCCGCTTGCTTGTTCCTTGTTTTAAAGAAACAAAAATTTTGTGATTAATTTTGACTGAGTGATCGTTCTAGCATGCCACCCTTGCGGGGTACGTACTCGGATATCACCATAGATGTCGAGTACATGTCTTGTGAGAGTGGGGTGTTACACTTACCACCCAAAACATTTATTGGTCATGTTGAACGGATGGACCTTATAGTTAAGTGCTTATTAGCATAATGTTCTGACATGTATATATACATATAATTGTCTTGCTTGAATTGTTATAACACTTGTGAATTCAATTATAATCATATGTTTTTGCTCACTTACTTATTATCCATATTATGTTGTATATATTAATTATTATTTGTGAGATAATAATTACAAAATTACCTACTTATAGTTTGATGAGTTGAGTTAATTATGTGATACATGGAAGGAATCATATTGTATAACTTGTGACCGCCATGATCTCATCATCTTAATTCAATTACGGATGACTTGATCGATTCCATATATTGTGTGCACTTTAAGTTTTATTGTTGAATCACCAAGTTGTAACATGGGCCAAGTGAGAGATTGTTAGAATATTTAATGAGCATGTGACTTATAGTTTGAGTCCCATGAAAAGGACCTAAGATGATGGTTATTATGTATTAAATAACAGGATTTCAAATGGTTCAAAGACCCTTTCCCTCTCTCTTTTAAAATGAACCAACATGATGGTTGGATGAAAGGATATATAAGTTTTAGAAATTTATGAAAGCTTATCTGAACCATTGGAGAAACCTGTAACAAAGAAAAAGAAGAAGAGAGAAAATAAAGTAATTACAAGAACATTCCAGATATATGGATTCAGGTTTGTTTTACAATGTTTACATAAATCTCCTTACAAAAACTATGATAGATTCAGGTATGTTTAAATAAATCGATTCATAAATGTCTTACATAGAAACTATTTACAATATATATATATATATATATAACTAAGGAAGAAGAATAGGGATGGCCCAAGCCCGACCCTTGCTTTCTTAGGCCTAGGCTTGATCAGAATTATTCTTCTTTGAAAAAAAGTTAAAAATGACGTTATTTTGCCAGTACTTGTCAGTTCTTGGGTAGGGTCGGGCCAATGTAGCCCTGCTTGAGGTCAAATCGACATGGGCCTGGCCCATTGACTTGGACCCGGACCCTTTTGTCATCCCTAAAGAAGAACTATACATAAAAGAATAAGATTAAATACAAAACATTAGACTCAAAATAAAATTAAAAAAATCTCTATCAATATCTTAGTATGACAAAGTTTTCTATTGATGACCATGTCCTCATTAAATTCTAATAGAGTTGTATCATTATTGATAACCTCTTCCAATTTTTCTTTTTTCTTCTTATAGTCCCTAAGTATAATTATATTGTATCTTCTCACTAAAGCATCAAGATATCCCCTTTTAACATATTTGAATCACTTAAGTCTTATGTACTTATTTTTTAATTAATATTAGCTACCTTTAATTTATCTTTTACTATTATTAAACCTAAATCTATCTCGAAACTCAACTAAATTAAATTTTGTTTATTGATTTTAATTTTTTTTCTTAGTTAAGTGGATATGAGCTTATTTTCCTATCTAAAAACAAGAACAAAATCTAAGCTAGCTTTAATCGGTTAATTAAATAGTTAATCATAAGTCAACATAACCTACAACATTTTCAAGAAAGACATCTTGATTATATGTTCCATTTTTGGTTTACTCCAAAACTTGATTAATTTAAAGGACTTAGAGGTAAACACTCATTTGAAGTGGATATTTACTTGCTTCCTCACTTCGGTCAAGTTCTTCATTATGAGTTTTTCAAATAATTTATTGTTGTATAATTAGTAAGTTAATCAAGTCTTTTTTTAGAATGTAATCAAAGTGCACTTAAAAGGTATTGATTGTATTTAAGAGTGTTGAATTATAATTTTATATTTTTGATCATAACAAAATTGTTTAAATATATAAGCCTTGTTTGGTTAGCTACCAATTAACTATTTTTTACCTGATTTGTTGTTTTCACCTGTTTGACTCGTCAAACAGCTATTAAAAGTATTTGGAGAGTAGTAGATTTATTGGAAACAAACAGCCAAAAATGAAAACAAGAGCGCTTTCTACCAACAGTCAAAGTTTTAAATATCAAAAGTCGATTGTGCCCTTTAAATTCTATTGCTAAGTTGTGTAAGATCTTGTTATTTAAATTATATTCTCGATTAAGTTGCAATTAAGTACCGCACGCATCATATTTTTGTTGGTTCTAATATACAATAATTTCTGGTAAGTAGGATAACCTAGTTGAGGTTTGTAGATACCTACATTTTTAGGTACATTGTTTGTTCTTATAATTGTTTTATCCAATTATAGGTTAGAAATAAAATGTTGACTTTAAAGTGTATAGTAACCCAAAGTTAGTATTGGGCTAACCAATCATTCTATCAAACTATTTTATTATCTCTAACAACTATTTAAATTCTAAATATTTGACTTTTTAGTTGTTAATAATTTTTTATGAAATTTTATTATTTCATAAATATATTTGAAAGAATTTTTTAATATATTTATGAAATAATGTAGATATTTTAATAATATCTCTTATCTCTTATTCCTGCGTTTAATTAAGTAAAAGAATAAAAGTTCAAAAAATAAGACCTTAATGTTTAAGTTTCTACACAAAATAAAAAGAACCTTTGGTTGCGTGATTATGATCATCAAATGCAAAATAAGAATGGTCCGGTTGGGTTGATGATTTATGCTCTTCCTTTTGAGTGATACACAATTACACATTACCTACTTCTGTCTACAAGCATAATTTCCAAAGTTATCAACAACAAAACTCAAAACTCAAGAAAAAAAAATTATATGAAGACAAAAAGAATTGGCATGATGCTTATAATTTATCTAACGTATAGTTTCCTTATTCATCTCAGAGTATCTGTAGTTGAGGTGATCTAAAGATCATGTGTTGAGGGTTTCTCAATAGGAAATTCAAGACGCCCAAGCAAGATTTTAGAGCAATCCTCTGGTGGGATTCCTTTTAGCTTAGTCTCATCTTCAAGAGCTACTTCTTTGACAAATTTGATGGAATTCTGTGTAAGAAAGAAACAACTCTCGCATGATTAGGAACGCACAAGAAACCAAAAGAAAATCTGTGTCCTTCCAAGAACTTAACAAACACCATCTCTCTTTTCATTAGTTGACAGCTAAATCTTATGCTGCAGATTGAAGAAACCCATTAATTAATGTCTAATATGCATAAAAGTTGACTTAACAACCTACTAAAACCCAAATGATTAACCCAAACCATATCTACGAGTTGGTATGACTGGACCCCAGTTGCACCAACGATGGCCTAATCAGCTTCGGAGGTACTTCTGTGTAAAGGCCGTGTAGGAATATCTATTTAAACTCTAACATGAAAAATATAGTGCACAGCAAAAGCTTGGTTTATGTAAGAAGATGAGTGTACCTGTGGGGTTTGTTGAATTGAAGAAGGACGACCCCATCTTTCAGGGTCCCAAAGGATTGAACTGTTGAACCCAAAACTTGAAACATGGATTGGAGGAGGGCTTGTGTCGGTTTCATTGTTCATTTTCATTAGATGCCATCCAAGAACCTGCGAGGAATCACATACAGGTCCTTCAATTTTCACCCTATTTTTGTTCGCTGAAAGTATTGCCATTGGCCAGGTCCCAAATACCCTGCAAGCCGTAGAGAAAGTTACAAAACAACCTTCCATAGGTAATCAAACCACTTCACAAGGAATTCATAGCGGACTGTTCTATCCCAATTAGCAGATCATAATTCAAGGGATAGATGTTATATTGATATTTGTGGATGCAGAATTCTTATGTCAGGATGAGAAACTTGGCAATAGAATATAATCACAGTTGTCTTTCCCAGCCAATGGGACTACTGCTACTTGATAATGTCACTCTGTAGTTAAGATACTTGATATACCTGAATTTTCCTAAAGGAAACCTACCCAACAATATACAAATGTAGAATAGGCCAGCTTGCCTATGCAGAAGACTCAAACAACCTAACCACTCCAGACTATAATTTTCCCTTATGCAGGTAAGATATGAGTAAAACTCACAATTGGTTGATTTTCCTGAGTGAAAATCAGTTTTCTCCAGTTTAGTACTCATAGTTGGTACACCAAAGGAATCCTTCTATAATCAACTTGAATTGAAAATTTCTCCAATTGTTACCTAAAATTGAGACTTCTGAACCACCATATTATCTGCTTATTTTCAATTATCTTTATTAGATCACGGTATACCGGCATGCGTCAAACTAAATATTGATTAAGTATGGACTATTGAAACAGAAAACTTGTTGAAAGAGACATGAAATAGAGAGAACTGATAGAGGTTTGACCGCATACTCTATTTCTCTGAGCTCGTCAAAGAAGCCAAGATCATACACGTTGGAGAGGCCAGCAAAATGTACAATCCCACTTAGTCTGTGATGTTCAATGTGCCTAAGTGCGACATTCCTCTGATGATCCAATTCAGCTTCTGTATCAGTAAAATTTTCCTTGAACACTAGATGCCTGTACATGATTCCTGTTTTTCTAAGTATCTTCGACACTTCGTTGGAATCCGATTGTTGTTCCACAACAATCCATAACAACGGTGGCGAAACCAACTTTATAGTATTAGCTAACCTCCTCAAGAACACCCCTCGATACCGATCTTTAGCAATTGTTGGTGTGACCATAATAATGAGTCTTCTTGGTGTCGAACTGGGCTGCTCAAGTTCATCTGTTTCCAAGAGCACTTGTCTATCAGATTCTGCAGACTTGGTTGGAGTTGGTAGGGGAGCTTCTGCTATCAAACTGCGGTTAACATTACCGCTGGCAAGCGGCGTCACTGCTCGGTGCGACATCTCCAGAGGCTCCGGCGAGATTTGTGATTTAGTAGGCGTAACAGCTCGACTGGAGAAAATTGAAGCCTTAGTAGTTGGCGCAAAGCCAGTAAAGAATCCCATGACGAAGCACAAAGCAAAATGAACTACAGCTTTTTTCCATAGCTGGACTTTCTTCTTTGATCTTTCCAAAGACCCCATTTCAACCAAACCACGAACTTCACCAAAAATCTCGGTCGTTCCTGTTCCTGGATTTTCTGGGATCACTGAACACTGAAATCTGGTGAAAAAGATCGTCTGTGATGGACGTGGAAGGCTATGATATATAAGTTGGCATGTGGATTTTAAGGTTTCACCAAGTGCAATATTTTATGAAGGTAGCTTAACTTGTCTATGACAGAGAGTTGGAAGATTGGGAACTGTATCATTGGGAAAACATTGCTTCGATTAGTTATCACTTAAAGTATAAGAAACATGGAAACTTTACACATGGAAGACTTCAGTTGCAGTCTGCACCAAATAGTTGTTGGGATGGAACCCGTCAACTACATATATTTAGTAAAACTAAAGTCCTACTTCTGTTATCAATTATCCTTTTGTTAGATATAACTGTATCTTAATTAATATAAGAAAGGCCCAACAGATAACACAACTAAAAGCCGTAAGTCTGTTGAGTTAATCTCATACTCTTCCTATTGCATAGCTACGCCATGTGTTCTCATGAATGTGACTGTGGTGGCTATCCAAGACTCGCATGAATGAATGCCTATATCCTATAGGACAGAGTAATTAAGAGTAACTACGTATTGGGAGCACGCTTAAAAGTGACGTAGATTGAACATTACAACATCAAATTTAGAAGTAAAGGGTATGGTAAATTAAGCCAATTTGGTTAGATTGTATAGTTGACATACTCGAAGCCAAATAAGATAGAAAGGTTAAAACTTCAAGGCTAAGAATTGAATGTATAGTAGAATCCTTATCATTGAAGATATCCCTCGCACTGCACGATCTCCACCTTTTGGAATGAAAGAATGTTGGAAGCAATCTTAAATATAATGATGATTAGGTGGTTTTGGTGCAAATCATCATTGAATCCTAGATTAACCCCACCATTAGGACGTAGAAGCGCACCAACCCACCAGCTGTCTTATCATTTAAAGATAGGATTTCCAGCCAGCGAGGAGGCTCAGGTGAGGTTCTTCCAAAAGACGAGGAGTTCTAGTCTTAGTGAACTTTCATTATTTAAGATAGGAAAGTAGCATTAATGGAGATTGGACTTCTAGACCTCCAACTCCATGCAGTCTTAAATTTTCTCTTCACACAGGTTTAAAGTTCACAACTAACGTGCTACACGCCTTCAGATCCTCTGCTCAGGTGCTCTGACCCTATTCTGTATCAGAAAATCTCAACCACTCATTTAACAAGTGCTCTAGCCCTACCTCTAACACAAAATAGGGCCAGAGCACCTGGGCCAGAAGATCAGGTCTCGTGCTACACTTAAATGATTACAATCGAAAATGATAACTAGCAGAGCAAACATTGCAGCAGCACTTCAATGATTACAATCGAAAATGATAAAACTGGCACATCTGAAACTTTGGAGATGAGCAGACACTTGTCTAAAATCTCAATAACCCAGGCTACAGAAACCAGTTCAAAATCTAACGACACATTTAATATCCAAAAATTTCAAATGGGTGATAAGAGTAGAGCTTCAAGGAAAAAGTATGACTGATCCACAAAACTGCCATAGTAAAAGTTGGAAATGATCGAAGAGAAACATACAGAAACAAGCCACATAACGCAATTACTAATCGAAACTTTTACTTTCCCTTCTTGGCTGCAGACTTGGTGACCTTGGCACCAGTTGGATCCTTCTTCTCAACACTCTTGATGACACCAACAGCCACTGTCTGACGCATGTCCCTCACAGCAAAACGACCAAGAGGTGGGTACTCAGAGAAGGTTTCCACAACCATGGGCTTGGTGGGAATCATCTTCACAAAACCTGCGTCACCATTCTTCAAGAACTTGGGCTCCTTTTCAAGCTCTTTACCTGATCGTCTATCAATCTTGGTCAAGATTTCAGCAAACTTAACAGCAATGTGTGAGGTGTGGCAATCAAGAACTGGAGCATATCCATTTCCAATCTGGCCAGGGTGGTTCATTATAATGACCTGAGAAGTGAAGTTGGCAGCCTCCTTAGCAGGGTCATCCTTGGAGTTGGATGCAACAAAACCTCGTTTGAGATCCTTGACAGCAACATTCTTCACGTTGAACCCAACATTATCACCTGGAAGAGCCTCCTGAAGGGCCTCGTGGTGCATCTCAACAGACTTAACTTCAGTGGTCAGTCCAGAGGGGCCAAAAGTAACAACCATACCAGGCTTCAGAATACCAGTTTCAACACGACCAACAGGAACAGTTCCAATGCCACCAATCTTGTAAACATCCTGAAGTGGGAGACGAAGAGGCTTGTCTGAAGGTCTCTTAGGCTCATTGATCAAGTCAAGAGCCTCAAGAAGAGTAGGGCCCTTGTACCAGTCAAGGTTGGTAGACCTCTCAATCATGTTATCACCCTCAAAACCTGAGATGGGGACAAATGGGATCTTGTCGGGGTTGTAGCCAACTTTCTTCAAGTACGATGAAACTTCCTTAACAATTTCATCGTACCTAGCCTTCGAGTACTTGGGGGTGGTAGCATCCATCTGTACACATTATGCAAAACACTAAGCAAACAACATAGGAGACAAAAAGATATCAAACAAATAGAACAAGCGTTCACCTTGTTACAGCAACAGATCATCTGTTTAACACCAAGGGTGAAAGCAAGAAGAGCATGCTCACGAGTCTGACCATCCTTAGAGATACCAGCTTCAAAACCACCAGTGGTAGAGTCAATAATCAGAACAGCACAATCAGCTTGTGAGGTACCAGTAATCATGTTTTTAATAAAGTCACGATGTCCGGGTGCATCAATGACAGTGCAGTAGTACTTGGTGGTCTCGAATTTCCAGAGAGCAATGTCAATGGTGATACCACGCTCACGCTCAGCCTTAAGCTTATCCAAGACCCAGGCATACTTGAATGACCTCTTATTCATCTCAGCAGCCTCCTTCTCAAACCTCTCAATCACACGCTTGTCGATACCTCCAAGCTTGTAGATCAAATGACCGGTGGTGGTAGACTTGCCAGAGTCGACGTGGCCAATGACCACAATGTTGATGTGAACCTTCTCCTTACCCATGTTAAAATTTGTAAGAGAACCTGAAGTGATAAAGGAAAGAAATTAAGTATGTTTCAGTAAGATTAAACTCATATAATAGTCAAAATTCCACTACAGCATCCTAAAGCTAGCAATACAACAATTCATTCTTTTGTTTTGACATTTCATAAGCAAAACAAAAACAATGATAAAAACATCTTCCACAAACAACCTTAAATTACAGCTCATACGGTAAATTTCCACCAGTAAAGATGTTAAGGATTATGTATGTGACTGCTGGGTTTCGAGCCCAGTTCTCCACAACTAAAGTGTGGGATTTACCATTAAACTACAGCCACTGAGATGTAGAATAAGAAAGGAAACACCAGAATTTTATTGATACACTAAGAAAACAAAAACAAACCATCACTCAAAGAAAATTTTCGTTCCCTTCAATTTTGAAACAATTATAAATTTAAAAAATTTGTAGCTGATTTGAAGAGAATGATATAAAAATGAAAAGAGATGCTTATTAATCAGAAACAAAACAATCCTAGCAAGAAATGAATGACAGTATATCTGCTAAAAAATGTTTGGCTAGGAAATCAGATCGGACATCATATTCTAAAACCGCAGCTTGAAGAACAATATCCCTACTCCAAGACGCCAAATTGTATTCAAATAAGGAGATAGAAAGAATCCACTTCTTGAACTTTGGGTATCAGAACCAAATCCATGCAGAGAGATAAAGCCAAGAAATTACTTCAGGTCAAAAGCTTAGAAAGCATCAAAAAACACACAGCCGATATAAAGCTACCGAGATATTAATAGAAACCAAACCACAACGCAAAAGCAAGCAACGTTTAACCCTTGAAGCAAACAGGTAAAAAAGATTGAGTAAAGGCAAAATGATCGAACCTTTGAAAGAACAATTTAACCAGGAGCTCTCTCGCACTGAGTAGACAGACCAGAGAGAGCAGGCAAACGAGGGCGATACCTGAAACTTACGCTGCTTTAAGTAGTGTCGCCAACCCTAGGGTTTTCTGTCCGCTGTCGGATCATCAAACGAACGGTTCTGATAAAGAACTCCTATCAGCCGTTGGATTAAGCAGATTATGATGCTGCGCTTTAAACTAAGCCACGTGCCATTCACTTTGTATCTTTTAAGGTAAGTCCGAGCCTAATTAGAACCCGGGGCCAAATCAGGCCACCCCTTACGGTTGGTTTGAAAAATAATGTAACAAAGAAAAGGGGTCACTAAATATTATTTGAAATTGATTCTTTTACATTTTAAGTAAGAACTTGTAATTTATAAATATGCTAACCGCAAATAAAATTGAGTTAGACATTACAATTCACAATAATTTATTAATTTATATTTAAATTATAATTTAATTAAATTTCCAAAAAAATTATTTAGTGGAGGCAATTAGTCTTGGGATCGATAATAAACTTTTGGAGGGCGGTTGGTTCACGTGAGATAATAGTAATAGGAATGAGAATGAATATAGTGAAGAATGAGAATGGATA
>JANIHY010000005.1:67293457-67309452 GCA_027479065.1 Erythroxylum brevipes | reverse complement strand
ATGAATTGAATTAATTAATTTGATTCAAACCTCAAATTAATTTTGTCATTTATGTTTTATAGTTATTTTTTAAAAGTTTAAGTCTTAATAATTTTAAAAAATTAGTTAAATTTGACTTTTAGTGCTAAAAATTGAAAAAGTAAAAATGGTAAAATATGGCGTGCCGTTGGATTGGCAATTCCAGATCCATGATGGAGACTAAGAAACCTTAACGGGGCCCACAGACCGATTCCAAATTGACAAGTATCAAAAATTTCGAAACAAGCGGGAATCACATGAGCGTGAGAAACAGCTCTGGCGTTTGAGTCTCGTCTCAGCGACTGAAGTTGGCAGTTCACCTCTCCGCCACCTAACTCTTTAATGCGCTCTCCGCTCCACCTACTTTTCACCATCTCCCATCATGTGGCAACTTCTCGTCGCTGCGGCCGTGGCCGGATCCACTACTCTCGTAGCCAAGCACCTGCTTCTCTCCGATAAGTTCGAGGAGGAGCAACGGACTGAGAACCATGAACTTGTCTCCTCCGAATTTCAGTCGCCTGTAGTGACCAATAAGTGTGGGTACGAGAGTAATGAGGAGATCTTTAGGTTTTCGAGCTCAGGATCGAGCGGGAAGAGAACTAAGGGTTCGAGGAAGAAATCGGGTATCTCCGGCCGTCGATTGAAGTACGGAGCTGCGAATCAGAGATCTGAAGGCGACGGTACGGAGAGGAGTGGGAGAAGGTTTGGGGTTTGCTTGAAGAAAAGAAAAACTGCTAAGCGTGTGCTTGGATCCTCTTCTTCTAAAGGTTAACTTCTTTAATCTCGACTTTTTAAAATGTACGAAACTTGAAGGGAAAAAAGAAACCTATAGTGTTGATCGAGCGCAGTTAATGCGAGTTATGGAAGTATACTTTTGCTTGGATACAAAAATTAATAAATAATTAGTTTGTTCCTTTAATGATTACTTTGTAACTTCAATTGTTGCTGATTTCTTGAGCTCTGAATATTTGTGAGATGAAATTCTTTGATTCCTTGGAGATTCGGTAAGTTAATTTGTAGTATTGTCCCATTTCAATGAATTTGAACGAACTTTTAATTCTTCAGGACTTTCCTAACGGACTAAAACCTTATTATCTTAAGCATGTAACAATCTTGATCATTGAAGTGATGCTGTGGATTTAAGTACTTTGATTACTTGTGATGTCTCTGTCATGTGATGCTGTTGATACCTCAATGTAATGTTCCACAGATGGCTCTTTATTTGATTGGGGATTGGGTGTGGGAATCATGTACATGATTTCAGCTGAGAAAGCTGAGATCAATAAGCTGAGCATGGCCATGGATGAGACTTCAAAGGTTGTTCAGGAATTAAGAGCTGACCTTTTCAGAAGGAAATCAAAAAAGTTTCTTGCAAACTCAGATAATGAGCATCTTCATCTAGAGCTTAATGGACCAAGGATTGGGGCGAGAGATGCAAACAAAATCAAATTGTCTGAGCTCTCCATGACTGATGATGCTGAATGCCCAAGTAGCGTTCTTACGGAAGAGTTGGTTCCAGACGTGAAGGAAATGGATGAACTAGAGGCAGAGCTTGAATCTGAACTGCAAAAACTTCCTTGGTCTCCCTCTGAAGCTCTTGATGATAATGTGATGAAACAAAATTTAGACAAGGTGAAGTCTTTCAAGTATCACTCTGATCTTAATGTAGATTAAGTTAATATTTAAAATTCTGCTTGTTTTGTTGGTGCTTTTTTTGTCTCTTTAACTACTGTTATAGATAGGTTGGTTGCACAAATGCAATTTAACTTTCTAAGTGCCATTGCTTAACACTTAGTAGTTATAAGATGAACATTCAGATATAGTGTTCAATGTGTGCTTACTAAACCAGCAATGCATTTTATGATAATGAAATTTCAGGACTCATTGTATCATTAACTGGGGATCCACATGTGATTCATTGAGGAACTATAGCATATTGTGTGCAAAGTCCATTCTTTATTTGACCGGGTTTTATGATATTAATTTGGTTCAAATTGTACACTGGTGTGTATACACCATAAAGAGTTCGAACTCTAATGGCTATTTTCATATTTCTTGGGGCAAAAGGATCTCCACCTGACTCTTATCTAATCATAAGGCAGCAACATTACTGTTTCAAAAGGTTTTATGTCTAATTTGGAGATTCACATACTAATGATAGTATTATGGTTAAAAAAATGCTCCCTGCTGTAATGAGTCTATCAGGTATGAACTACAGATTTCTTTTACCATAAAAATTTTCTGCAGGCTGAGATATCATCCGGTGAAGCAGACCAAGAAACTGCTATTTCTTACCAATGTCATGGGGTATCGCCATCAGAGCTCGATCAGAAATTATGTCACGTGCTCATTGAACGGCAAGGAAACCAGATTGTGGGGTTGGAATCTGAATTACATTTGGCCCAATCCAAACTCTGCGAGAAGGAAGCTGAACTCCAAGCACTGAAGGACTGCGTAAGACGCCTGACAGAGTTTTCCTTATCTTCTATATCCGGTAATTTTATTGATTTAGCGCCTTTTCTTTTCGTTTTTTATATCAATTCGTCCGAAGCATACTTGACAAAGTTAACAAAAAGAACAACGAATTGTAGGCTAACAATGATTCATCCTGAGTACCAGTTAATCTGAAATTTAGTATTGATTCTCAGATGATGAAACAGAGGTACAAGTACGGCAACAATGGACCAGTGAAGGACATAACAGCAGCAACATCGGATCCGAGTTTAAAAATTCAGTGGTCGGAATGAAAAGACCTATAACCTCTGCATAAACCTCTTAGAATATAACAGTATAGCATATATATAGGGTAAGGAAGTAATTTAAGAGGCAATCATAGGATATAGCGGACTTTCTGGCCTCTTTTGTGTCACACCATATAAGCAAGGCCCTCATGTATATCAACTTGAATTGGCCCAATTCTCTAGTATCTGTAGAACAAGTAGCACTTTAATCCGAAGTCTTCGCATTTACTTCATGTTTTGTGGTATTCATGGTTTCTATTCCTAATGTATACAGATCAACAACACACCTTTTGCCCATTGATTGTTGATTGACTCGCTAGGCTTGCCTCCTACGTCAAGCCCTTTTTGCTGAGTGTCGGAAAGTGACCTGAACATCAGTTGACCTTTTTGTACCTGTTCTTGGAAATGACATTGCCTGTTGATGTGCTTCATGGAATTACAAACTTACACCGAGCTCCCCAAGTCTTGTGCTAATCGAGGAAAGGATAATGTTGGAAACTTGACGAACTAGAGATTTTTATAGTGCGTTGGTGGTTGCTTGGGCATAGACAAATTGTGACTGGTGGAGCCACTAATGGGGTGTGGAGATACCCCACCACACTTACAGTCCGTTACTTGCTTTTCACTGTGTAGGTATCCTCTTTATTGCAGGGGTGCGTGGCACTTGTTGGAAGTCCGTCGGTGAAGTGGAGTGCCAACGCCATAAATTCCAAGTACCAAAATTTCAAGGCAGGCATGTAGTTGATGAATGATTAGTATCAATACCATTCTTTGACAAGAAACCAACACGCCTTTTTACCCTCTTTTAACCCCATTACTTAGCCTATCAGAACTGCCCAAAATTCCACCTATAAGCAGCCACAAGTTGGTGGCTCTTAAAACACCATCAAGACTCCTCTCTGTGCAGGGTATAGGCCAATTCGAAGGCCGAGCAAGTTAGAAATGAATGTTATGATTAAGCAACATAAACAACCAATTGTTACGTATGACGTGATACTCAAATGATGTTTGGTGATTGATACTTCTCAGTGACAACTCCGTTTTTGGTCGGTAACATCTCCAACCCTACAATCCTCCTACCAAATTTATGTCAATACAGTATTTCGATTAAATTAATTTGAAAAGAGATTCAATAAAATTACAAAATTGCTAAAACTTCACTGCACGGGTAACTTGGTTAGCAATTTAGCAGGATAATTTAAAATAAGGACCAAGATTCGATTCTCAATAACGAAAACGCATGAACCGCTTTATTAGATAATCGACCGAGATCAAACTGTAATTTAATCCTTTACAATTTGATCGGCCCGAGTACGAGGGCACTTGAGATAGCTGATTCCACTTTTTTAGGACAAGGATGGTCTACTCCGAGAAAGACAAAAACAAAGTGATCAGAGAATGTACAAGATGGAGAGGAGAGGAACAGAAATCGTCCAGGAAGAATCCTAAAGCCTCAGTCAAGTCGGAATCCAAAAAAATCTTTTGCTTTCCTTACCGTCAGATTTCATCCAACCGTGTACGCACCCAAAATCACCAACCACTGGCCTAAACGTATAACAACAACATAAAGCCTTCAGAAAAACTCCAACGACCAGTGAAGCCCCTAACCCCGACACATAAAACCACACCCAACACACTGATTAAGGTTTCTATTTCTGCATAGGTGTGAAGACATGAAGCTCCCGGCAAAGCGCATTTCGAGTCCGGGTCGGGCGGAGAAGTACCCCCCACCGTTGATGAGGTTTTTGAGAACCAGTGTTGGGAACAGAAGCAGAAGTCGGTCACGTTCAAGCCCAATGTTTGTTAGGAAGAAGAATACAGGTATGGAAACTACTCAGGAGCCTTCCTCTCCAAAAGTGACTTGCATGGGTCAGGTCCGAGTGAGACGGTCAAAGCAAGATAAGACCCGACGCACAGAACAGAAAAGCCGGTGCAGATGGATCCCAAGCATCTTCTTTTGCCACCGTGAAAAGGCGAAGCTCAAGCTTAAGTGTTTTAGACCCGCTTGGTTTAAGTGGGTACTATTTTTTCGTCCTGGTTTAAGGAGAAATCCTGAAATTAGTGAAGGCTCTTCAAGGATTGAACCAGAGTTTGGTCCCAGAAGCAGTGGAGGTGTTTTCCAAAGAAGTAGTGAAGAAGATGAGGAAGATGACGGAGAAGAAGAAGAAGAAGAAGAATTGCACCGTGTTTATATTCCTAGTGCTGTTACACCACCAAAGAATGCTTTCTTATTGACTAGATGCAGATCTGCCCCGTATCGATCTTCATCTTTAGCTTGTAGATTTTGGGGTTCACCTTTAAGCAGTGAAGAAACAGAGTCAAAGCAAAGAACTGATCTTTATGAGAGCCCAACATCGAAAAGAGAGTTTGGTTACGCAGAGTCTGATCAAGAATCGCAATTGGATCCAGAAAGCCCGGAAAAAATCAAGTTTTTTAGAGAATTTGAGGGTTCAGTTACTTCAATTAGAGAAAGAATGATGAGAAGTGCAAAAATTGAAGATCTGAGACCAGAGGGTACTGGGAATTTGCACCCTTTGATGCTCACAAGGTGTAAATCAGAACCAGTTAGAATTGCGAAGAAGCTTGATCCAGAGACTTCTTTCTGGAAGAAGGGAAGATTGGGTTTCATATGATTAATTTAATTGCATAGTTTTAACTTTTTTCTTTTGATTTTTAGTATCTTACTACTTGGTTCATCATATAATACCTTTTTTTTTTTGGTAAACTCAATTAAATATATTTTCTCAAACATGGAAATCATAATCAAATTAGTAGAAAGTCTTCCCTTTAGTATTTGTTATATAATATGCAGAGGAGAATCTCAATGGGTCGCCTCTCTGATAATAAGAAAATAAATCGCTGAATTATGGTACAATAAGAAACATGGTATACATTGTTGTTGTTGTGTTTTGATGTTCATCTTTTTCACTGCCACTGCTAATGGGAAGTTGTATTTTATAACGTCTATGGCAATTTCATGCAACTCTTTATCAGTCTTTCTTTTACTTTTCTGTTTTGCTGTATGGATTTGCTTCTTCTGGCTGGTGCAGTCTTTTAGTATTTGTTTTAAGCAGCCTCGGATTCTCTGACCAGCTTTCATCTTTGGTAGAAAGTTTATAATATCTGCATTGACCCACCTTTTATCTTCCTCTTTGAAGGAGTTCACTTTATTTATACTACTCTGCGTATTAGTCTTACAGCTAGATTGAGTTGGGTTCTTTCTCATCTGAGAAGACTTGAGGTCAAAAACACTGAAGTTTATGGCTGAGCTTTTCAATGATAAGAAGAATGGTCAAAACAGATCGGATGTGTATGGTTGGTTGGACGTCTGGACCATGAAGATTAAAGAACTTAGCCCCATCATTGATTTGTCGTGTCTGAGAGGAAAAGACGTGGGTTGGTTGACCTCTGTATCAGGACAGCGTTTATAATGTGAACTTTCACAAGCCAGAGGCTTTTACGGTTGGAATCTGGGTATAAAGCTGTCAAGATGTTGGAGAAATATAGATGGAAAACGCCACCACCACTTTCTGGGCAATTTGTCGTTGATCAGATCCATCTGTGGGCTTACAGACAAGCACCAGATTTTGAAGAGTTCAGAGCCCAAACCTGGAACTGAGTTTGTGCCTTTTAGGGCAGGGTATGTAAGCATTTATTCTGAAACGAGTTAGTGTGATTTTTATTAATATTGTCTTAGACAAATTATTAGTTATACTACCAAACTCTGTTCTATGGAAAAAGAGGCAACAGCTTTTCATTCACAAAAGCCTTTTTTCTCTGGGCTTTTTGTAGCTGTCCAAGGTTCTACTTCCACACGAAAATGCCTGTTTGTTACTAGTAGGACTCAAGAGGCAATTATGGCTGTAAATTTCCTCCTGTAACAGTTGGGGAGCTTAGAAGCATACGAGTACCAAAAGGATAGGGATGGGAAGGGAAGGAAGTCCTGAAGCTTCATAACTTGAATCTTTTTTAGCTTAGTAAAGGTTAAGATATGTTTAACACGAATTTGGATCCTCTGTTTAAAATAGTCATGTCCAATGTCCAAAACACTCATCTGTTGACAGTACATTCCCATTCCTATCCAGCCATGGCCCAGCTGCATATCCAGCAGTGGAGTAGCTGTTGTCGTTGATCAACTCTTTTAGACTTTGAGACATCCAAGGAAGCTCACCCTTATGGGCAGGCAAGCTCCATAACGTACAAAAGGGGACAATTCAAAGACAAAAATATTGGATAATCACAACTTTGTTGGCTACATCCAATAATATTTTGCTACTTTCACTATATATCCAACTTACCAATTAATCACTTGTTAGCTGTTTTTACTTATTTGGACAAGCCTCTTGACTAAAACATTACTTTCTACTCCATTTCCCTTTTCATTTCACCTTTATATTCATATCTGAAAAAAATGGAAGACAAAATAGATTGTGTGTGTAGTTTCTGGGTTGCTGTCAACTCATATATGTTCCTTTATATTCATATTAAATTAAAATTGTCTCTGATTCAAGCATATCCATAACCAGAACCAGTGCCAATATTGCAAATTAGGCCCACTACTAATAATTCCCAAGAGATTAGTTTTTGCATTCCTCAACTGAAACCAGATTGATATCACCCTTCATCCACTTCTAATGAGATAGATGTCACCATGTTTCTAATGAGATAGATGTCACCATGTTCCTGGTAAAGTATAGGTATCACTGTATCAGATACTAATCTACGTATAGATATATAATGGAGGGTTATATTCATTAGAATTTGAGAGTTTTAAATTTAAGATGTTAGGTATGAGTAATGTGAAGTTCAGCAACAGAGCTAAATAGGATGTCCCTCAATAAGACATTACAACAATACACACATGTAGCTGTCTCCACCATGTATATGCATAAATGAGATTGAAATAATGAAAGAATTAAAAGTTAAAACCAATAAGAACATCTTTAGTCTTTAGATATATGGGCATTGTTAGAGCAAAATAAATGTTCCAACCGAACACATCAACATCGTTACCTTGCAACTTATTGCTGTGTCGATTATGACGGTCTAAATTTGCTAAAAGGTCGATATAATATCCCCTCAACTGTGTGCACCCTACTCTCTCCTATGACCCTTTTCAATCTATAAAATGATCATATCCATGTTGTATACCTTTGTTTGCTATGAGACTAACTCAATCTTTTCCTTCCATGGAGATCAAGTCCACTGCAGCAACCATCTTTGTTCTCTTTCTCCTCCTCTCTACGCCTTGTGCTTCAAGAGGTTTGTAGTTCTCCAACTTAGTGTGTGCATATGGCATGATGAATGGTTTTGTTGGCTAACATGGAAAAACATGTCTATTTGGTCTTGGAGGGGCTGATCCAGAGGTGTATGAAATTGATTATAGAGGACCACAGACTCACTCCTCGATGCTCCCTCCTCCTGGTCATTCTCGTAGACGGCCTTGGATTCGTCAAGGAGGCCCTTTTGCATATCCCTCCCAAGGTTTTAGAGATGGTAACACTAGAGGAAGTGTAAGAACACAAAACCAAGATGATGATCTAGATTAAATTATATTATTTGATTGTTTAAGGTGTCATTTCTTTACAAGCAATGCTGACTTGTGACACAATAAATCTGTTTCATATACCATTGGGATCCCATGGATTAAGAAACATATGCGATTCTATAGCTTGACTTTTACAGTCTTCTGATAAGTGGATGCACTAGCAGTAAGTTACATGATCAGATGACTTTATTGTGCTTTGCAGGAGAAGAAAATTCATGGATGATCCACTTATGGTGGTCTAAAGCCATTACAGTTTCTTCTCATTCTCAGCATTACATATAAGAATGAGGAGGGACATTCTTATTTTAACTTTTGTCTATCTATCTACACATTAGTGTCGTTTGTTGATGTTATCGAATCATCAGAAGTGCATGTTACATCAAATTATGAGGAATGGCTTCTTAAGAAGATTGAAAAATCGCTTGTGGCTGTGCTTTTGGATTTGTAAGCTAAATATCAAGCAGAAATGGCGGCCTGCCTAGCTAACTAATCAATCCCATCTAATTGCTATAATTATGATAGCTGTTGATTGAGTTGTGAAATCTGTTTCTTTCTATAGTCGTTGAGACAATTAGGAGGGACCTGTCAATTCACAAACCTAAGTGGGTCTTATGTACGATACTCATCACTTCAATTACCAGAATGATTATGGCCATTTGTTTGTGTGTAAACTATTTAGCCTGTTAGCACATGCAGGTGTCAATTTTGAACCTTACTATGGCATTGATTGGGAGACATTGAACTTGAGTGGCAGATCCATTCGCAATTTCTAACTACATGCAGATGGTTCTAGGGTTACATGCAAAGTTATGATAAGGGAGAAGAATGTTTTTTATTTTACATTCTGAAGTTAGGGATCTATACGAAGTAGAGATGAAGACATCATTCTTGGTTGATGAGTAATTCTGATATCAAGAAATGAAAATCAAAGAAGATGAAACTTCACTTTGCCCTTGTCTTTGATGGTAACATAAAACTAAAACATGTAAAAAATTGAAGCCATTAGGGGACCAAAAGGAGTTGATGCCATCAAGAAGACAGCTACGGCTTTCCAAATTATTGCTTATGCAATAAACTTAATTTCAATATTTCACTTCCTTGATATTTGAAAAGTTGGATTGTAGCCATAAAATTAGTTAAAAATAAATATAAATAAATAATTTAAAATATAATTGTAAAAGATTGACTTCTTTTAGTTAGCAATTATTCAGCTATTATTTTAACTGATTGATTACATTTAACTGTTTGACAAGTCAAAACGTTATTAAAGTTGTTTGGTAATTGTTTGATTAGCTGAAAATGAAAAACTACCATCCACTAGCGATTTGTTCTATCAACCAAAATCTAATATTTGAAAATACAATTATACCCCTTTTGTTGAGATTTTGTTAAAGGATAATGATGGTGCTGCTTTTGCCTTATGCACACTAATAGTAGTATGCAATTAAAGTTGACCCTACCTATGGTTTATGGAACCCTGTCCTGTATGTTTCTTTATGAAAAATTTGCAATTTTTTTATCCAACTTTAAGAAGCTAATTTTGCTGTACCAAATTTGTCTTACTTTGAGAAGTCTTGAAATACCACTCCATTTTTTTTCTAACTTCAACTTTCAAATAATCTATTTTTCTTTCATTTAAGTACTTTGCAAAGTAATTTGAATAGTACATTATTATATTCCTCTTCACAAGTTTTTTATTAAAAAGAGCAGGACAGTAATGCAGTTTATTTTAAAACAGAAAAATTATTAGTAAAAAATAAAAATCATATATTTAAAATAACTCATTATTTATTTATTTATTTATGGTGACTGTTGTTGCCTGTAACCAAATATAAAATGAAATCAACTTCCTGCAACACAAATTAATGTAGTAGTGGAAAGTAGGGATCGTTTCCATGAGAAATTCAGACGTTAGTAGTTATACAATAAAAGGGGTTTTTAATTGTGAATTAAACATAATTTAATTGGGGTACGAAATTGAAAAATAACTAATAACAAAACAATGAGAATTTAACAATCAATAGAAACAAATCTTGATTTCCGGTCTCTTTCGTTATTGAACTTGCGTTGATTATCGACACTAAAAATAACCAATTTAGTAGTTAACCATTCCTCGTGGTAAATTTCTTTACCTATTTTCTTGTATGTTTAGTTAACCAAAATATGTATTTGAATTAACCCTTATTAATTAATAACCTGAATACGATCTCATATTTAATTAATTAATAGCTTTACGAATTACGAAAATCGACAAACTAGACAATATACATTCGATATATATTTAGTCTAGACAATTATTTTTCCTAGAATCATGTCCCTAACGTAGTAGACAAAAATTCTAATCGCTACTTTTGATTAAAAGAATTGAACGCCAATCTGTTTAATCTAACGATTGATTGTATAAAATCATAAAGTAGTTGCGCACCTAGCTATAAAATTAAGCAATCAAATAATAACCCAGAAAAATAATTAATACTTGACTAATAAATCGGTTGAAATAAAGAACAAAAGTCTCAAAACATGCAAAGTTCAATAACTAATAGTCCGTAAACCAAGAAATAAAAATTTAGTTACCCAACATCACAATTTTTTCTAATTATTTTGGGACTATAATTGGCATTGGGACTGTTGCGGGCGTTGCTCTTCTTATTCTGCCACCCGCCCTCTTCTCTATTTGCTTCTTATGCAGCCCTCTCCGATTCACTATTCATCGATGGGACAAATAAGGTTGGGGTTTAATGGTGTTCCATGCAGCTATTCATCCGCGCACCACGTCTTCACTGGCTCCTAGCCTCTTCTTCCACACTCACTTGCCGCCCTCACTTGTGTTGCCCTCTACTATTGCGTGATTAGACAATTTTTTACTTTGGGGGCTCTTATTCACGCTTAAAGCCTCGCTACCTTCCTTTAACGTTGCGTCCTTAGGCGCTTTGAGTAAAACACCTACGTCGCAACTCAACAACCCTCCCCTCTGTTCTTCTCGGCGTGTTGTGTTTTGTTCTTCTGCCTTCACTGTGCGTTGTCGTTCCTTCTCTCTACACTGTAGCTTGATGTGCCAAATTATTAAGTTGGTCCATGCACACTGTACACGGCCTTTTAAAGCTCTTTCCTACGTCGTTTGCCTCATTTGTTTTATTATTCCAACTAGCTGCGTTTCAAGCATCTAGTTGTTGCACGAGGCCATGTCTAGTTAGGGTTACTCTTAGTTTAACTATTTTTATCCCAAAATCATCGCAATTCTTTCTATTTAGTTCCAAAATACACCTTAACATAAAACAAGATTAATTCCCATTAAGTATAACTTCAAACCGCAAGAATAAAGAAAATTAACACATAAAAAGATAGAAAATAAAGACACTAACAAATTAACAAGTAAAAAGATAGAAAATAAAGACATTAACAAACTCCCTCATACTTAACCTTTTGCTCACCCTCGAGCAAATTAAACATGACCAAGAAAATATAGACACTAACAAACTCCCCCACACTTAACCTTTTGCTCTCCCTCGAGCAAATTAAACATGATCATCAAATTATATCAATTCATTTTCAATGAAACTAAGCGCATGCAATCATTCAAACTTTGGCCAATCAAATATCACGCTACTACACACATCATGTTTAGTTTTCATTGGTGCACATAAACAAACTTGATCTATGAAACTATCATTCAAAGATAAGCATAAACTCACAATGGATTTTCCTCACCGAATTCACTCATTTCACTTAAGTATTTATAGATTGTGTTTCGTTCAAAACTCCCTATAAGAAATCACACTACCATAGGCTTGCAAATAAACCAATTATCTTCTACAGTAATTGCATGCTAAAAAGATCAAAAGGGCTTTATTTGAGGTTGTAATGGGGCTAAGGTTAAGGTGAGTTAAAAGGGATTTGAAGGGTTCTTCATAAGTAGTTATAAAGCACTAAATATACAAAGGGGCAACAAAATGTACCTATGAGAATTGCATATTAAAAAAACTGACTACTCAAAAATTATTATTGCTACTATTTTTCTTTTTCTTTTTTTTGAATACTAAGGAAACAATAATCAATAATAGTAGCTAAATACAATGTGCTCTATGAGTAGAAATATCAATAAACTCATCTCAGAAAAATATAGCCAAAAGTCCCAAAACTAGCTAACTTAGTATTTTATTAAACTTGTAAATAGGTAAGGCTAATGGGTTTAATGTTTTAGAATGATGTGTTTTCTTTAAGAAACAAAAGGGGTAAAGACTCAATTGGGTTTGCAAGGGTAAATAAGATAGGTGAGTCATTTAAGTCAAGGGTTAAAAGAAAAAGAGCCTTAATCATTTCTATCTAGCATGCATCTAATAGATTCAAACTGGTTCAGAGCAAGTTTTGAAAGTAATCACTTAAGGGAGTACCACACACACAAAAAATGAAATGATTTTTGAATGGAGCCACGTAGGCTCAATCCTTCACATAGGCTCAATTGAAAATCCATTATGCTTCTATACATTACCTAATCACTCAAGCATCAATTTCTGAGTATACTTATGTAACCAACTACTTTAATCAATCAGCATGATTTACCTTCTATTCAGTTGGCCTAATTTGACTTCAAACACGCAATTAAGTCTCATTCCAACTATTAAGATAGAATTTCATGGTTTAACACACATCACATGCAAATTAAAAGACAGAAAAGAAAAATCAAAATCAAAATGAACAAAGAAACAATAAATTCAAAACACACAGTCACACAAATATTCATTGTCCCCACACACATACACACACTTAATCTACATTGTCCTTAATGTACTCGCAAAAAAAACAACATAAGAAAATAAAGATTAAAGAAGCTTCTTTGTTAATGCATCAAGGTGTTGGTGGAAAAGGCAGTTGAAATTTCTGATGCTCGAAGAAAACGAGCTGGTTGTGCTCCATTTTGCCCAATTTAGAGTAAACTGGCTCAACCAGTTCAATTTCTTTTGCAGTTTCAACCTATAAATTCTCATAATACGGTTTCAATCGGTGTCCATTAACTTCAAACACTTTAAAAGTGTCTAAACTTTGAATTTGAACATTAGTAAAAAAAAATTAGTAACAAAAAATGGACCTATCCAACGAGATCGTAATTTACCATGAAAGGGCTTTAGTTTAGAGTGATAAAGAAGGACATTTTGACCTGTGGAAAATTCTTTTCTAATTAAGATTTTTTCATGAAAGGCCTTAGTCTTTTCTTTATAGATTTTTGCACTCTCATAAGCTTTATTGCATATCTCTTCAAGCTCTTGCAATTGTAATTTTCGATTAATTCCAATCTCAATTAAATCCAAATTGCATTGTTTGACAACCTAGTAAGACTTATGTTCCAATTCTACAGGTAAATGACAAGGTCTTCTGAATACTAACCTGTATGATGACATACCAATAAAAGTTTTATATGCTGTCCTGTATGCCTATAGCGCGTCGTCTAAATGTAAACTTCAATCCTTCCTGTTAGGATTAACCACTTTCTCCAAAATTGATTTGATTTCTCTGTTAGAAACTTCGGCTTGTTCACTTGTCTAGGGATGGTATGCTATTGAAGTTCGATGTGTAACACCATGTTTTTTCAATAAAACCTCAACAATTCGATTACAAAAATGAGTCCCATGGTCACTAATTATTGCTTTAAGCACTTCAAAACTGACAAAAATATGAGATTTAACAAAATCAACATCAACTTTAGCATTATCAGTATCAGTAGCCCTAGCTTCAAACCATTTTGAAACATAATCCACATCAACGAGAATATATGTCTTACCGAAAGATAAAGGAAAAGGGCCCATAAAATCAATTCACCATACATCAAAAATTTCAGATACCAAGATACTCGTGAGTGACATTTGGTCTTTTGGCCCTAAACCACTTGTTCTTTGACGCCGATCACAAGATTTGCAAAATATATAAGAATCATAAAATAATTTAGGCCAAAACAAACCACATTCAAGTACCTTACATGTAACATCCCGTTACCGGTGTGACAGGTATGTCGGTAATTTGGATTGGGTCAGGATTGAGTACAGGCATAAGTTGCATTGCACATGCATTATAGTTTCGATAGTCATTGGTAAATGATTATTGATTGTATAAGTATATATATAAGTGTACATACATGTATGACAAATTCTCGCCTTGATTGTGTAAATCGGAAATTTGGTTATAATCGTTCAGGTAAGGATTGGATCGTGAAAATTGGGAATTGAGTAATAAGTGTATAAATTAGGTTTTGAATATGGAATTGGAGTGAATTTGAATTTAGAGGAATGGAAACTGGAATTTGAGTATAGGAATGGGTATGTTCAAATTTTGCGAATTTATGGGAATTTTTTCAGAATTTTTAGAGTAATAGATCTGGACCGAAAAATTGGCCCAGTGACTGATTAATTGCATTTTTGGGTCCGGGATTGATTGGCAATTGATATGAGATAATTTGAATTATGATTTTGGGAATTATTATTTGCTGTCATTGCGAAATTTGGGAGGAAATTAGAATAAGAATTGGACTGATAGACCCTAAGATTTGGACTTGTGACAAACAAGCCCTTGATCCCTTTGTTTATAAACTGAAATCGTTGATATTGCTATCCACGAAAATCGTGTTGCTTTCAAAGAAATGGAGTTTTGCCGTGGGTGAGATTAGCTGGGATTTGGAGAATTTCCGAAGGTTTCTAGCTTGAATCAAGTAAGTTTCTATGTGTTTCCGATTTAAATCGTTTAGTTTGATCATTGATTTGAGTATGAAATTGTTTAGAAAGTTAGAAAGTTTCGGATGATAGGGTTTTTGAGAAATCGTTGATTTTGATTTGAGTTTTTGATGAAAAATGATTTAAATGATGATCTGAGGTTAGAAATAAGTTGGGTTAATGTTTAAAACTGATTGAGGGTGTTTAGAATGGATTTGGATGAGTTTAGATCAGAAGATCAGATGAATTTCTGGGTTTCGGACGCAGTTTTTGGCTTCGCACGTCGCGACGTGTGATGAACACTCCGCGGCGAGCCCCCTTTACTTGCACGTCGCGACGAATATTTAATTTGCACGCCGCGACGAGCAGGCTTGGTCTGCACGTCGCGACGAGCAGAAGTTTACACATCGCGGCTAGGGATCAGACGTCGCGGCGAGGGAGATTGATTTTCGAAAAATTGATTCTTGAGGTTTTTGAATTGGAGAATTTTGGGATTTAATCTGGATTGGTTATGGATTAAAGAATTTCAATTTAGAAGAAATGAAATCAAGTGATTATGAGACGATTGTTACAAGTAATGAGTTGAGGTTTTGATTTTAAATGAATTGGTTCCTCAATGATTAATTGGAATTTGGAGACTATGAATTCTGAATTGATAAGAATAGGAATAACGGAATTTGATTTGATGATTCTCGAGATTGGATGACAAAGAAATAGTGAATGTGATTTTAATTGGAATGTGACTTTAGAGTATTGAAATTAGTAAATTGAATTATGGTATTTGAAATTGTTATGAATTAGAGTGAGAGTGATCAAATTGAGAAAATTTAGGAATTTGGATCGGGAATGTCATAACATGTATAGTATTTATCGCATTTGTTAAATATGCATTATTGACTATTGAAATTGGTATAATTGGTAATGTGAGATTATTTGACTGTTTTGAAAGGCACCGATGGAGCAATTCCACGGATATGCTGGGACTTCCAG
>JANIHY010000005.1:67198562-67208600 GCA_027479065.1 Erythroxylum brevipes | reverse complement strand
GATCAACAGCTCTAGACGGATTTCCTTGGACAATCCATTCAAGAAGGAGCTCTCCAATACTTCATCCGGCAACTCCGCTAAGGGAGCTGCCAACTCCTCAAACCTGCAAATGTAATCCTCAACCGTACCTGTCTACTTGATGGCCAAGAGACGTTGACATGGGGTGCCTTCCTGGACCGGTCGAAACTTCTCCACCAACAAGCCTTTACACTCCTCCCACGTTCGGATCGGTCGGCGCCCCTCCACCCATCGGAATCACGCCAGAGCCTTCTTCTCCATGCTCAGAGATACCAGTTCCATTTTCTCCATCTCGTCAAATCGTCCCACCAAGAAGAATCGTTCGACCCGATAAATCCACCCATCGGGGTCTTCACCATCGAACACCGGCATCTCTACCCGCCTGGTGCGACAGTCTCGCCGAGGTTCTCCTTGTCTTGCGAAACCCAGTGGCTGCTCATCGGTGAAATCCCTCCATCCTTCCAGTGGTCTACGTTCGCGCCCTTGTTGTGTCCATCCATGCGACGGGTCCGGGTTAGTCACATTATACCAACCATACTCTCTTGAGAATGAATTCTGACCGAAGGCTTCGGGTGGAGGTCGCCGGAGCCCTTCGATGGTGCCCCCCTACAGTTGGGCCAGAACTCCCGCCCCGGTTCCATCTGCCCCTTCCCCTTGTCCCCGCCTGGGTTTACTTCATTGCTCTTGGTACCCGCATTCACCCCACTCTTCTCAACCTCTCGGGAACTTACAAACTGCTTCAACAACTCTCGTAACTCCTTCACCTCGAGCTGAGATTACTCCCAGCTTTGTTGCATTGCTTCCTTCTCTACTCTTCGTTCTTCCCTCATCAACTCAAAGTGTTTCTGGAAATCCTCACGTAAGTTCTCCAGATCCTTCTCAATTCCATCCATTCTATTTTCTCCCTTCTTATTAGCCATCGCGAGGATCGGTGCTCTGATACCAGTGATAGAACTCTCAGCTACCTAGAGGTTTTGCACTGAATATTATTTATGATGTAACTTGGAATCTGTCAAGTTACAGGTATTAGGCAGACAATTCGAGAGTGCTGCTCTCTCCTAGCCTTAGGCTCACAGAATTCACTTCGCAGAATCAATGATGCCCCCCTCTCCCAATCATTACATCCTTTATACCTCTGACAATACTATAACTAACTCACTCCTTACCTCCTCTCTCATGCCCTTTTTCTAACTACCAACTCCTACCCATAACCGAATGGAGACATCCTTTACTCGGTTACCCCTTGCCTTGCCCTTCTAGAATATACTTGCATAATAGGAGGCCTAACAAAATTCTATTAGAAGAAAATTTTACAGCTTTACTTCCTACATTTCAAATAGATGAGAAGTACCCTACAAATGGCGATATATTTGAGGTTTCAAATTTTGAATCATTAAGGACTTAATATTGAAATTCCTTCCCAATCTGTACATGCTTACGATGAGACTTACGAAAAAGTTAATCCAGATCTCTTTTTATCACCATTGTCAAACAATGGAAACGGGTTATATTCCACCATCTGTTCCCTTCACTTTTTTCCCCATCCTTTCTCCTCAATCAAAGCATGGTTTTAGCGTTCGTAACCGTTTGGCTTCATTGTTTCGCAACTTCAGTTCTTCAATTCCAAGAGCTCAGCTCTCTTGATACAAATTTGGACTTAAATGAGTCTTAAGAATCTTAAAAGAACTAAAGTGCATTTTTTTTTTCAAGCTGTCCAAGACCAAAATAATGATAAATCAAGATTTGAAAAGCATAACTGCCTATCCTTACGCCCTTCTTACTAAATTATACTGAATCGACCTTGCAAGTAAACCGATCATAGATTGATGAAAACAAGTGCATAACAAATCATGTTAAGTTGTACCCATATTGGTGTAAAGTTGTTCCATATGTGCATGATTCCAATGCTGATCTTGTTCATTTTCAAAATTTTGAGGTGGGTTTAAGAAACGTCTATGCTCCATAACCATATCACTTTTCAGGCAATATAGGTTGTGTTCTGGAATTAAAACCACGACCTGCAGGATAGACAAGGAACAATAAAATTACTCAAGTATGCATAAACATCCTTCAATGTGCTGACATGATTATTAATAGGATAAGGAGGATTATTAACTCAACAGAAAGTCTAGCAAGAAGCAGAAAAACATGCAAGAAACATAGAAACAATCTTATTATCTCCTTGCCTCTATGATTCATATGCCTGTCAACAATTCTTGATCAGATTTAACTTTTAACTAATTTGGTATAGAATTACTTTCAGCATCAAGGAATTTCTGTCTTAAGAGTCAAGTTTGTGATCACAAACTTCAAACAAAAAAAAAGGGACAAATAGAAAAAGAAAGGACATCTTTAGGTTCAATGGATGAGGAAGGGGTTGCAACAGGTTTTGTAACCATTCTTTCTCTAACTTAAACTTCATTTCAACAATTACAAACTTTTAGACATTCAATGTGCGACAAACATTAAGTCTCATACGATGCTACTATAAAAGAAGACGCTTTAGCATATCCATGAAAAGAATAGTTTTATAACAAGATTTCAACTATTTAGCAATCAAAACTTATGACAATCATATTTTCCTACATTAGAACTACAAATGTTCTATTTATGTTGCAGACTTTTCCTTTGACTACTTATCTGAGTATGCTTCTACACCACTAGCTCTTTTTTTAGATACAGTATGACAAAAGTCATAATAATGTCTCCTTTCTCACCACCTCAACTGATCTTAGTTCAATGAATTCAAAATTCGTCATCTATAAGTAGCTCCTCCACCATAAAGTGGAGGTGGAGGCCATCCTTCACATTCTGGAGCAAAGAAACAAAGAAGACAAAGAGTGAAGCATTATATGATATTAAAAACTCGTGTGTACAACTCTTCACAATTTAAGTTCAAGAATGAGAATAAGTAGCTGGATCATCAAATTGAAGAAGATTACCTGGGTGTGGATCATAAAAGCTCATTCAAACCGCTAAAAGAAGATTATTGTAATCCTTTATGGATATTTATGTACCTAAGAATAAATATAATACTTTTGTTCCCACACCAGAGAAGAAAAATCAAGCAAAAGGGAGAGTGGAATTCTTTATAGGGCGTATTATGGGGCTGGGAATCCTCATAAGATAAAGCACTCACTTAAAACAGAAGAAAGGGATAGAAATATCAAAAAATATGAAACACGAAACCACATCCATAGGAGTAATATTCTTAGTATACTTTTTCTCAAGACATAATAAATGAGGAGTATAAAGATAGTGTTGGAGAGGGATAAAGAATCCTAATTTCTTATTTTCTAGAGAATTATTGTGCTTTTTGCCTCTTTCTTCTTTCTCTCATGTTTTGTTTGATTCTTCTCTCACTTTCTTCCTTTCTTATGCTTTTTTTTTCCTTCTAGAATTTAGGAAATATTACTAGTACCAAGCAGGCAGTATACATGAAGATACTTTCATTTCTCTCATTAATCAAGGTTAAACTACTTTGGACCATGACTGGAAATTTTCCCTTTCAATTTTACACTTTTTCTTCCAAAATAGGCAAAGATACTGTCATCATAGAGCTTAGGAAGCAATTGTTCTATATTGGCATTCATCATAAAGGAATGCAGGAACCTGATATGCAAGGTCACCCATGAAGACCAAGTGATTCAATGCATGAGATTTGGAAACTCGATCAACTTCATATGTGAACAAATTTGAGGATAATTTCTGTATATTATTTCTCATAAATGACAGAAATACTTATAGGGAAGATAAGTAATTGTTTTACAATTCAATCCCTTGATTATTGCCTAGAAAAAAGTAAATAAGATCCCATGAAAATAGGGATCAGAAATGGAAACGATATTTTAGGAAATTAAACTATTGAGTAAATAAGGAAACAAATAAAGTAATAAAACTGAAAATATTCTTCCAACACCACCCCTCAAGCTGGTGAATAGATGTTGATCATTCCCAACTTGCTGCTTAACTCTTCAAATCTGACTCTTGTAAGTGCTTTTGTGAAAATATCTGCAACTTGTTTGCTAGTGGGAATGTGAACTAGATTAATCAAACCAGAATCTACTTGCTCCTTTATGAAAGACGATCTATCTCCACAAGTTTAGTTCTATCATGATAGATAGGATTCTTTGCAACCCCAATAGTTGCTAGATTGCCATACCACACCCTTATTTGAGGCTCTACTTTGATCTAAAGTTCTGCCAAGAGTCTTTTAATCCATATTCCTTCACAAATTCCCAATGCTAGTGCTCTATACTCAGCCTCTGCACTGCTTCTGGCAACCACTGATTGTTTTTTACTTCTCCAAGTTACCAAGTTACCCTACACAAAGGTACAATAACCTGTTGTAGACCTCCTATCAGTCACTGATCCAACCCAATCAGCATCTGTGAATACTTCAATACTCCTCGTCTTGCTTTTCTTAAAGAATAATCCCTTTCCAAGAGTCATTTTCAAATACTTCAAGATTCTAAGTACTGCATCCATATGTTCCTGTTAAGGGCTGCTCATAAACTGACCAACCACACTTACAGAAAAAACTAATGTCTGGTCGAGTGTGAGACAAATAGATCAGTTTTTCAACTAATCTTTGATATCTCCCTATATCCACTGGTGTGCCTTCTTCTTTAAGACTCAATTTATAAGTTGATTCCATGGGTGCCTCAGTAGGCTTTGACCCCATCATCCCAGTTTCCTGTAAAAGGTCAAGTGTATACTTCCTTTGGGACACTGAAATGCCCTTCCTATCTCTGGCCACCTCCATCCCCAAAAGTATCGCAAATAGCCCATATCCTTAACTTCGAATTCTCAAGCCAAAGCACCTTTAGCTCCTTCATGCCTTCCCAATCACCACCTGTAATAACAATATCATCAACATGAACTATAAGAATAGTCATTTTACCATTAGTTAGCCGTCGAACAAACAAGGTGTGATCAGTTTGACATTGGTAGTAGACAAGTTTCATCATTGCCTTTGTAAATCTATCAAACCAAGCCCGAGGTGATTGTTTCAAGTTATAGAGTGATTTCCTGGGCTTGCGTACGTTCTGAGGATGTGTAGCTTCTTCTAGTCCCGAAGGCATTTTCATGTATACCTCTTCTCCAAGATCACCATTGAGGAAGGCATTTTTTTTACATCTAATTGATATAATGACCAATTAAGATTTGCAGCTAGTGATAATAGAATCTTAACAGTATTGAGTTTGGCTATAGGTGCAAAAGTCTCCTGGTAGTCAATCTCATGCATCTGTATGAAACCTCTAGCTACAAGTCTTGATTTGTACCAGTTAATACTTCCATTAGGATTATATTTGATGGTGAACACCCATTTACAGCCAACCACTGTTTTTCCCTGTGGTAAATTTGTTACTACCCAAGTCTGGTTCTTCTTGAGTGCATTCAGCTCATCATCTATAGCTTCTCTCCACTTAGGATCCTTCACTGCTTCTTGGAAATTTTCAGGTAATTTTTCAATAGATAACTGAGTCACAAAAGCCTTAAAATGTAGTGACAACCTGTTATAAGAAACAAAATTGCTGATTGGGTGCTTTGTTCAAGATCTTACTCCCTTCCTTAGAGCTATGGGCTATCCAAATTCCTCAGAATTTGCAATAGGTTCTGATTCATGACCTTGCTCGGGAAGTGTGATGGATTTTTCTGGTTCTACTTCACATCATGCCTGCTGTTTACCTTTCCTCCTTGAGTAAAATTGTGATTGCACCTCAGGATTTTTGCCTTCCTATCTGTCCACCCTAATTCCACTATCCTTCTCTTTATCACATTCATTGTTTTATGTGCAATTCTGGTCAGATTTGTGACTGAAACTGGCTATATTAGTAGCTTCAATGGGAATGGTGGTGTCAAGATCTGGTATCTTAACTCTAATGTTATCAAAATTGTGTGTTTCAAAGATGGTTTCATAAGAATCAGGTCTGGTTTGATCAGGACTATTGAAAACAGAAGCGTTTTTAGGGGAACCAAAGTCCTTCATAGGTCTGGTTGAGTCATGGCTAGGTGCAGAAGGCAGAATTTCTAGGTATAGTGTGTCTGGTGAGCCATCACTTCCCAAAATAAACCATTCACTCTCACTTCTCCCCCCCTGAATGGGTATTTTTGGATAATAGGCATGCATTTCAAAGAAGGTCACATCCAGAGTAACAAAATAACGATTTAGAGTAGGAGAGAAACACTTGTAACCTTTTTTAGTAGAAGAATAACCTAAGAAAATACACTTATGGGCCCTAAGTTCAAGTTTCCCACAATGGTAATTATGCACAAAGGCAACACAACCAAAAATCTTTTGATGTAGAGTATTAACAAAGGGAACCGAGAGATAAATCTCAAGCAATTTTTGTAAAGGTGTATGAAACCCCAAAACTTTTGATGGCATTATATTTATTAAATAAGTAGAAGTGAGAATAGCATCGCCTAAAAAATGATTTGGAACATTTGTTGTGAGCATAATAATTCTAGCAACCTCAAGAAAATGTCCATTTTTTCTTTCTGAAACACCATTCTATTGTAGTATATTTGGTACATGAGGTCTGATGTATAATACTATTGCTAGTAAAAAATTGACCAAAGGATTGACTTAGATATTCTTTACCGTTATCACTTCGTAAAATTTGAATTTTTGTGTGAAATTGGTTTGGTATAAACGAATAAAATTCCTTAAATACCTCAAAAACTTCTACTTTTTCTTTCAAAAGATATACCCAAGTCAATCTTGTATGATCATCAATAAAGGTTACAAACCATCTAACATTGTTTTTGGTTTTGACCCTTGACAGACCCCAGACATCACTATAAATGATGGAAAAAGGTTAGTGGGTTTATAGGCTCAGGGTGTATAAGAATTTCTGGTGTGTTTAGAAAGTTGATAGAATTCACACTGAAGAAACATTTTCTTTTTATTGAAAAAAAGTAGGATATAAATGCTTCCGATGGCCTAACCTATAGTGTCAAAGCACAATTTCTTCATTAGAAGATAAAATAGCATGAGCTTTATTCCTTCTTAAGTTGCAAATATAATATAATCCATCAAACTCCCTAGCACTGCTAATTCTCTTCCTCGACTCCAAATCATGGAAAACACAACGATCAACACCAAAATTAGCTGTGCAATTATGTTCTTTAGTAATCCTTTTCGGAGATAACAGATTACAATCCAAGCCAGGCACATAAAGAACACCACTTAACATCAATTTATCAGCAATTATAACAATCCCAATCCCCTGAACTTTTAGAACCTGTCCATTAGCTACCTTGACAGTCCTATGAACAGGGCAAGGTTATACATCAACAAGCAATGACTTATCACAAGTCATATGATCATTAGCCCCTGAATCAACAATCCAAAGACCACAATTTGGGGTTTGAACCCCTAAAGCAGTAGTACTAGTATTACCTGTTTGGACTATGTTACTTGTGGATACAACCATTTTAGCCTTCAAATCATACTTACTAAGGATTTTTCACCACCAGTGGCTATGTAGCCTTTGGTCTCAGCCTTTGATCTATTTTTCTGATTTGAAGGTTTTCCATGAATCTTCCAGCATGTGTCCTTGGTATGTCCACCTTTTTAACAATGATCACACCAAGGCTTACCCTGTTTTCTCTTAGGTTCTAGCCCATTTATTCCTTTTACAACCATAATAGAAGATTCAGAGGGATTTTTATTGTTTGGAGTGCCTTGCATTAGCAACTTTCTACTCTCTTCACATCTCACCAAATTAACTACCTCCATAATGGTTGGTAGTGGTCGAGCTTCCATAATTCTTCCACAAACCTCCTCATGAATAGAGTTTAGTCCCAAAAGAAATTCATAGACCCGTTCTCTTTCCACAATTTTCTTGTAGCATGCCATATCTTCACTGCAAGCCCATTGGTGTGGGTCATAGAGATCCATCTGTTGCCACAATTTTACTAACATGTTGTAATAACCAGTGACTGATTTCTCACCTTGTTTAGTTTCCCACAGAATTCCTTTGATCTGAAACAGAGCAGCAGTATTTTCTATAGTGGCATATGTCATTTTGGCATTCTCCCATATCTCTTTTGCAGAGGTTGCAAGGAAAAACTGTTCACCAACTTCGAGAGTCATGGAATTAGACAACCAACTCATTACCTAGTTGTTTTCGGTCGTCCACACCTTATATTTTGAGTCAGACACAACTAGTGGCTCGGCTGTGAGATATTCCTCTTTCCCTCTCCCTCTTACGAACATAAGCATGCTGTGAGACCATTGTAAATAGTTGTCCCCATTCAGTCGATGGTTGGTTACCTCTGACAGCTGCGTGTCAATGTTGTTCTGGGAAAAGGACGAGTTTCCTATGCCGATAATGGTGTTCGGCATTTCTAGGATCGATCCTTCTGGAGCGTTGCTTGACGAGCCAGTGGCAGAATTTTTCCCTGACTCGACGTCCCACACTCCTATCATCCTGAATGAAACCATCCTCCTTTGTGTTCAAGTCTCTGATACCATGAACAAATTTGATGATAATTTCTGTATATTATTTTTCATAAATGACAGAAATACTTATAGGGAAGATAAGTAATTGTTTTACAATTCAATCCCTTGATTATTAGCTAGAAAGAAGTAAATAAGATCCCATGAAAATAAGAACCAGAAATGGAAACGATATTTTAGGAAATAAACTATTGAGTAAATAAGGAAACAAATAAGGTAATAAAATTGAAAATATTCTTCCAACAATATGCAAGGTGACAAATTTAGCAGCTAAACATCAACCATGGATATATCATATTTACGTCTCCTGCCATCACAATAAGGAAGCTATATCCTTCTAAACCGTACTGCACCATGAAATCTCCAAAGATTATAGTGGACCAGACGCTATATTCTCAAAATTAAATAGTAGTCAGGAACTATAGCTTCCTGGCCCACATTTCATGTAATTGAATAGCTTCACTTCTGAAGACAAGTAAAATGATAAAGAATACAAACAACAATATATATTTGACCATCAATGTGAAAGAGTAAAGGAAACAATTCCCCTAAAGGTATCCATTTTCATAATATTGGACTCATAAAGAGATATAAACTTGACAAAATCTTGATATTGTACATCAACACACAAGTTCCTGGTATCAAGTTATCTCGACAAACCGTTAAGTAACAGATGTAAGAACTAAGATGAGCATTTAGTGCATTAAATCTTTTTAACAACTGCAAGTTCCAAGATTACCAAGAATCCAACTCACATCTGGAAGAAAAATCTTAAAGAATTTACATTAGATTAGGCATAGAATGGGCATATGTTTACCCTAGATAAGTATAAGTTTTCCTGGAGAGAACAAAAGCTTCAGATACAACCTTAAGGAAGACCGATTTGTAAGATGTCAGGAGAAGATGCTTATAAAGAAAATGTGACTCTCACTGTGCAATTGTCATAAGCACTCTTTAATCAAGATACAAAAGAAATTGCCAATGGAAGAGAGAAAATCTAACAAGAACTCAACCTCCAGCAAAAAATCCAATTGCTCCCGATCTGTCCAACCTACTGATGAACTACATCAACCATTGTAAAGCGATGTCATGCACAACCTTTTTGTCCATGCTGATGAACTATATCAACTTGAATGAATTAGGCATTGAATAACTTACATAAGCATCGGAACCTCACTTTTAGGGTATGTTTGGGAGTTTAGAATGGAATGGAATAGAGTGGAATGGAATGGAATGGGCCACTTCATTGTTTGGAAGTTTAAATAAAATAAGAGAGGGACTCCTTTGACCATTGTTTGGAAGTGATACTAAAAATAAATGGAATGGAATGACTTGTATTTTTTTTCCAAAATTACCCTTGTAATAAAATATGCATAGTTGCCATGAACCTATTTTAGTAACCCCAAAGCATTTCAAATTGTAGGATGCCCAGAATATAGTTTTCTCATTTTCCTATATAAGCAATCAACTTTTTTGTTCTTTTTCATTAACCCTCATCGCACTGTACTCTTCGTTAGGCATTTATTCATGTGTCTTGTTATGGTTGATAA
>JANIHY010000005.1:67050602-67079838 GCA_027479065.1 Erythroxylum brevipes | reverse complement strand
CTAAATTAATTCTATCTTGTCAAAGATAATACTTTAATAATTTTATTATTAAATGTAATAATTAAAAACTAACGACTACAATTTTTTGATTAAATAAAAAAATTGTTTTAAACTACATAGAAAATATGAAATGGCAACTCATCCATATAAATTGGTCCTTTTGAACCTTGAGAAGCCCAAAGCAGGATCTTGGGCAGACATGACCTTCCCAAAATACACCTGCGTGCAGTTATCTACCAAGTATTCATTTACGAGTTGAATTTAACCACCGCCGTCCACTCCCGTCATCAGCAATCTCCACCGTCTGTTTCGTTCACTTCATCTCTCGAAAGTCAAAACGCCAACTGAATTAAAAACAATCTATTAAAACGACGCCGATTCTCGGATAGCCGCAAGCCAGAGGATCTAAAACCTCATTGTCCATTTGAAGAAGATCACTGCGAAAGAGAAACAAAGGCAAGCAAAGGAGAAGGAGCGAACCAAAGCAAAGGAGAAGGAGCGAACCAAAACCTCACCTTTTGTTTTCATATCACATTTATATACACCCGATATTGATTCTATTGAGAGGGAAATTTTCAGTGTCATGATCAGATGGTCTGGAGTGTATTGTAGTGAGCGCTATCATCACCATGATCAACACGACTAACGGCATGATTTCACCGTCGTCTTCTTCGGCGACCGCACAATCTCCGGGACTGAAGACATATTTCAAAACCCCAGAAGGAAGGTATAAACTTCAGTACGAGAAGACTCACCCTTCTGGTCTTCTTCACTACGCTCATGGCAAAACCGTCACGCAGGTGCTTCACTTTCTTTGGTTGTTTAATAACTACACATTATTCGTCAAAAATTTTCTCTTATTTTTGTTGGATCAGTTTGTGATTTTATGGCATTAGGTCAATACCCATTTGTTCAAATCGACTTTTCATCTCAATTCGCCAGAATTATGTTGGAAATTTTCATTTTGTTTTACGAAGTTTTGAGATTGACTATGTCAGTTACACGTTGTTTGTTCGTTAATTTCTAAGAGCTTTTTGTTAATATCAATATTCTTATATTGTAATTTCACAAAGATTGAGTTTTTAAAGTGAATATAGGTAGAATTTTCAATTGATATGTGAGACTAAAATTTACACTTTTATTTATATGTTTCTGGGAACAAATGTGTGACGAGTTTTTTTGTCTTAGGTAAGTGTAGCCAATCTCAAGGACAAACCAGCTCCATCAACTCCGACTGCTCCAGCTTCAAGCTTTAGTGCTAGCAGCGGGGTACGGTCAGCTGCAGCTAGGTTGTTGGGTGCTGGCAATGGAAGCCGTGCACTAAGCTTCGTTGGAGGGAATGGTGGGAGTAAAAGTGTTAGTGGAAGTAGTAGGATTGGATCACTTGGTGCATCAAGTTCTAATAGTTCAATGATAAATACAAATTTTGATGGAAAAGGAACTTACTTGATCTTCAACGTCGGTGATATGATTTTTATAAGTGATTTAAACTCTCAAGATAAGGTAATTTTAGTCTTATTCTTTTAGTAAACAAGGAAGGACAGTTATATGAGACCTTTCTTTTTGCTCTACAGGACCCTATAAAATCCATCCATTTTAGTAACTCAAATCCTGTGTGTCATGCTTTTGATCAAGACTCTAAGGATGGACATGATTTGATTATTGGATTAAACTCTGGTGATGGTATGCTATTGTACCAGAGATTCAATTGCCATATCTTTTCCTTTGGGTTAGTGTAAACTTTCTGAGGTTACTAGTCATGTTTTTGCAATTGTAGTGTACTCAGTGTCACTGAGACAACAATTACAGGATGTTGGAAAGAAGCTTGTTGGGGCCCAGCACTATAACAAAGATGGTTCTGTTAATAACAGGCAAGAGTTACCTCACTCTTGTAGCTCCTTGAATTTTCCTGCAATCTGTTGCTGGTGATATTTTGATGATTTGTCTTCTTGAAAGAGATGATCTGGTCAATTAATGTAAACGGTGCTTCCGTAACTTCACTGATATAAACTTGTTTAGTGATGATGTTTTATAAAGAAGGTTGCCAAGTGGTATGTAATTCACATTGATGTAATCCACATCACTGATATCAATTTAATTCACATTGATGTAAAGAAGGAAGCGAGTGACTGCCAACACATGGGGATGAATTACTTAATCACATTTATCAATTCTGTCATCTTTCATTAATAATCTGTGATTTCTGGAACATTCTCAAGTTGCTAACAACGTATATTTGAGTGGTTATATAACAGAAAGGAAAACCCAAGAAATTCACTATTTATCTTCTGCAGGAGTATTTATTTTTCCTTTTAAAAACTTGTAGATGCCAATCTAGCTACTTTAGCATTCTTCTTGTATGTCTGCTAGACCCTAATTTTTCCACTTATTGGTTGTGTGGTTATCAAACACTTTTTTCCCAATAGTACCATACCGCCCACATTTCGTATATGCATGTAAAGTATTTACTTCTTGGGCTGGAAATACTCTAGAAAGTCAAGAGCAGTATTGTGACCTTTCCTTTCCTTTTCTGCTTTGCTCAGTTGTGGAACTTTAGGACAAGGATTATCTTTAATATTGTAGTCATTTAAGTATTCTGTAAGAATTCCTGTCAGCTTGGATTTCTTGTACAAGAAATTCATGTATCACAATCAGTTATACTAATGCAGTTTTTCTTTTTAACAGTCGTTGCACAAGTGTTGCATGGGTGCCTGGAACTGATGGTTCTTTTGTTGTTGCTCATGCTGATGGGAATTTGTACGTGTATGAAAAGGCAAGCTTGATGGGAAATTTTGTTTATGACAACTTTTTTTAAGTTTAATGTTTCTACTTTTATATTTCTTGATTTGATTAGTTTAGATATACTTCCTCTAGAACAAAGATGGAGCAGGTGATTCTTCATTCCCTGTTATGAAAGATCCAACTCAATTTTCTGTTTCACATGCTCGTTATAACAAGGTACTACAGTCGATTCTTGCTGTAGATAAAAATCATGATGTGTTCTTATTATTAAATGCTTCCTGATCCTAGTTCAAGTATGGAATTTTAACAATTTAGTACTTAATAAATCCTCGGAAGCAACAACCATTTAATACATGTACATGAAAATAGCTGCTTGTTTAAATCCAATGGTATACTAATGCAAAATATCCAAGGAGAGAGAAATACTTATATGCAAACAAAAGCAGTTTGTCCTGATGTGGCAAACTCCAAGGTTATCATGTTTTTCTAAGGTGCCGCAACTTTATAGAATTAGTTTCTTAATCAAACTATTCCAAGTGCCTTTGTGGATAGAGTGTTCATTTGTTTGGTTTCCACTCTTTGAAAATGGGCTTTCCTTGTGGCACTGTGAGTCCATCGGTTCCCAGCCATCTTTTTCTCTCTCTAGATTTTTGTCTAATTTATTTAGATTTTCTTAGCTCCCCCTTTATAATCTTTGATGTTACACCTTAGTGTTATTGTGCAGGATTATCAAACAATCAATATTTTAGTGCAAGAGAGCTACTTTGTGAATCAATATATCTGGCTTTATTTACATCAGTTACAAGGTTTTGGATCTGTGCTTGTCTGTATGCTTTATTGGGAGACCTGAAGTTGTTTTAAGTGTTGTTTCTTTCCTTGCCCCCACCCCCCTCTTGACACTATGAATAGAAGAGTATCACTAAAAGTGGCTTGTGTAGTATTCCTTTTAGTTTCAGAAGAACATCGCAATAAAATTTGCTAACTCTCATTCCTCCTATCATTTGTTGGTCGGTACAAACTATATGCAGAGTAACCCAGTCGCCAGATGGCATATTTGCCAGGGTTCAATTAATAGTATTTCATTCTCAACTGATGGGACCTACTTAGCTACTGTTGGAAGAGATGGTAATGCATTCTTCTTATTCAATTGCAGTAAATTTTTTCACATCGTATTTTTCTAATTTATTGAGAATCTTATTAGCCCAAAATTTCACTGAGTGCAGGGTATTTACGAGTTTTTGACTATTTAAAAGAACAACTTATATGTGGTGGAAAAAGTTATTATGGTGCTCTGCTATGTTGCGCTTGGAGGTGAATGACTGACCTGATTTTCAAGTCATAAGTTGTCACTAGAAAATTTTCTGGTGTTATAATAGAAGTTACAAACTTACAGTCCAGGCCTATTGCAGTTTGTCGGCTGATATATCTTGTTTTTAACTTTTTAATTAGTTATTCTATCTCCTTATAGAGAATTAAATGTGATACATACAAATTCTGTCTGTCAGCATGGATAGAAAGTACATTTTGACTGGAGGTGAAGATGATTTAGTTCAAGTGTGGAGTATGGAAGACCGGAAAGTTGTGGCATGGGGTGAGGGGCATAACTCCTGGGTAAGATTTTCATCAAGCAATGGAGTAATTGATTGATTGTTGCTCATGGCCATGGCCATCTTACTTAACTGCAAAATGATGGTGCTGGCAGGTCAGTGGAGTGGCTTTTGATTCTTATTGGTCATCACCAAACTCAGATGACACAGGGGAGAATGTCATGTATCGGTTTGGTTCAGTTGGTCAGGTACTTATATGGATGTTAATATTGCTATTGAAATCGTAACTTGCCATTAAAGGTTGAATTTCTTCTTAACCATGTGATTTCACATTCTGGGGAGATTAAAATGATAGGCATATATTAGATGTATAGAAATGCTGCTTAATTGGAGAATGATACAGTTCAAAGGGTCTTATCTTTGTTCTGACACTTTGAGGACCTAAAGCTTAAGGAATGAGAATTTGGGCATAATTTCAGAGAGTGTACTGGGCATTTAACATTGCCATGGAGCCAATGTATGGTATCATAATAAAGATATACATACATTTATGAATACTATTACCTGAAGTGGTAAAAGTTGAAGTAAGGTCAAATAGGCAAATATGATGTAGTAGCCTGTTTGTTCAAAGTAGAAAAATTCTTCAAATCCTGTTTGCTAAAGCGCCAAAAACAAGAAACATTGCAACTTTATGTGTTAATGGACAGGATACACAATTGCTTCTATGGGACCTGGAATTGGATGAGATTGTAGTGCCATTACGCCGCCCTCCTGGTGGATCTCCCCCTTTTGGCGCTGGAAGTCAGTCCTCACATTGGGAAAATGTTGTGCCTGTTGGCACTTTGCAACCTGCGCCAAGCATGAGAGATGTCCCCAAGCTTTCTCCACTAGTTGCACATCGTGTTCACACAGAACCCCTTTCTGGCTTAGTATTTACCCAGGAATCTATTCTTACCATATGCAGAGAGGGCCACATAAAAATCTGGACTAGACCTGGAGCACCAGAACAATCATGCAACTCTGAAACCAGCTTAAGTGTCAATTTGAAGGATAAGCCACTGTTGACTAGCAAGATTGGCAATGCCAATTACAAACAATGAGTAGTTAAACAAAAGGACTGTCACAGAAGCAAGGCCAAGCTTGTCTCTTTTCATGGTTTTATATTTCAATTTTCTAGTATGGCCATTCATCTCTTTTCATTTAGTTGTTTTTCCCAGAAGTGGGACCAGGAGATCAATAACTTTAGCTGGGAGATTGATCAAGTTGTTCCATTGTATATTAAGGTATAAATTGTCATTGATCCACTGGAAGCTTGGAAGGGAGAGAACCCACCTTGTAAGTACAAAATGGCTGTCGCTAGGATATATATACATATTTAACTGCTGACAGGAATAATTGCAAGTTGCCTCTTTCAGGTTTATATTTCTTGGAGGTTCATTTGAGCGGTAATTTGATTCTGTTGGTAATGTATCCATTACCATATGGTTTCTGTTCGATATCCTTGACTTTTCATGGTTAGAAAGCCATAGCTTCATGTAATAGCTAGATGGGATTCATATTTATATTGGCTGTGCCACGAATTTTGAGCATGCCTTTCTGTGATTCACATTTTATATGGGATTTTGATGCAAAGTGAATTTATGTGGGAAATATTTGACTCTCAGAGATATGATTCCTCAATTGTAGACAAGCTTCCTATTAGTACTAATGGACTTATTAGGGTTACGAAGCTTTTATACATGTATCCTATTGTTGGATGATTTGAGTACTTCTTGCTTTCATGTACCGTATGTGTCTGTTCCATCTATTTTATCTGAAATGATGTTCTTGTTAAAGGTTGCCAGGAGCTTTCCTTGATTATATACCATTCAAATTACATTATTACCAGGGAATTTAAGTGAGAAATTTTACTTCTTCCCTTGTATAATAGCAACTGTATGGCTTTGTGCTTCAACTTCCATCCTAAACCATAACGAGTCAGCAAATCACTTATGGCCATAAAAACGCACTTAGATAAAATCTAATCATTCAAGACATTGATGTGCCACAAATTTGTGTTACTGTATCAATATTCGTCAACACAAACTCGCCGAGGAACCTCACGGGTTCTGGTAGACCTGAATCCAGAAAAGATCTATTGCAGCGCCAAAATACAATACGGAAGGCAGCAAATGATTTACTGGCCAGAGGGCAACTAACCAGAAAACCATCCATTCTGTGATGTATTACTCTGCAGATTCAATTATCCCCTGCAATTTCAGTTTCTAGGTGATCAAAGTCGATCACAGGTTGAGGAACAGCTTTCACCAGCGGGCATTATGTCCATTATCCCCTAATCTTACGTACGTGGCTTCCTCTTAGACAGGAATATATATAAAGAATCTAATTATTGGGTAAGTTATTATAGAATCATAGGCAATGAACAAGCACCTTTTTTTTGAAAAAGAAAATTGATTAAAAAGAAAAGGCATGATACAAGGCAAAACGAGAGAGCTCAAGGTAGAGACCTAATGCAAAATATGCAAGGAAAGGAACGAACTAGACCTATTGAAGAACAACGTAAAAGATTACAACATCAAAACGTCAAAACACTATTAATATTGTGAACAAAGAGTTGCAGCGTTATCATCCTAGGTGCTCCTTTGGAGCTTTTTCCGAAGCTGGGTGAAATACTCTCGAAGTACCCTTATATTCGTAAAGTATCGCGAACATTGGGGCTGCAAATGTGAGATAGGTTCTTAGTCATAATAATCACACGAATCTCTTCTAATAATAAGGATGTTAGACCATCTTTAGTAGATGCTTGATGTTTGAAACGTCGAAGGCTCCGCTCCTCCCATAGCTTGTAGATACATACTCCCAAGACAATAAGGCAAAAAGATTGCTACGTTGAGAGACCATTTGTTATCTCTAAGATAGTGGTTCCTGGATCTCTCCAATAACATAAAGCAGTGACACGATCACATATCGATTTGTTAAAACAACATTCAAAGAAGAGATGATCGCATGATTCAAGATGCAAGGAGCACATTAGACAATTCTTATCTGTCTGAATATATAGAAGGTGATCAGTTGTAGAGAGTTTGTTTTGTATAGCTAACCAATACATGAAGTATATTCTTGGAGTTAAATGCTTATTCCATACCTTAGTAGCCCAAGAAACTTAGAATCAATGCTTGCGTAAATGATCACAAATAACTTTGTTTGTGAGTTTGCCAGTTGGTATGCCCTTCCATAAAAAGATATCAGATTCTTACGGAGTGGGAGGATAACTAGGCTGATATGATAATAAGCTGCGAGGAAATCTCTGTATACATCCCTCTATGAAAGCATTCATCCGCGTTTTCAAAGAAAAAGAAGAAAAAGCTCTAGGGATCAATTATATTAAGGGACCTCGACGAGATCAGTTGTCGGACCATATGGAGACCAAACGACCATTTTTAATTTCAGTATGAGCAATCCTGCTTGACAACATCTCTCAATTTTAACAATTGTATGAGAAAAAAAGAGTGAGTACCTTTCGGTTTAATCGCCCATATACTATTTCCCTTGAGGAAGTAGACATGTAGCCATTTTATCTATAAGCTCTTCTTGTCCTTCAGTATTTGCAGCTTTAATAGAGAGAATGTTCAATCCCCCTTCTTTTTTCATAAAATTTATGTCAGTCCATTTCACCTTTGCAGCTTTAGGATTCCCATTTGAGTGACCCCACAAGAATGATATAAGAATTCTTTCAATTTCTTTGATAATGCTTTGAGATAAGAAAATATAAGAGCTCCAATATATATGCAAAGAATTGAGGATGGATTTGATAAGCTAAAGCTTACCCGCATAAGAAAGGGATCTGTTCACCCAAGACTCAACTCTCTTCTAGATCTTGTGTAAGAGAGGTCGACACTCAACAAAGTTTAGTCTCTTTATGGACATTGGAAGACCAAGATATAGTAAAGGAGGATTCTGTAATCTCATGCCAGTTGTCTCCAAAACTAAATTTTTCTTGTAAGCTGCACCTTTTGAAATAAGGAAATGACTTTTGTTTTGATTAGTATAAAGGCTAGACACATTCTTGAAAGCATTGAGGGCACGTATATAGGAAATGATGGAGTCTATATTAGCCCTACAAAAAAGAAAAAGGTCGTATGCAAAACAAAGGTTAGTGAGATTAAGCTTCTTACATTTTGAATGGTGTTTGAAGTTGGGATTGGAGATGGTCTCCTTCTTAATGAAAGCATTTAGAACTTCCATAGTAAGAATGAAGATGTAGGGGGAGATGGGATCACCCTCAGGTTTGAAGAATAGGGAAGGGACCCGTTAATTAGAACCGAAAAAGAAGTTGAAGTGATACATTCCATAGCCCATTGAATGAACAGGTTTGGAAACCCAAAAGCTTCAAGCATATGTCGTATGAAAGTTTAGCTGATACTATCAAATGCTTTGTGGAAGTCGATTTTTATCGTGCAATTCGGAGGGCTATTTGATGTGGTGTAACCCTTCAATAATTCTTGAACAATAAGAACATTGTCACCGATGTATCTATCCGATAAGAAAGCACTCTGATTTTCATTTATTAAAGGATTAATAGCTTCCTTTAATCGAGCTGCCAGTATTTTCGAGATCACCTTGTCTAGAAAATTGGTACAAGAAATGGGACGGTAGTCTACGAAGCTTTTTGGATTTGAGCCTTTGGGAATCAAGCATAAAAAGGTTTTGTTGATTTCCTTGAGAAGAACTCCATTTCTGAAGAATTCATGGATAGCCTTCTTGACAAATCCGTCAATTATATTCCACGAATGTTGGTAAAAGAAACCACTAAGACCATCAGGACTTGGAGCCTTTTTACCATTCATTGCAAAAACACATTTATCAATCTCAGCATCCTCCACTGACTTGGTTAAGGGAGTAAAGGCTGAATGAGAAACTTGTTGCAGATTGAGTTGTTATAGCTCACCAATAGATACATTTGTTGATGTTGATGTTGCTGTGCCAAGGGAGGAGCTATAGAATCTGAAGGCTTCGTCATGTATCTCATTTGCTTCATGATGATATTCCCAATAGAAGAAGAGATGGAAAAGATTTTATTGCAGTTTCTCCTGGCAAGAATCGAGTGAAAGAAAAATTGTGTGCATCGGTCCCTATCTTATAACCAATTCACGTTAGCTCGCTACTGCAAAAAGGAGGAGTGATTATTAATGGCCTGAAGATAGTTAGAGAGAGCATGCTTCTCTTGCTCGATTAGAGTATGAATCTCCGAATTGGCGGATAATAAGTTCTGCACCCTTGTCAATTCCACTCTAGTATTGTTGACAGCTTCAGCAGTAGGCCCTTTGGAAGAGTTCAGAAGCTTAAACTTTTGCTTGATAAGTTTTAATTTCTGAGTACAACATAATTGTTTGGTCCCCCTAACATGGAGCATAGCTCCTGCCCTACAAGCAATAGCAAAACCAGAATCCTTGACCAAGTAATTATTGAATCGCAAGGGGTGGCGACTTGCAGGTGGAGTGGACAAATTGGAGACCAGAAATGGCGTATGATCGGAGAACAACAGATCCATAAAGTTTGCTAGACTACTAGGAAAATGTTGAAGTCAAAGATCATTTACAAGAGCTCTATCAATTTTTTTCTGATGAACCAGCCTGCCCGTCACTTGTTTGATCACGTGAAAGAGTGGACAATGAATTTGAGGTCAGTCAATCTAACATGTTCTACGTAGTCTCATAGATCCATAGAGGAATTTCTTAGATTAATATTACCCTGAGCTTCAGCTGTAAAAAGAGTGGAGTTGAAATCCCCACAAACAAATCAAGGTTTTTGTATAGTGGCACTAATCTGACAGATGCTATAGTAAAGGTCTCTATGTTGAAACTCAAAGTTACTCGCGTACACAAAAGATACATTCAAATCAAGATTTCCTTGTAGCAGTAAAATGTGTAAGTGCATGATCTGTTCAGTCATTTCTAATAGCTCCACTTTAATTTCCTCTGAATTGAAACATACAATTATCCGTCCACAAGCATGATGGTTGTGGTTGGATAATATTCTCTAGTGAGAAACTAAAATACTTAGCTTATTCAAAATTTCCAACCGAATCTTGGTTTCCAGTAACCTAAGTAACAGTGGTTTTTCTCTACAAACAAAATCCTTTAGAGCTAGTAGTTTTGAGGGACAGTTTATTCCTCTAGCATTCCAAGCCAAAAAAGTCAAATTAAATTATAAGAGGTTTTGAGGCCTTTAGCTTTGCCTCATTGGGATTTTCTTTTAGAGGTTGAAAGCGAGGTACCACTGTTTTCATCTTTAGAAAGGTTTTGAGAGGAGGATGAAGTAGCCTCTGATGTAGGTTCACTTTCCTAAGATAAGTCATTTGAGCCATTTGTCTCTTTAAGAAGGGGATCTGCAACGACAACTATTTTTTTGACATAAGGGGGGGCTATGGAAGTTGTAATTTTTGCCGCAACATAAGAAGTTTATAAAGCACACTCATCCGTCAAAGGATTTTCCTTGTTTAGCGATTGTTCTGGTTCTGTGGGTCTCCATAAAGCTGATTGATCCTTCACCGGGGACCTCCAATGATAGGAAACAACGATACTATCCTCCCATAACTGATTCTCATCTCATAACCGCATTATTGGAATTTCATCGGGAAGGTTTTTTGAAAGCTCAATACTAACACTTAGACGTGCATAACCAATCCTCTTTTTAGTTGCCGTGTTTTTGTCCATACACAAAGGTTTATCTATGTAGCTTGCTAGTTGGCTAAGTCCTTGAGTAGTCCAATACCCAAGGGGAACATTGTGAAAATTAATCCATACAGGGAGGTTCTGTATTTTTATAGTTTCAAGTTTCAGCCCAGATTGCCAAATTTGCAGAAAGATAGGTTGATTCCCAAAGTGTTATGGACCCTCCTCTAATATTTTGTTTGCTGTGGATATGGAGATGAAGGAGAAGAGAACTAAATTATTTTTCGAAAGCATAACATCCACGAATCCTCTGCTTTTCCACAATTTATTAGCCCAATATAGTATAAGGGAAAAAGCTAGTCGTTGGTCTAGAAAAAAAATCGACAAGAGTAGTTTTCCAACCATTTGCTCCTTCCTGCAGTGTTTTCAAATCTGGGCAAACAATGAGCTTACCTTCAATTTTAGTCTGTGGTTTGTACGAGAGTGTGGAAGCAATGGTGTCTCCTACTACCTATTTTCATGCTTTCAGAGGTCTAGAATCAACTCTGGAAGCTAGGGGTAGAGGTATTTGAGTCGGTTGGGAGGGGTCGGAAGGCAGAGGGGGGAAACCCTCAGGGGTGTGGGTGGAGATGTCTGGTATGGTGAAAGGCGGGAAAGTTGAAAAGCTTGGGGGGAAAAAACAAAAGGACCCTCAGAGAGAGAGCCAAAATGAGAGGTGGAGTGGAGGAGATGGGCGATTAGGGAAAGGAGAACCAAGGAGAGAAAAAAGCACGAAGTTGGGTGTGGGGGCTGTTGAGAATCGGGGCTGAATCTAGAGAGAGGGCAGAGACTGTTGTTGAACAGTTGTATCACATATGATCGATGTTGGTTTGTCAAATATTATCTCCAATGAACAAGCAATTCTTTGTAACTTATCAACAAAGCTCACTCTCTACCCTGTTGAAGGACCAAACTCAAGTTCTCCATCAAATAATATAACCATAAAACTTATTCTATAAAAGATTGAAATTTGACCATCAAGTCGAAAAGATGAGCATACTTCTTTAATTGGCAAAGGTTGGAGCTTTACTGGCGTGCCTTGTGCAACAATTAACAATTTCTTTTTATTGTTTGACTGAATTCTCCAGACATCCTTTTTAAAAAAGGGGAGCAAATGAAGTAGAAGAAGTGAAACGCTTGCACAGCTTTGGCAAAGTTCTAATCTTTTTTTGGTTTCCAAACCTAGGGAAAGAGAGAGAGTTCTCGAAACACACTCATCCTTTGAAGATTTCTTTTTCTTTTTAATGAGAAATAATGAATTAAGATTGGAAAGAGAGTACAACTATCTTAAACTAGAGTCAAAATTTGCATGATGGAAACCAGCACCAGAGTCATGAAGATTGACATCTCTCATGCATCTCATAACTAGCCACAACACTGAGCGAACCTGATAATAAGAAAACAAAACAACCAAGTAAAATGGTTAAATGGTTAAAGAACAACCCAATTTGAAGGCAACTCCTCACTTAAACATGAGGTGTATATTAAGTGTTAAAATCATTTGTCTTACATTAAAACGGTGACTTTGGTACCATCAAATTGGGAAATTAAGTTACAAGCAAGATCGTTGGTATATCTGATGTCATATTGTTAACTACCATAGGGTGCAAGTTAGTGTTGAGGATATGAGACATGTTTTAGATTTGTGTCTCAACCTCATCTCAGCTTAGAAGCTTGATGATGCTAGTTTGACAAACCTTTTTAGTACAGGTAAATGGAAACTTAGTAAGGGCACTATGATCATAGCTCAAGGAAGAAAGGAATTGTATGCAAGGAAAGTTATACAAAGGGAAAGCAAAAGTTACCTGTGAGTACTTAAGCTTAAAACTATAGCATAAGAGGCTAGGATACATGAGCGAAAAGGGATTGCAAATTTTGGCTCAAAAGGAACTTCTTCCCAATAGTAAAGGTAAAACACTTGAGCCATGCATTGATGTTTAGGTGGCACATAACTTGGAGTTTCATTTTAAAAACTACTTTAGCAAATTAGAAGAAGATATGTGCTTAAATTGGTGAATACTGATATCTATTGAATGATTGATAAATCTCTTGGAAGTATATTATATTTCATCACCTTTGTTGAAGACCTCTCAAAAAAAAGTTTGGGTATCTTTGTTGAAATCAAAAGACTAGGTGTTTGAGGCATTTAAGGAATTCCATACATGAGTAGAATGAGCAACAACTTGAAAGTTAAAATGTATCTCAGCTAATAATGGTGGAGAATATTGTGGTCCTTTTGAAGCATATTGTGAAACAAATGAAATCAAGCTTGAAAAGACAACACAATTAAATGACGTAGCTAAAAGAATTCATCGAACTATTGTAGAAATAGGATGATGTATGCTTTCCCACGATGAATTACTGAAGACATACTGGGGAGAAGTTGTAAAGATTCTTATTAACATTATCAAACTTTCACTATCAGAACCTTTGCATGAAAATATCATAGAGGAAGTTTGGTTAAGCATGAAGGTCTCACACCACTATTTGAAGGTGTTCAATTGTCGAGCATTCATTCACTTTCCTAAGGATGAACGAACTAAGATTAACTCGAAAACTAAACATTGTTTCTACCTTAGCTCACCAAAAGATGAGTTTGACTATCGATTATGGGATCCAATAAATAAGAAAATTGTAAGAAGTAAGGATGATGTATTCTTTGAGAATCATACTACTGAAGATTTAAGGAGATAAAAAAAGCCAAAATCTATTGCCATTCATTCTTAGTCAGAGCTATTGCTTTTATAAAGCTGAAGGATAATACGTGAATAAAAGAGAAGGAAAAAGAATAAGTTTTTGTTGTAGAACACCCCCATTTTATTGACAGTAACAAAGCATATTATATAGAGTTGAAATGTAACAAAAATTCCTATTTATTTGCCAACTATCAAAAGAATATCTCTAAACTTATTTCTAAAATCAAGCACTAAATATCATAATCAAATTTACCTAAGATCTTTTCAGTTTGATCATTTATTTTGTAATAATCTACAAGCCTAAGGAATTTTCTAACAAACTCCTCCTTGTCTTAGGAGTTGTAGAGCTTTAATGTCAAAATAATTCATCCTCTTGATGTTGCTCAGTTGCTACTTTTTTCTCTTCATTTCGTGCCTTGCAAATCTTCTCCATATGCCCAACTTGTCCATATTTTCTGCATTTGATATCAAGCCTCTACTAACAATTTATTTGTGGCTGATTAGTTATTTTGCAATGTGGGTATGGTTGATATGAATCATCATTATTTCTATTGTTATTGTTGATCTTTTTAAAATACTTATTTTTGTCTCCTCTTGAATTTTTTCCTTTGCTAACAAAGCACCTTTATTGATTCCTTCTTCTCTCGTCATCCTTCTTTGTTCTTGTGCCTGTAGTGCATTTACTAATTCTACCAAAGACATGCTTGATAGATCCTTAGCTTCTACAAATGCAGAAATTTTAGATTCATATTTTTTTAGGTAAGGTTACAAGAACTTTTGCACTATTCGTTCCTCTGAAAAATCCTTACCTAATAACCTCACCTTGTTTACTATGCTGAGCAACTTGTTGGACTATTCTTTAATGGTTTCTGACTCTTTCATCTTCAACATTTAAAATTCTCTTATCAAGTTGAGCACTTGCATACTTTTTGTTCTTTCATTGCCTTGGTATTCCCTTTTGAGGTAATCCCAAATATTCTTTGTCAACTCTAGATTCATAATTCTTGTGAATATGATATTTGAAACAATAGAAAACAAGTAGGCTTTGACTTTAGACTTCATATTTTTCCTTTCTTTGTGCATCTTGATTTAAGTCATTGTAAGATTTGTTGGCAATGTAGGCACTTCATAGTCTTCCTCCACAGCTTTTCGAACATCCATAACATCAAAATGAGCTTTCATTCAAACAACCCAAACTTGACAGTTTTCACCATCAAAAATTGGTGATACACCTTGAGATAGTTGTGTTTCAATCTCCATTACTTGAAGATGGTCGTAATTCTGGGTTGCAAATTAGGTTTGTGCTTTAGTTTCACTCATCTCATAGGTTCCTCAAGACAAAAAGGCTCTGATACCATGTTGTTTTTATAAAGTTGAAGAATAATACGTGAATAAAAGAGAAAGAAAAAGAATATATTTTCGTCGTAGAACACCCTCATTTTATTAACAACAACAAGGCTCATTATATAGAGCTGAAATGTAACAGAAAATCCTACTTATTTGCTAACTATCACAGGAATATCTCTAAATTGATTCCTAAAATCAAGTATTAAATATCATAATCAAATTTGCTTAAGACCTAGTCCATTTGACCATTTATTTTGTAATAATCTGCAAGCCTAAGGAATTTTCTAACAAACTCCTCTTTGCCTTAAGAGTTATAGAGCTTTAAAGTCAAAATAATTCATCCTCTTGATGTTACTCAGTTGCTATTTTGTCTCTTCATTTCGTGACTTGCAAATCTTCTCCGTATGCCCAATTTGTCCATATTTTTTGCACTTATCCACATTTCTTGCATTTGATATCAGGCCTTTATTAACACTTTCTTTGTGGGTGATTAGTTTTTTTGCGAGGTGGGCATGGTGGATATGAATCATCATTGTTTCTGTTGTTGTTGCTGTCGATCTTGTTGAAATTCTTGTTTTTGTCTCCTCTTGAATTTTTTTTTCTTTATTAGTAGAACACCTTCAATGGCTCCTTCTTCTCTCATCCTCCTCCTTTGTTCTTGTGCTTGTAGTGCATTTACTATTTCTGCCAAAGACATGCTTGATAGATCCTTAGTTTCTTCAAATGTAAAAATTTTAGATTCATATTTTTCAAGTAAGGTTATAAGAACTTTTTGCACTATTCGCTCCTAAAAAATATCCCTACCTATTAACCTCACCTTGTTTACTATGCCAAGCAACTTGTTGGAGTATTCGTTAATGGCTTCTGACTCTTTCATCTTCAACATTTCAAATTCTCTGATCAAGTTGAGCACTTGCATGTTCTTTGTTCTTTCATTGCCTTGGTATTCCCTTTTGAGGTAATCCCAGATATCCATTGCTGATTGTAGATTCATAATTCTAGTGAATATGATGTTTGAAACAGTAGGAAAAAAATCGGGCTTTGGCTTTAGACTTTCTAATTTTCCTTTCTTTGTGCATCTTGATTTGAGTCATTATAAAATTTGTTAGTAATGTAGGCACTTCATAGTCTTCCTCCAAAGCTTCCCAAACATCCATAACATCAAGATGAGATTTCATTTTAATAACCCAAACGTGATAGTTTTCACCATCAAAAATTGGTGTTGCACCTTGAGATAGTTGTGTTTCAATCTCAATTGCTTAAGATGGTTATAATTCTGGTTGTAATTCTAGGTTGAAAATCAGGTTTATATTTTGGTTTCACTCATCTTACATGTTTCTCACGACAAAAAGGATCTAATACCATGTTGTTTTTATAAAGTTGAAGAATAATACTGAACAAAAGAGAAGGAAAAAGAATACGTTTTTGTTGCAGAACACCCCCATTTTATTGACAGCAACAAGGCTCATTATATAGAGCTGAAATGTAATAGAAAATCCTACATATTTGCTAACTATCACAAGAATATCTCTAAACTGATTCCTAAAATCAAACACTAAATATCATAATTAAATTTGCCTAAGATCTAGTCAGTTTGACCATTTATTTCGTAATAATCTGCAAACCTAAGGAATTTTCTATCAAACTCCTCCGTACTTAGGTGTTGTTGAGCTTTAATGTCAAAATAATTCATCTTCTTGATGTTACTCAGTTGCTACTTTTGTCTCTTCATTTTGTGACTTGCAAATCTTCTCCATATGCCCAATTTGTCCACATTTTCTACACTTATCCACATTTTTTGCATTTGATATTAGGCCTCTACTAACATTTTCTTTGTGGGTAATTAGTTTTTTTTTTTTTTGCAATGTGGGCATGGTGGATATGAATCATTATTGTTTCTATTGCTATTGTTGTCAATCTTAATAAAATTCTTATTTTTGTCTCCTCTTGAATTTTTTTTCCTTTTGCTAGCAGAGCATCTTCAATGTTTCCTTCTTCTCTCATCATTCTCCTTTGTTCTTGTGCCTGTAGTGCATTTACTAATTCTGCAAAAGACATGCTTGATAGATCCTTAGCTTCTTCCAATGCAAATATTTTAGATTCATATTTTTCAAATAAGGTTACAAGAACTTTTTGCATTATTCGTTCCTCAAAATTTCCTTACCTAATAACCTCACCTTGTTTACTATACAGAGCAACTTGTTGACTCTTTCATCTTCAGCATTTAAATTTCTCCGATCAAGTTGAACACTTGCATGCTCTTTGTTCTTTCATTGTTTTAGTATTCCTTTATGAGGTAATCCTAGATATCCTTTGCCAGCTCTAAATTCATAATTGCTGTGAATATGATGTTTGAAACAATAAAAAATAACTAGGCTTTGGCTTTAGACTTCCTAATTTTTCTTTCTTTGTGCATCTTGATTTGAGTCATTATAGGATTTGTTGGCAATGTAGGCACTTCATAGTCGTCCTCCACAGTTTCCTAAACATCCATAGCGTCAAGATGAGCTTTCATTTGAGCAATCCAAACTTGATAGTTTTCACCATCAAAAGTTGGTGGTGTATCTTGAGACAATTGTGTTTCAATCTCCATTTCTTGAAGATGGTTGTAATTCTATGTAAATAAGGTTTGTGTTTTGGTTTCACTTATCTCACAAGTCCCTCAAGATAAAAAGCCTCTGATACCATGTTGTTTTTATAAAGCCAAAGCATAATACATTAATAAAATAGGAGGAAAAAGAATATGCTTTTGTTGAAGAACGAAAAAAGAATATGTTTTTGTTGAAGAACACCCCCATTTTATTGACAGCAACAAAGCTCATTATATAGAGCTGAAATTTAACAGAAAATCCTATTTATATGCTAACTATCACAAGAATATCTCTAAACTGATTCCTAAAATTAAGCACTAAATATAATAATCAAATTTGCCCGAGACCTAGTTAGTTTGACCATTTATTTCGTAATAGTTTGCAAGCCTAAGGAATTTTCCAACAAACCCCCTTGCCTTAAGAGTTGCAGAGCTTTAATATCAAAATAATTCATCTTCTTAATGTTGCTTAGTTGGTGCTTTTGCCTCTTCATTTCATATCTTGCAAATCTTCTCCATATGCCTAATTTGTCAATTTCTGCATTTGATATCAAGTCTCTACTAACATTTTCTTTGCGGGTGATTAGTTTTTTTGTAATGTGGCATGACAGATATGAATCATCATTGTTTTTGTTTTGTTGTTGTTAATCTTGTTAAAATTATTGTTTTTGTCTCCTCTTAAAAATTTTTTTCCTTTGTTAGCAAAGCACCTTTAATGATTCCTTCTTCTCTCATCATCCTCTGTTTTTGTGCATGTAGTGTATATACTAATTTTGTCAAAGACATGCTTGATAGATCCTTAGCTTCTTCCATTGAAAAATTTTTAGATTCATATTTTTTAGATAAGGCTGTAAGAACTTTTTACACTATTCATTCATCAGAAAAATCCTTACCACTTCATAGTCTCCCTCTATAACTTCGCAAACATCCATAGCATCAAGATGAGCTTTTATTCGAACAATCAACAATAATTAGACTAATCTTGGCCTTCAAATGGAACATTATCTTTACATTGTTCAATGAGTTCTTGTATAATAAACCCAATTCATTTTATCAGTCAAACCAGAATCATGTTTTATAATTATTTTAACAATGACCCGAAGCATACCTTAATTTCAAGATTTGCTTTAGAGTCTAAGAATTGATAGGTTTGATTTGGATACTCCACATGCTCTCCTCCTTGATTATATAAGAGTCAATCTGTTTTAATGATATTTATTTTAACTTAATAATATTTTAAGCCGACATCTTCTTAAAATTATTATTTAAGGTGCCTTTTTTTATTCAAACCATTGTTTGTAGTGTTTATGTTTTTTAAACCCTAAAAAATTAAGGTGTAAGTTCTCAAATGTAATAATTTGGGTTTTAAAACTATCTAAATTTAGAGCGGGCATTACTTGACCTATGGATTGATCGACCCATGATTCAACCTATGACCTAACAGGTTAGGAATTGCTCAGCCCATGACCAAGGCCTAGCTTGACAGGTCACTGGCACGCAAGATCAGTCCGGTCTAATTTATTAATTTTTTAAAAGAAAAATTAAAAAGTGATGTCGTTTTGTCATTTTGTCAATTTCAGTCAAATTTCGGATGGGCCAAACCTGAATAGCTTAGGCCTAAGCCTGGTCCGTGATCCGTTGACTTTGGGGCCGATCGTGCCGAGCTGGATTGCCATCTGACAACTAGAAAAAAACACAATTTAAAGCATCTCATGCGTTTGGACATCGAGAAAGGACGACGTGCAGACAACGAACTACCCTGTCTCCAGATCCACGTGAAACCGGGGCCAACTACCATCACTTTCTGATCCAATTTCCCAAATGAGAAGTCTATAAATGGTAAGGCGTGAAAAGCGGGCCTCAACCAACAAACATCTGCCACCTCCATATGCTATGAAAAGCTCCTCACACTTGAATCTTGTTGAATATTGACAAATCAGTGATTACAAAGTACTACTGACGACTGACACTTCGTGCTTGAGATGGAGTATCTATGTGTTTGACTATAGCTCCTCGTTGCTTTCAGAGTAAATGAAACACCAGAACTCACCAGCTTCGATCTTAATTTCTGGGTGTGTTTTCTTATTTATTTTCTGATTTTGGGGTGTGATTGTTTCTTTACATTCCGATTAGATTTTGATTTTAGGGGGTCAATTTCAACGGGAACAACGTAGATTGTTTTTTTAGTGTAAATATGAGGTGATGTAGATAGATCTTTGAGGAATAGTGTTTTTCAATCAGGGGAAGAACGGAAGATGGATACTAGTTGGTTTGAGCCTAAGCCAAGAAAAGTTCTTAAAGAGGGTTTGGTTAAGCTTCCAAAAATTGATGGGTTTCCTGGTGGGTGGGAATCACACCTTGTCCAGGTTTTGCACTCGCTAAAGTTTGTGTTCTTTCATAGTAAGGCTTCATTCTCTCTGTCAAAATTGCTTCTTTTGTTTCTTATTTCGAATGCCCTTAATCCGAAATTCTCAGTTTTTGATTAAACACGATCATTGAGGCTGGTTTGGTGGTTGGTTTTGAGAACTAATGGATTTAAAGGCTCTGAGATTCCAAATCCTTAGTGGGTCTGTAGCCAGGCGCTTGCTTTTACGCTCATTTATACTTGCCTCGGCTGTGTCTGTATTTTCCTTGCTGCAATTCCTGTCTGGTTCTGACACAGGATTGATTGGTTCCGTGTATTCTGATGAATGTGATGTGCCACGTATGTATGGGGGTGTAACTTTGTTTGCCAATAGGTTGTTGATGCCAATTTGGTCATCACTTACCTGCAAGGAAGATGTCAATTGGACTGCTGGTGTTGTGAGAGAGCTAATAGACATGAAAATGTTGGATTATGGTGCAAAAGTTCTCTATGTAGGTGAAGGATCGTCTGGTATGTGTGCATTTCGAGAATTGGGATTTACCAACGTTTGTGGGGTTCACAGACACCCCTTTTTCTCCCTCAAGCATAGGAAGTTGGTTTATGAACTGCAATATGCAGACAATTCCTTCGACTTTGCGTTTTCCATGGACTTGGATAAGGTTTCAGTCCCTGCTATTCTGGTGCTCGAGATTGAGCGCATTGTCAAGCCTGGTGGAATTGGGGCAATGCTTGTGAGCGTTGATGGTATGAGTACAAATAGCTTGATTAGATCGGCCACACCTGTTTCATCATTGTTGAAAGATTCCAGCGTCATACATGTTGGTTATGTTCAGGGTTTTACGCTGGTTGTTTTCAAGAAAAGAATTGACACTGCTGGTTATTTCCAGCAATTTCACTTGCCAGCTGAGTGCCAATCTGTGGTTAATAACAGACCTTTAATGGAATATGTGGAGCCTTTAACGGTAAGTAAGCAAATTGGATATGAAAAAAGGATTGCTTATTTACTGGATTTTATTGATATGCATTCCAGGAAGCGATTAGTGTATGTTCACATCGGCCTCGGGGAGGATCTGAATTCTACGTCTTTTCCGCCTTATCCTGTGAATCAAAACTCTTTCAATACGTATATTGTCGACCATAACACGTCAGTTCTGCTTTCCTATGTCAAGAAGCCTGGCATTACCTTCATTTACTATCCAGGTCTGTCGGGAGAAAAGGCTATTCAGAATCCTCAATTTGAAGATCTTGATCCGTCAATGGTAGACGAAGGGTTTGATTTTCTTGCTTGGTTTAAGGAAACAGTTCAATTCTCTGATTTTGTGGTACTGAAGATGAAAACAGGGAAGGTAGAACTGAAATTTCTCATCGACTTGTTTAAAAGCGGAACCATATGCTTTGTTGACGAGCTGTTCCTTAACTGCTCAGATGGTTTGGATGGTAAAGGCTTGGTTGAGGGGGATTGTATGGACCTCTTCAAGAGCCTTAGAAGCAGTGGTATCTTTGTCCATCAATGGTGGGCAGATTAGACACCCTATGTTCTTATGATCTTTGAATGACGCTTGTCTTCTGTTACATACTACGTATTTGTTTGTTGTTGTTCTGAGATGTTCCTGCAGGATGTGAGCTCTTGAAGCATAATCATCCGAAGTTGCCTTGTGGTTGGGCACTATAGCTAAATAAGCAACCATTTGTTATCTATATATGTCAGCCTTGTGGTTGGGAACTTGAACTTCATAAGCAACCATTTGCTTTCGATCATGTACAACATGTACTTGCATGTCTTGAACTTGATGAAGCAAGTAGTGCTTTTGGGCATATGATACTGTTATAAACTAGTGAAACGTGTAACATGCTTTGTCGGCCATTTTCACTCCACTTTTCCAGCCCTGAAGACGATTACAGTTGCTAAATGCTAATACTTTTAGGTTGCTAATAATCACAAAAGCCCTTTTTTCTCATAAAGCAAAAGGTAATCTCATAGGTTAATTTACCCACATTACCAAAATTTTCATGCAGTTAAAGCATACAAGCCTTTTCGGCGTGAAAGACATCTCTATTTACATAAAACAGGATAATTCCATACTCGTACCAATTCCTGATCGAGAAAAGAAGCAGGCAAGCTTGGAGAGCCATGCAGGCTCTGCCAAGACGGTAGAAGCTCAAGTGCCAAATCCTACAACCTGCAGGTAAGAAAGCTCCTAGGACATAGCCTCAAGCTGCTTTCTCAATCTTCATAACTCCAGAGATGTGCATTCATGGATTTTGCTCAATCAGGATTGAATTAAAATAACATTCTTCTTTTCCTTTTTAAATCAACACAAGGCGATAAAAAGAACTAGTAACAGAGAATGTGGCTGGACAAACCAGACACATACGACCATATAGTATATGAGATTCCTGAAAGTTAGCCTTGCGACCATGCACTCATGCTCGAGATGAAGGTATTGGCATACATGTTTTTGGTACAATGTCAGCAATTTATCTTGCACAATACTGCATGTTGATTACAATTCCTTGTCGGTTATTACGCATAAGATCTAAAGGTAGAAAAACCAGGGTAGAAAGAAAGTGAGGAACAACAACAAATTACTATACAACAAGGAAAAGGGGGCATTGTCTCCTTTCCTCATTCATCAGGCCCATTATTGACTTTTATCTCTAAAAGCCTCTCAACAGGTTGACGGCAAATGGGGCACCGATTCGTTTGAAATCTCAAAACTTTTGCACATCCACTACACATACACTGCATAAATGAGAAGATTAAGTAAGCATATGCCATTACCAAAACAATGCCCGACTAAACAGTTACTAAATAGAAGGAACCGATAAATTGCATTCAAGCTGCCTGTGATCTGTGCGATCAAACTTCCAGTCTTTTGACATTCTTATGCAACAAAAGTAGAACAAGAAAATGTTAACGAAAAGTATATATTCTGCAACCACCATGATTAGTGCACTAGATCTAGTATTCTATCGTCTTTATGTCATTTCAATTTTCAACCATGTTAGCATTCCTCCTAGTGTTCAGCCTGTTAGTGTTAGTATACAGCCCACTAAGCCCATCCGGACCTACATTCGTAGGAGTAAGATGGGGAAGGGGGGTAAATGCCACATAGGCAGGATGTTAGGCGTTAGTTATGGAGAGAGATTGTGAAGGTAATGTAGGGAATATAGAGAAATCTGATAGAGAGGGGGAGGGATCATCATTCATATTCTGGAAATATAGATATTGTAGTGGCCTGGAAGCTATCTTCCAGGAGGTATATACTACTGTTGTACCCTACATCTACGTAAATAGTACAAATCTCTACTGATATTTGTATCAATTGGTGCTTTCATTGAGAGACCAAGAGGTAGAGATTGTATGCAAACTAGAATGGAAGCTAGAGTATAAGCAGTAGAGGCATCTCTCCGGAGGCAGGAATCGTCCCTTTCAGCGCAAGAGGGCATGGTTAAATTGCATGACACCACTTTGAAGGATCTTCAATCGCAGCTGAGCTCTTTGATGGCCAGCATGGAGACACTGGCCAAATCCCAAAATCTGCTACAATCGGAGATGAGGGATGGGTTTCAATCCTTGATGGCCAGAAACTTGCTGAAACAAAAGATGGGCGAAGAAGAAGAACCATCGGCATTTACTCAACATGCGTCCTCTTCTGGTGGTGGTGACAGACCTGCGCATCTCTCTTCAGTTACCGTTGGCAACGACAAAACCGCCAGTGGATCGCAAGGAACTAGGCACCACACTAGTGGTCCGCAAGGTTCTGGGCAACACCGACAAGGTGATCACGTGTCATCGGCTGCAATGGCACGTGCGTGGGAAGAATATCGGAACACAGCTCGTAGGGTCGACCTCCCATTTTTCCACGGGGACGACCCATTCACATGAGTCATGAGAGCTTCGTCTACCCATGGTTCAGATTTGTATGGAGGGTTCGACGTTATATTGGTTCATGACTTTACGTGAGTTGGACCCATGTATGACTTGGGAAAGATTCAAACGATCATTGTTCGACCGTTATGGGGGGAAGGACGAGGGTAACCCGATAGAACAATTGAAGTCGGTCTCCCAACGTGGTTCGGTGGATCAGTATATCGATGAATTTGAGAGAGCGGCGTCGCAAAGTGGTCATTTTCCAAAGGAGTGGTATATGAGTTGTTTTTCGAGATTTGCGTGAAGAAGTAAAAACAGAGTTCGCACTCACGATCCCCCTACCCGAACTCGATTAATTTCTATAGCAAAAAAAGTGGAGAGAGAGCTAGTAGGTGAAGGGGTGATACGGCCAAGAGAAGGAAAAGTTAAACTCGGAAGTTCCCACTCAATTTTTGGGTATCAATTAAACAATACCAGCACTAACCGTCCAGTCCCACCAACCCATACAGCTGGTAATACCAAGAATGAAGCAAAAGAATTAACCAACGAAAACTGACACATCACTACTGAAGGCCATCAACCATGGAACTCGAAATGGAGGGGAACAAGGAACTTGAGCTACGAACAACTGATGGAGAGAAGGGCTAAGGGATTGTGTTTTAAGTGTGGGCAGACTTTCGACCCACTCCACCGATGTCCAGACAAAGCATATAGGTTAATTATATGGGAAGGTGATGAAGCAGACGTAGGAGAAATTCACTAAGAAGCACTAGTTGTAGAGGATCAGCAGGAAGATTGAGAGTTAGTGTGCAATTCTGTGGAGTTTATGGAATTAGGAAGTGATCAATGCTCACCCTCAAAGTCGATGGTTTTAATAGGTAAGTTAAATGAAATGCCTATTGTCATAATGGTTGATAGTGGAGCTAGCCACAACTTTGTGTCCCGAAGATTGGTTCAGGGTATGGGTATCACTATCATTTCAACCAAAACTTTTGGTGTTAGGTTGGGGGATGGACATCGATCCTTCTCACAAGGAGTTTGCAAGGAGATTAAGCTGGAGTTGAATGGAGAAGAGTTTAGGGTGAATGCATATGTGTTTGACAAGGGAGGACTTGATCTAATCTTAGGGGTGGCTAGAAACACTAGGGGTGGTGAAGGTATATTGGAAGAAAATGTACATATCAGTCTATCGAAAGGGATTAGAGGTTACATTACAGGGAATCAACATGCATACTTCTTCTTCCCACGCACTACAGCAGGTTATGAGGCATCAGGAATTGGAAGTAGAGCAAGTTGGGAAGAGGCCGGCTTCATCAAAGGACAATTCCCTTCCCTTCACCTTGAGGACAAGGTGCTTCTTGAGGAGGAGGGAACTGTTAGCATTCCTCCTAGTGCTCAGCCTGTTAGTGTTAGTATACAGCCCACTAAGCCCATCCAGACCTACATCCGTAGGGGTAAGATGGGGGAAGGGGGGTAAATGTCACATAGGCAGGATGTTAGGAGTTAGTTATGAAGAGAGAGATTGTGAAGGTAATGTAGGGAATATAGAGGAATCTTATAGAGAGGGGGAGGGATCATCATTCATATTCTGGAAATATAGATATTGTAGTGGCCTGGAAGCTATCTTCCAGGAGGTATATACTGCTGTTGTACCCTACATCTACGTAAATAATACAAATCTCTACTGATATTCATATCAAACCATGACTGCAAACATTACATCTGAATGCCAGCTGTTCAATATGGTCCTTCATCTCAATGCAATGATTTCCATTGCAATGGGAAGTCTTTGACTTGCAAGGCATTGAAGTAAATGACAAGTTTCTAAAGTTACAAGCCACTGATAAAGGATAAACTATGTAATTTTCTCTCACCTACGTGTCCCCTCAAAAAAAGAGATTCAATGAGTTGTTGCTTACCATATGTCGGCATGGAAGAACAGCTGTGTTTCTTGGTTCTGAAAGGCAAATGACGCATTCTTTTCCTGGGTCATTAGCCTCAACATCACTATCAACTGAATTTCCAATCCCAAATATCTCCTGCAGTTCATACCTCATGCCATTTACCCACAGAATCTGCTTCATTACCTTCACCTGGTACTCACCCTTATCCTTCTCAAACACTGCCTTTGTTATCTGAGAGTTCGTGGCCCCAGATATTGGGTTTCCATCTGATCCATTCTGGTTCACAGGACTTGCCTCTGCCTTCACTGCTAGTGGATAGATATCCCTTTCACCCACTTCTAATAATTCGCTCTCCTCAAATAACGTGAAGTCAATACCAGAACCTGAAGGTTGATGAAACTTCTGGCCCAGACCTTGTTCGAAATTAACTGTCACTGGTGGATGAACACTTTCCTTCAATGGAGTCAGGATGCAGTCCTCTCCTTCCTTTGCAAAGAAGATAACAGTAATGCTGTTCATAAAGGAGAATAATTCAACCATGTTAGAAGGAGATAATATACAAACAACGACGGCAAACTCAAGAGACAAAAACCAAAAGTTAGACTTTTAGCAAAAGTATATGCAACCTAAAACTTTAAAAGCACCTTCAAGAAAAATTCAATTTTTATGCCAATTAGTATAACAGAACATAGACTATACACCCATAAACAATACATGGTCTCATTTTCAAACACATCTAATCCTGATAGTAATAAAATCAGAGAGGATAAAAGAAAATGGGCGAAAAAGAACAAAATATAATCCTGAGAAGGATGTTACAGAAAACTATAGTGTCAAATGATTAGTGGGGAATCATTTAACAATTTCAAAAATCGAGGTTTATAACAACCAAGAATTCCAACTAAGGAGACAGCCAAATTGAGGAAGAAAGCAAAACATGCAGAAAATAATTGCTTTTATGTAAGAACTCAATACGCATAAATAAACTCCATTGTGCAGCATCAAATGAATTTTTCTCATATAATGAATGTTGGAAACAGAGTCAAAGAAACAAATTATAGAACGGTTCAAGTCTTATGAGTTAACCATTTAATGTCATCAGAAAATGACACCATGCTATCTGAGCATTACCAAGAAGCTGGAATAACAATTCTTAATTATAGAGAAATGGGATCAGTCTTTGAATGTGAACGGTTTCAAAGTTCTTGTGAAGGATCATTTGTCTAACAATTCTCAAAAGCATAAGATCAACCCACAAGGTCATATGAAATAAGTAATTCTGTTGAAAGCAACCTTCACTTCATTGAGAAGAACTCTCTAAGCAATTACAATAGTCCACATCTATTCCCTTTTGAGCTGTCCAAATGCTAAAAATGCAATTTTTTTAGTTGCATTTAATGTAATTCACAATTCACAAATGCAAAACACAAACAGCTTCCACATTGCTACCTTTTCAGACCTGGACATAACTATGGTAACTGAACAACTACAAGAAACTGAGCTTAAGTCATAATCCTCAACTACAAAGCCAAACAAATCCCAATTACTGTGTCGACACAAAACCATCTGAGACGGTATAATCACAGGCTAAACTGCTACAACAGAATTAAGCAGTCAACAAACGGAATTCGGAATGAACCATCATATTCAGGGAAACAAGTGACTCGATTAACCACACATTCAAACCCCAACAACCGTAAAACCTTAAGGCTATGTCCGAAGACAACACCTACATCCTTAAAAAAGCAAATGCAAATACATTAAACACAAAACCCACATAAAGATTCAATCTTTATTACCTCCCGGCAACAGTAGCATCAAACGTGAACGTAACAAGAAACTTCCCAGGATTCTCCTCATCAGCTTCAAGCCTCAAAGTCTCCTTCTTTAAATTAACATCATTCCTTATCGTCACCGCCTTCTGGTGCTCCACGTACGGCGGAGGCGGAGCCATCATGGGGCATCTCCCGCCCATCCACTGTGCGGGGTCCACGCGGTGGTGATGATCATACGGCACCGGCAATGGAACCGGCATCGAGGGTGGCGGGTAGTAACCGGGGTGCTGGTAGTACGGCTGAGGATTATGATTGGGGTACTGGGAAGGGTACGGCGTCGCCGCTGCGAAGACGTACCGGTTGGCGGTGATCTCCGGTTGAGGTGTCACCGGGGAAGGCGGCGGCGGGTGGTTTCTCCGGCTGCTACCATGATGACGCCGGCTGTTGACACCATTGCTGCTGCTGTTCCCCATGAAAAAAAGCTGAATTTTTTTTTTTTGGATCTATGAAGAAAAACACGAACAAGAAAGGACTGGATTAGAATAGAGGGAATATAAAAAATGGGTGGTGGGTATCCTAGAGATGGTTAGAGGAGTGGGGAATAATGGTGGGATTGCTTGAAGCTCCACCCACTAGACCACCACCATCCCCGTAATCATGGTGGATTCGAGAGGCGGAGATTTATGGGTGCTTTTATTTTATGTTATTTAATTTTTTTAATGCATCGAAGTTGGTTACTTTTTCAGGTTTTTCTGTCTTTAGTTATGACATTTGCGTGTCTGCTTCGGACTTATCCTCAAATAACTTCCCAACTGGACGGTGACCTTTACAAAACCGAAATCTTGTCTTTAGGTGAGCACCAAAATGCAAAGTTTAGGGAAATATTTAAATATACATAATAAATTCAAAACATATATTTAATTTATTAATTAATTTTTAAAAATTAATTAAATTAAATCTTTCATTAACTTTTTATTAATTTAATTAATACACACTTTTAATGAAAATTTACTATAATTTGTATCGATAATTTATAATTTATAATTTATAATTTATAATCTATAATTCATAATAACAACTCAGTTCATTAAATGCGGAGTTTAAGAAGATTTAGTGTACTTATTATTACTTCTAACTAGTGGAAAGATTGTTTATTTATTTATAATCTTTTTATCTAAAATAATTTAATTATTTGAATTTATTTTTTTTTGGCCTCTCTAATTCCTGTTAGTGTCATCCGTCTCTTGATATTGGTGACAGCACTAGTAACCTGCAGTTTCTGGACGTTTGCTGCTGCGCAATTGCAGGCCAAAGTTCTTCAATATGGTTTCATGATCGTCGAATTTAAATAGAGATGGCAGCCGCCCCTTAGCTCAAAATTTGGTCACATTTCAATTGCAGACCGTCCAAATTGATATTATTTTAATACAACTTTTTAAAATATTATCATTTTGAGTGACTCAATTTTTAAAATTATGGTTAAATAATTTTATTACAATCGAGTTAAATCTCTAGTTGGCCTCCTAATTTTTGTATTTGGTACGTCATGATCAGATAACAAAAATATTAGAACAAATAGGATTAATAACACAACAATAAAGTTGGTAATAATACAATCTCAATCAACCTTAAGCCAACGGGCTAAATTTAGACCTGGCAAAACGGACGGGTCACCCGTTTATC
>JANIHY010000005.1:67008238-67019998 GCA_027479065.1 Erythroxylum brevipes | reverse complement strand
ATATTTTAATTAATTATATTTAATTTCTAAAAAAGAAAAAGTAAAAATATTTAATTAATAAAAAAGGGGGGAAAAAAAGAAGTAACACACTTTCATTCCCTTCACAATTAGAGGGTACGAAGTAATGCCCCCAAACTAAAATAAAAAAAGAATGTTCATTCAATAATAATATGTCATCAAGTAGCTGTTTTTCATTTATTAGCCATTGATATCTTATTAAATCCATTAACAAAGGCAATACCATCAATCCAAACTTTTACAAATTACAATATGCCAAAGGCCTGTTTGCTAGATTATCTCAAACTTAACTATCTTTTGGCCTCTCTGTTATTTATCATTCAAGTCATACTTTACTTTATTTTATAATAAAGAATTTGTGTTATTAGCAAATTAACGGTTTATAATTAAACATGAAATCGATAGTATTAAGTGTGTATTAAATCACGTAACAAAATATTAATTATGTAAATAAAATTAAAGATTTAATATTAATTAATTTAACCAGTATTAGTGGACCTTATTTCAACAACTCCAAAGTTTAGAGAATCGGAAGCAAAGTCCTCCACCTAAGATTCGAACTCTTAACTTCAATAATGTGAAGACACTTCAAGAATCCTCCGTTGCCAGTTCAACCATTCTCCAAGGGAGAAAGGTCACAAAAGATAATGACACCATAAGGAGTTAGATTTGTACGTCATCTAACTTTTCTTTTTGTGTGAACCTATAGGTTTATTATAAATTCTAATATGATATTAGACCCTTTGTAATTAAATAGTCATGAGTTCGAATCCTACTACCCACTTATTCTAAATAAATTAAGCACAAGATAAAATAGGTTTGTCCAAGTTTTAAGCCTAAAGGGCTTTCACTTGAGGAAGTATGTTAAATAATATATAAAATCAATTAAGTTGATCTCACATAATAACTTAAATTATTGTGATAAAATGGTCACTAATAAAATACGCTGCTTCCACTGTTTCGGCCTCAACCACCGATCTGTGTTTTGTCATATATGTAATCCCAACTCAACGCTCATCAAGGGCCTACCGGCCGCGTCTCCTGGGGCTCACCTGAAAATGAGTTGAAACTTCAGGACCCCATTCAACAGGTTCCATTCCATCGTAGAATGGACTGCTGTCTTCCGTCTTCCTAACGACAACTTGTCCTATTCTAATTATTTTTAAGTAAGACGATAAATTGAATTTTAGATCGATTTAAACCTGATTTGATTGATGAGTTTACCAATTTAAAATATTTAAATTTAAGCTCATTGTCGTACTTATAAAATTACATAAATGTACAAAAATTTACTAATAACAATAAAATTTAAATTATTTATGAACTTGAGATCTAAGAAGACTCGGAAGCAATAAACGTAAGACACATAGATGTTGTTAATGGTCGTGTAGTGTACGAAATGCCCTGCAACAGTAGAAATGGCCTTTGGGATTGAGACCGAATGCTGAAAGCTCTTTTATGGCAAAACAAAACGTGTATGAAGCATAGGCTCTTTGAGTTTGAATGATTCAAACGTTTTTAAGCATAGCCTCTTCGTATGTGCAGATTAAAATCAGACAATGCCGTTGACTGTACCTGGACCTAGGACTTAAAATAGCTTTTCTGACCAACATTTTTAGCCCAACACTCGTGAGTTCAAAGTTGTCGAATGTTGAAATCCATGGTTGGAACATTTTCAGAATGAATGAAACTGAGAAGGTCTGAAACTTGACATTTTCAACAGGTAAAGGACTCTAACACGGTTTTAAAGCATAATTTTAATTCCAAGCCTTGAACTTTTAATAATCCTAATGATCGTTTTCTGATCTTAACTTAGTAATTTACAACGAAGGATATGCTGGCCGAGCCATGCCTTTGGTAGTTTAGTGAAGCTTGAACTTTTCAAATCAGAAGCTTCCGTCACCTTATGTGGACATTTTGTACCATTCACTGAAAGAGTCTTGATATGACTTCTCAGTTATCAGATTTCATTTTTTTTAAGTGTTAGAGAATATATAAAATCAATTAAGTTGATCTCACACAACAGCTTAAGTTATTGTGGTGAAATGATCACTTAATATAATATCAGAGTCTTTATGACCAAACGGTCATGAGTTCGAATCCTATCACCTACCTATTCTAATTAAATTAAGCATAAAGTAAAGTAGACTTGTGTAAGTTTCAAGCCCAAAGGACTTTCACTTGAGGAGGTTTGTTAGAGAATATATAAAACCAATTGAGTTGGCCTCACACAACAGTTTAAACTATTGTGATAAAATGACCACTTCATAGTAAGCATAAGTGATGATTTTACTTGAACAATATATTAAAATCTGCTTTCATAGAGCTTGTAAAGCATCTAATTTAGCCAACTGCGTGGAGATTGGAGCCAATAAGGTGATAAGAACACTAATTACACTTTCCTAGATTTTCAACACATTAGATGGAGAATTAATGTACCATCTCTTAATTGAAAAGCATTGTTAAATTTCCACTTGAAGAGTATATTAATTCACTAAAGTTGACTTGTGAGTTGTATTTAACACATCGTGTATTTGAATATATTGTAAGCATGGGTATATATTTGAATCTGTAAGCTCTTTGTTTAGAGATAATCAAACACCTCTTCGGAACATAAATCGGCTTCGTATACGATTTGGATTGCTGTTTTTCTCATAAGCCATACATTAGGGTCAAAGTTAGTATTCCTTTTCATAGTGCATGATGTTTAAATTTACACATAAATGGATATAGAAGTCAAATTAACTATTACAGGGTAAGAAATAGGCTATTGTTCTTCTATATTCTGTTATGTCTTACTCGACTTTTAAGGAACTGATTAATTTACCTTATATTTTATTAACTTAAGTTTAATCTTAAATTTAAAATTTTAGATTCCATATATTAATTGTATAAATACTTTTTAAAATCTTCTATTTAAATTAAAAACTTTTGTTAAGGATTCGATTCAAACCAATTTAAAATTTTTGTGGTATNNNTATTTCTAAACCCTTCGTAATTTTAGTTTTACAAAAGGGATTTATATAATTTATAATAAGATAGGAGTTCCAAGTGATGGAAATAGTCTTTTAGTAAAAATACGAATAAAAGATTGCGTATATTATAACCCTTCGCAGATTCTTGCAAAACGAAGAGCCTTGTATACTGAGTACGTTAATATTATAATAAGATAAATTATTATGACTCATAATTTTTAATAAATTATCAAATATATTACAATTGGTACTTCCTACTATATCTTAATGTAACACTGATTAAACTTAATAATATCAATGAAATAGATTTCAACATTTATTTAAAATATTTTTATAAGTGTTTTATAGAGTTTATTGACATTCCGACTTATTTTTATTTTTTAATTTTAACTTTTACATTAGTATAAAACTAATTTCTTTGCCATATGTGATATTATCATCATTGGTTTATTCTTAATATATGTACACCTTTTAGATCTAAATTATAAATGTTGAATTTCTCATAAAGTACAATTAAATTGTGTCACTACTAGTAAGAAAAACATGCACACATTTTCTCCAAGTTGTGATAACTAATTGTACAAAATAAAAAATTGGATATATTTAATATATCCAAAGTAACTTTATCATTTATAATAAGTCGAATAATGAACACAAATTAAAAATTAATATGTAGATTAGAAGTCAAATTGTAAGTAGGTGTAGAAATTAATGGCACATTAAATTTAATATCTTTGCCTTTCGAAATATCAGTAGAAAAAGATTGTGTATTTCGTATCTTTAGAAAAGATTGTTGAATCATACGAATAAGAAATTTATATTCCACACGTATCCTTTTTAACTAATATTTTTAGAATGAAATATACAGGTTATACTTATCTAATAATCGAATATAAATGACTCGCAATTCACTCAGTTTCTGGCTTAAGCATAATTAAAATTTCTGAAGAGTTATACATTTGTGTATTGATAAAATCATTCACTATTTCTTAAAGCTCGATCACCCCCAATCACACTAGGACTGAGACATGGCCCATATTCTTACGAGAGGCAGCAGTGAAAAATTTTCCGCAATGAGCGACAATCTTAAATAGATAATTTCTATAAGGCACGGGCCTTCCAAAAGGTAACGAAAACGTGCAAAGATTTCTTCGAATCAAATGAAGATTAACATTCGAGTGGTATATACGGTAATAGGTAAACTTGAAGGTGAAAGAGAAATCGTTTTGGGTTAGTTGATTTACTTCTACATGATTATTAAATCTCTCTAAATCGTAAATCCCACGTTTTATGTTTAAATCAAAACTGGTATTATTAAATTATCCAAGTGGGAACATGCCAACCACCTCTCTTACTAACTAACTATAGAAAAATTGATTCTATTCCGAAGTTCCAAGAGCATCAGCTATTCCAAACAATAGAAACAAACAAAATAATTTCTCCATGACCTTCCTATGGAAAAAGTCAAAATCCAAAGGGTGAGCTGCCCAGCCGTGTTCTCATCCTCGCTCGCTCCGTCGTTTTTCTTCTTTTTTACTTATTCTTCTTCGTCCTAGCCAGCTAAAACTACATGTGATCTTCCGTGTTCATGCTTCACGAGTACAAAAGTTCCAATCTTTACAATAAATATTAGCTGCCCTGCACGAAATTTCTAATTCACGGCATGAAGTTCTTTCTTGGCTGCTCTAATTGCTTCTCCTCTGAAACAATCGCCACCAGCAGGCCGACAGGTGCAAAGTTTTACGGATATGCTGCACTTGTGGTCCTAAAACTGTGGAGTTGTTTGCAGTGTGTTTTGTGCCAATCTTTTAACAGCTCATATTAGTTGTCATTCTGATGTGTTTTCTTTTTTACTTTCTCCAATTCACCGTCAGCTTTTGATTGAAACCAGGTGAACAAAAACATGGGAATTTACTAATATTCTCTAGGGACGAACTGAGGGTGGCCACGCAAGACTTCTCTTCGTCCAACAAGATTGGAGAAGGTGGTTTTGGTTCTGTGTACAAGGTAATTTCAGTACCCTCCACCAACTTTATTTATCTGGGTTTTCTGTATACTTTGTGGGAATCATTGATGTGTGCTGTCGGACTTGACTTTTCAAGGGCCGACTTCAAGATGGATCTTTCGTGGCCGTTAAGGTTCTTTCAGTGGAAATCGAATCTATGCGCGGGGAGAGAGAATTCATATCGGAATTGGCTGCACTGTCCGACGTCAAACATGAGAATCTAGTGACCCTTCAAGGTTGTTGTGTTGATGGAGCCAGTAGATATTTGGTCTATGAGTACTTGGAAAACAACAGTCTTTCTCAAACCTTACTTGGTAATTCTTCTTTCAAATCTATCAGTGACTTTAAAGTTAGTTTCTTTCTTGAAAAGAATGTTTTGGTACAAAATTAGGAAAATTTATGTGTTCTTGATTAATAGGCAAAGAACAAAACAGGACTAAATTCAGCTGGGAGGCAAGGAGGGACATTTCAGTGGGAGTAGCTCGCGCCATTGCTCACCTTCATGAAGAAGTTCATCCTCGTATCTTGCACAGAGACATTAAGGCAAGCAATATACTTTTGGATCAGAATTTCAAACCAAAAGTGTCAGATTTTGGCCTTTCCAGAATGCTTAGAGACGATAGTTCTCATGTTAGTACTCGTGTTGCGGGTACATTGTAAGTAATTCGATCATTTTTCTTCATAGCTAGTTCTAAATTTTTGATACATGTAGGCTTTAGCTGACTAGTTTTCTTGGCAATCCCTCATGGGAAAAGAGGATATCTTGCTCCAGAATATGCAGTTAGTGGACATTTGTCGAGAAAAGCAGATGTCTATGGTTTTGGGGTTCTGTTACTCGAGATTATCAGTGGTAGATCAGCTGTGGATTTCGATTTAGAACACGGTGAACACTACCTGGTTCAAAAGGTAGCATATTGAAACAAGTAAATTCTGTCTGATACTTTTAGTGTTACATCAATGAAACATTTATGAATGGCAATTTGCAGGCATGGGAATTCTACAATGCCAAAAATCTTGTACAGATAGTAGACCCTGTTCTTAATAGGAACTTTCCAGAAGCAGAAGCAGCTCGGTTCTTGAAGGTTGGTCTACTTTGCGTGCAAGAAAATGTCAAGCACCGACCACATATGTCCAAAGTGGTTAGGATGTTAAACAATGAAATAGACATCAGAGACGTCAGGATTTCAGAACCTGGACTTCTTTCTGATCTGACGGACATCAGATTGCGCCAAAGGAATTCGACACAAAGTACATCCTCCAGGGGATCAACCTCAACGAGCGTTCCTACTTCTACCTATTTTTGACTGCCAGTGCTTCTATAACCCAAAAGCAAGAACTCACAGAAGATGAGATTTTCCTGTTAGCTTAGTGTTGAATGTAGCGAACACCGTTCACACATTGTTTTGCTCTAGTAGATAGAGTTAATAAACCAGATGTCTTTTTTCTTTTTGTGAGGCTGAAGGACATTATCCTTCAAGCCTCATTTTGAATTTACTGTACAATTTTTTTACAAAACTCAATGGTCTTAAAAGGAAGCCACTTATTACTGTTGATTATCAGTAAAAGTAACATAATTTTGCATGTACTGCATGGACTCTTCAATGGAGTTTCACCATTTTCCTTTACGAGCCAAGCACAAACTGTGCAATGAAGATTTCAGATCAATATTGTAACTAATTGAACATTGAATTTACTATCTCAAGATGTCCCCTTTACACTGTTCTTGGTTTGGTGCACGCCAACTTTTATCTTTCTTCTTTCTGATATATTATGCTCTGGCTCCCACCTTATGGGGTATGAAAACAGGAATTTCATGAATAGGAGTCATAAAAGCTTCCTGAGAAACAAACATGTAATTAATGAATCAGAGCCAGTGAAGAAACAAGGAAACTCCTCGATCGTACGGTTAAGAGTCTTAGTCAAGCCGGCCTTAGCCATATTCTTCATTGGAATTTAATTTTTGTCGTGGTAGAATGGTTTTTCATGAACTATTCTAGTTATGTGAAAGGAAAAGGCGGTGGAAGGTGCATTCAATCTTAGGACTGAGACGAAAACAAAGAAAGATCGAAGAAGTGGACCCTGAATTGGAAGAGTTTGTGTTTGAGTCCATCTGGCGTCTGCATAAAAGTAAGAACACTGATTCATACCAGAAGAAAAACTAGTTTAAATTATGGAAACATTTTCGTGCACAAAAACAGTTGAGATACTTGAAGACAGGAAGTTGGGAGCTTGGCATTGTGATAGGTTTGCTACGGCCAATAGGCCTCCAATTAAGTTTGCCTATGCAAGGAAGAAGTAGCATGACTACAAAAGGGCTGGCTCGAATTATTGGGTTCGTATGAGGTTAGGAAATGTTGGTTATTTGGTGAGGGAATGTTAGTAAAATACGTGGGTCATGATGGCAGGTTGTTGTACTGTTTTGTCTTATCTACTGAGTTGTCTATTTTCTATTATTAATAAGTCTATTATTAATACTGGAATGCGAAATGGGTGAAAGTATTGGGAATCTTTATCATACATTTATCATCTATCACATTTCAGAACCTATCATTTGGTATCAGAGCTATTCCGATCCCGGAGCAGTTCATGCCCAAAACCAAAATAGATCTCAGATAAAAAACCTTGAAGAAAGTGTCAAAGAAATTCCTAAACTTAAAAAAGAGGTGGTTGAGCTATCGACTACAGTAACCTTGTTGGTTCAAAAAATGAAAGAGAATCATCATTCATTTAAAATCTTGTTACAAAACTCGTCCCTGAAAATCCGCACCATGCGGAATCCAGTAACACCTAACGAAACATGATGGAACCTATTAATGTCGAGAAAGAGATGACATCAGAGGAGGTGACAACGAGTGTTGAATGGATTTGGGAGAAAAACTGACACCCTAAGAAGTTGAAATTGCCGGTGTTTGATGGAGAGGGCGTTGATTCTTGGGGTTTTTAGAGCTGAAAGGTATTTTTCCATCAACCGTTTGTTAGAGGCAGAGAAACTTAAGGCATTGGGTGTTTGTTTTGAAGGTGAGGCACAAGCTTAGCTAAGGTTTGAAGAGACGGACAAGGTTTTTGAGAGTTGGGAGCAGTTGAAAACCTAGATCTTGCATAGATTCGCTAGAATACTAAATGGTTACTTACTCCATCGTTTCTTCGCCATTAAACAACACGGAACGGTGGTTGAATACAGAGCCCAGTTTGAATATTTAGCGGCATTGGTGAGAAGGGTTGAGGATAACACCATGTCTGTCGTATTTGTTAACGACCTTAACGAGAAAATTTGGGCTGAACTGTTGGTCTTGAATGCACGAAATCTAAAGGAGACTATGGGAGTTGTGAGCCTAGTTGAATGCAAGAACCAACTCTTGTCCACTGCCTAACAAACCAAACCCACTAAAGAGCCCCCTTCAATCCTATTCAAACCAGATGCTAAAATGATCGCATAGACTCCAAACAAACCTTGCGACCCTTTTTCTAACAACTCGAACACTCCCACCCAGAATGCCAAACCTTCTCAAAAATCCACAAAACCAAAACCACTAGCACCAACCTGTCTTATGAGTACCTACGATTTCGAAAGCTTGCGCCCAATGAAGCTCAAACTCGCAGAGAATAGGGGCTTTGTTTCAGTCAGACCCTTCTCCTCTATACCATGCCCTCCGTCTTCTTCACTTACTAACAACGCATGCAATTCTTTCCTTTTACATCAATGTCCCACATGCCCATGGTACAGAGGAGAAGGGTCTGACTGAAACAGAGGTGCTAGAAGGAGTAGGATTATCCTTAAATTCTATTGTGGGATTGTCTGATACAAGGACTCTGAAATTGAAAGGAGAAGTGCATGGGTTACATATAGTGGTTTTAATTGACTGCGGGGCCATGCATAATTTCATTTTCGCTGGTGTGGTGGAGGCTTTGCAATTACCCATTCAGGAGACTTCACAATATGGAGTGGTTGTTGGTTATGGGAAAAAATTAAAAGAAATGGATGTAAGTGTGTGATCTTGAAGCTCCGAAACATAACAATTGTAGAGGACTTCTTGCCATTACCTTTATGAAGTACTTATGTTATTTTGGGCCTAAAGTGGTTAGCAACTTTGGGAGAGACACGAGATGATTGGAAGAAGCTTACAATGACGTTAGAATTGAACGTTCAGTCAATCACTTTGAAAGGAGATCCTAGCTTGAAAAAAGCCATGGTCTCTTTACAAATTATGGTAAAAGAACTACAGGGGGAGAAAGAAGTGTAATTGTTGGAGTTTTTTCACTTAGAAACCACGAAGAAAAGAGAAAACGATGTTGAGCCTGAGTTGAGAGAGTTGTTGGAAGAATTTAGTGACGTGTTTACTGTACCTAAAGAGTTACCTCCATTTAGAGGCTATGAACACGCGATAGTGCTTAAGGAGGGTTCAGAACTTGTCAATGTACGGCCTTATTGGCATCCACATATTTAAAAACATGAAATTGAGAAGTTAGTGACTGAGATGCTAGAGGGAGGAGTAATCAGGCCAAGAGTCAGCTCGAGCCCGATATTATTGGTTCGAAAGAAGAATGGGAGTTGACAATTTTGTGTGGATTATAGGGCCTTGAATCGAGCGATAGTTCTGAATAGATTTCCAATCCCAAATATTAATGAATTGCTTGATCAGTTAAATGGGGCAAGAATTTTTACTAAACTTGACTCGAAATCCGGATACCACCAAATTGGGTCCAATCGGAGGATGTGCATAAACTAGCATTTCATACGCATGATGGTCACTTCAAGTTCCTTGTAATGTCGTTTGGGTTAACGAATACGCTAGCAAGATTTCAGGCACTAATGAACAGTATTTTCAAGGGTTTACTTCGACAGTATGTGCTTGTTTTCTTTGATGATATTCTGATTTACAATGCTTCTATGAGTGACCATATTGAGCATTTACGTGTTATTTTATCTCGATTTCACAATTATTTGCAAGCTTGAAAAAGTACTGCTTCGGAGGAATAAAGTTGGCATATTTAGGGCACATGATTTCTGAGCGAGGACTGTCCGCAGACCCAAAAAAAGTTAGAGATATGGATGAGTGGCCAATTCTGAAGAATCAAAAGGAATTTAGGGGATTTCTCGGATTAACTGGCCGATTTGTTCGTGATTATGGGAAATTAACAACACCATTGACAAGTTTATTAAAAAAAAGATACTTTTTAATGGATTGAAAGAGCCACACTTGCTGTGCAGAAACTGAAAGAAGCAATAAAAAATGTTCCGATCCTTGTGCTTCCAGATTTTGAGGAAACAGATTGAAATGGATGTTTTAAGAGTGGGTTTGGGAGCTGTTTTGAGCTAAAAAGGGCAACCTATAACTTTCTTCAGCCATGCTTTAGTTAGAAGGTTGTGTTTCAAATTAGTGTATGAACATGAACTTATGGCTATCGTTATGGCAATCAAAAAATGACGTCACTATCTATTAGGTCGTCATTTCATTGTTAGAGCTGATCAAAAATTTGTTTGGTATATGCTTGGGCAAACGGTTATAACTAGTGAGTATCAACATTGACTGATCAAGTTGATGAGATTTGATTTTGAAGTACAATATAAACCAGGCCTGGAAAATACAACAACTAACGCTTTATCATAATTTTCCTTATTTGTCGAAATGCAGGCCATTTCAATACCTTCCTAGGTTGATTGGGACAAGTTGCGTGCAAAGATTCAACAATATGCCCACTTGTAATATATTAAACACCTTTTGCAGTAAGATCCGAATGGAAAACAGGGATGGTTTTTATGTCAATTGTTGCTATATTGCAAGGATTGATTGACCATTCCTAACAAATGCTCTTTTGTTCCCAAGCTCTTGGAAGAGTTCCATAATAGCCTTATTGGAGGACATAGTGGATATCTTCGCACCTACAAAAAAATTTCTTTCAAAATATTTTGGGAGGGCATGCGAGTTGATATAAAGCATTTTGTGGCTGAATGTCCTATTTGCGAGCAACATAAATATAAGACCATCTCCCCCGCTAGTCCGCTTCAGCACTCCTTTCAATTCCTCAGGCCATATAGGAGGACATAACCATGGATTTTGTGGAAGGTTTGCTGAAAACCAATGGATTTGATTCGATCTTGGTGGTGGTAGATGAACTCAGTAAGTATGCTCATTTCATCCTTTTCAAGCATCCATTTACTGTCAAGGTGGTTGCGAATGAATTTATGACACACGTGCTGAAATTTCATGGATTTTCATGGAGTATTGTGACTAATAGAGACCAGACTTTCTTGAGTAATTTTTGGACTGAGCTTTTCATATTGCAGCACATTCAGTTAAGGTAGAGTACGAATTATCATCCGCAAACCAATGGTCAAAGTCAAGTGGTAAACAGGTGTCTCGAGCAGTACTTATTGTAAGTCAGTAGCCTAAGTAGTGGTCTAGATGGTTGTCCTGGACAGAATATTATTACATCACCTCTTTTCATACTTCTATCAAAACCACACCCTTCAAGGTGGTATAAGGTAGAGATCCTCCTTCGCTGATCAGGTATCCCTATTCTAAGACTACTAATTTTATGTTGGATGAAATGTTGTTTGCAAGAGACTTGATGTTGAATGAGTTGAAGAACCAATTGGTAGTTGCTCAAAATAAGATGAAGACAATGTTGAGTTTTAATCCTTTAAGAATAAGATCCGTTCACATCAAATCATTAAGAATCAAATAAAAGCGGAAGCATATTTGAATCCATTGTGAAATCTGCACTGGAGTCTTGCGGTTTATCTTCCAAATTAGAGCATAG
>JANIHY010000005.1:66927691-66939844 GCA_027479065.1 Erythroxylum brevipes | reverse complement strand
CCGGTCGAACCGGTGTGACGTAATAATTATACAATAATTATATTTAATTATATATAATATTAAAAAAATTTAAAAAAATTCAAAAAAAATAAAAAAATAAAAAAAAATAAATATCAATTGACCGGTTTTGACCGGTTCAGACTGGGTCAATTAGTAACCGGTTTTGAAGGATTCGGTCCGGGTTTTAAAACATATGTTTGAATAGTTCAGTACTCTCATCTCTTAATTAAAAGTTTCGAGTTTGAGTTTTAAAAATAAAAAATATGTTTAGTCAGTACTTTATTTCTGACGGGTTAATCCAATGCAAGTGAAAATTAGTCTAAAAATAAATGGTTTAAAAATATCTTCTCATAATTAGAACCTATAAATAATTGAGATAAAATAGATCAAGGTTAGTATAGAGGTAACGGAACAGAATATCTGAGTGGATCAAAGCAGGAATAAGATTTTCTGTCCAATATTACCATGTCTTATTCTGTCTCATGAAATCTCTATCATTTATTTTGGAGACCTATACGAGATTCACATGGGATCTATACAGAATTCACATAAATCAACGGCTGAGATTCATTGGACACAATAAAATACCATAATATTAGACAGAGATCTGAACTCATCGAAACAAGCATGCGACGTTCTTCTGATTTGGAAAGATCATATGAGGCCATTAAATTGCCACGTGTAATAGACTACTGGTCATTGGGCCCACAAATTCTTCCCATCACATTGGTGTCAAATCAGATGGCTGCAATCAGTGACTTGTTATTGCGTGACCAAACCGTCCAAAAGCTATCATTCATCACACAGCCACCGTCCATCCAACTCAGTCCAACACTACCATCTCCGTCAAGACTCTCAACCAGTCTTATCCTTCCACGTCGACGGTCCCCAAGGCCGCCACCAATCATTGCATTAGAATAAAAACTTAACGTGGGTTACATTAATCCCGTCATCATCACAATGTTCCAAGTAGAAAAATCAGAGAATTGGGAGGATAGGTAGGAATTCTGGATCCTATTAACCCACGTGGAAGGCACTTATACATCATGGAATTAGGTCAATTTAGCGTGAAGATTGCTTGTCCTCTTCATGCTTTGTTTGGTCGGTTTGTCCACTGTATTGTAAATTGGGAATGCTTTTCTTATGTGCCTCATTGATATAAGTGTGGCAAAATAGATGCATCATCCTTCATTTTATGTTAAAATGGAGTTAATACAGAGAAAGTTTTGATTGGCCACTTTTTTTTCAACGTTTTAAATGCCTCTGTTTTCAGAGATTTATTAGGTTTTGGCCTTTAGCATTTATGGGATGAAAGGACCTTAGTAAAGAATAAGAAGCATAATGTAATTTCTTATGACATTTAAGTAAACTCCTCTTCATGATGTTCATATATTGTACTAACATATTTGAAAATAGCCTCTTTACGAGTTAAGAGTAAAGTTAAGTATTACTCAATCTTTTTAAATTTCGCATGCCAGTGAAATTTATACTTAATGTTGTTGTTATTATATTATACTAACATAATTTATCCATTATATTATTCTAACATATTAAACTTGTTTAATTTATCAATATATTTGATACGTTATATTTCAAAATTGAGCATTGGAAAGTAAAGTTTTTAATTTGAAATTTTATTTTACTACAAGTGTTAAGAAGTTAGTTTATTGATAAAAGTTGTTTTTTATTAATTTGATATAAAGTATTTACAAGTATTTTATTACCTTGACTAAAATATTGTACATGACTTTTTTTTTACAATAGCATAGGTTTACGAGTTAAAAGACTTTTTAATTAATAAAAATCCTTTACTGAATTTTATATCATTGCTTACCTAATATTCGATTGAGTTACAATTAAAACTTGATAGAAGGAAATATTCTGAAATTTATAATTTCATAATTACAAAATAAGGATGTTTTATCATTTCCATCAAAGAAAAAAATTAGGGTAATCATAAACCATAAAAAAATTATTCAGTAATTATGATGATTGAATATCACCAATTTAATCATTACTTTAGGACAATTACTAGAAAACTTTCTTACTTGCAAAATCTGTGTCTTCATTCCAAATATGATGATAGATCTTTAGCTTTTATCCACAACTTAATGCAATTACTAGAGTTATAAGGACTTTCTTATATTAACCATCACTAATCCAAATTGTTGAGATTTAAGTTATAACGAAGCTCTCAAGAAGGCTGAAGTGTTGAGCATGGCCATTAAATTCTAGGAATAAGTGAAATAAGTCTTTCAATAGTTTTCATTTGTCTAAAACTTTCTGTTCTCACTGACCATAGTCAATAAAAGGTTCAAATGATTCAAATCAAGAAAGTGATTCAATCACATAAAAGATTAAGTTATTCATATAGAATTTTGGAACAATTGATAAAGTTGAAAAAATTCGCCTTAGATGAAGAGAGAAGCTAAATAAGGACTGACTTTTATTCATCTCACTTCAAGTCTTATACAAGTTATTTTTTACTTATATACAAACAACTAGAAAACAAAAGATGAGTCCAACAGCTTTTTTCAAAATGACCTCACTTTACCGAAAACAAACATTACACGTAACTATACAAAATACAGAAAAGCTATACATAAAGTTAACATCCCCCCCTCAAGTTGGAATTTGGTAGAAATCAACCAAACCTAACTTGGAAAAAAGAGAAGCAAAGGTTGGTGCTACCAAAGCTTTGGTAAAAAGATCTGCTAACTATTCCTTGGAAAAAATATGAGTAGGAGCAATAAAACCAAGCTTGTATTGATTACGAACGACATGACAACCAATATTAAAATGTTTTGTGTGTTCATGGAAAACCAGATTAACAATAATATGTATGGCAACCTTGTTATCATGTCATAAAGGAATAGGAGAAGTAAAAGAAATCTGTAAATCATGCAAAACGTAAGAAATCCATAACAATTCACACACAGTTGAAGCCATAATCTACTCTACTTCAGCGGAAGATTTAGAAACCGTGGGCTATTTTTGGTCTTCCAAGAAACTAAAGAATAACCCAAGAAAACACAGAAACTAGAAATAGACCTTCGAGTCGTTAAGCATGATCCCCAATTAGCATCACAATAAGCCACAAGTGAACATATAGGAGATATAGGAGAAACAGAAGATGCAGTGGAAGCAGAAAAAAAATAAACTTGTAAAGGGACAACCCTTCAAGTATTTCAACAAGTGAAGAGCAGCATCCCAATGCCCTTTACAAGGAGCAAGAAGGAACTGACTTAGCTATTAGACTGCAAAAGTAATGTCAGGACAAGTAAATCCCAAATACAGTAGCCTATCAATTAACCTTCTATAATGTCCTGCATCATCCAGTAACTGACCAGATTTGTCGGTTAAGTATAAGCCCTTAGGCAATGGTATAGAAATTGGTTTTGCTCCAGTCAAATCTAAATCAGACAAAGTATCCAAAACATACTTCCTTTGATTGACATATAAACCAGTAGATGATCTAGCAATCTCTAAACCAAGGAAATATTTAGCTGGGCCAAGATCCTTGATGGTAAAAGCAGTATGTAGAAAACTTTTAACGTCAATTGAGATAGATTCAGATGGTCCAGTTGACAAAATGTCATCCACATAGATAAGAAATGCAACAAAAGTAGAACCGGTAGATTTGGTAAACAAGCAATGATCATGTTGTGATTGTACAAAACCATAAGAAAGTAAGTGTTTAGTAAATTCACAATTCCACAGTCGTGAGGCTTGCTTTAAGCCATACAACAACCAATTCAGCTTGCAAACTTCATTAGGTCCAGCCTTAGCGTACCCATCTGGAGGTGTCATATACATTTCTTCATCAAGAAATCATGTAAAAATGCATTATTCACATCTAACTAATGTATAGACCAAGAAAAATTTACAGCAACAGCTAGTAATAATCGAATAGTTACTACTTTAGCAACTGGTTAAAAACTATTAATAAAATCAATAACCTTCAATTTGATGATAACCTTTTGCTACTAACCTAGCCTTATAGCAGCAGTCAACAATGCCATCAGGCTTAAGCTTCACCTTATAAATCCACCTGGAACTAATGGCCTTCTTACCATCTGGTAAAGGGGTTAACATCCAAGTTTGATTGGATTCCAGTGCAGCCAATTCCTGCTGCATAGCTCTTATCCAATTTGCATTATATGGATCCACCTCGTTGATCGTTGTTTCTACTTACATGGATTCTCAATGGGTCGTAAATTACATGGAAAGAAAGTGAAGCTAAAAGGAAAGAAGATTGTTGCCCACAACACTTAAACCAACATCATCGATTCATCCAAAAGTCCAACTAGAGAAGGGAAGACATCACCACCAAGGAATACAATCAAAGGATGGCCTTACTTAAAAAAAGAAAATGGTAATGATCAACACTTTGCAAACATCATTGGTACACTCAAACCCATTTGTAATACTACTCAACATGGTCCACCTTCCACTTTATATTGGATTATTATGGTCCACCTTCCACTTTATATTGGATTATTGATAGTTGTGTGGCAGACCGGATGTCCAAATCTCTACTCACACACAAAAAATCAAACACCCATTGTGATTATGTGGAATTACCTGATGGTGGTATAGCAGAGATTAAGTCCATAGGCTCCATCAAATTATCTTCGGATTTAGTACTTGATGGGGTACTACATGTTCTAGAGTTTCAACAAAAATTATTATCAATTAGCAAACTTACACAAGCATTGATGTGTAATATAATATTTTATCCTGATTTTTGTGTGGTATGGGAAGTGGTTACAAAGAAGACGATTGGCCTAGGCAAGCAATATAACGGGTTGTACTACCTCACACCTAGTCAAAATCCAAACCTTGCATTTAGCGTCCATTGCACTTCCAATCTTTGGCATCAACGACTAGGACACCCTTCATTTGCTCCTCCTTAAGAATTATCGAAAAAAAATTCTAGAAGTTTTTTTTTTATCCTCAACATGTTTATTACGTTTGTCCTTTAGCCAAAAAAACATGTTTACCATATTCTCGTAGTTGCATTTCTTCAATAGCACCTTTTGATTTAATTCACTGTGATATTTGGGGACTTTACAAAGTTAATTCTCATATTCGAGCATGATATTTTTTGAGTATTATAGATGATTTTTCTCGTTTTACTTAGGTTCACCTTATGAGTTTTAAATAAGAGACACAATTTTTATTTAAAATTTTCTTTTCATGGGTTAAAACTCAATTTCAATGTGAAATTAAAGCTCTTCAATCTAACAATGGGATTTAATTCACATCCATATATTCTTTTTTTAATGATCATGGCTTTTTTTCCAACATTCTTGCACTCGCACACCCCAACAAAATGGAGTAGTAGACTGCAAACATCGTCACCTTTTAAATTTGGCTCGTGCACTTCGATTTAAAGTAAATTTACCTTTAAAATTTTGGGAGAGAGCATACAAACAGCCTGATATCTCATAAATCGCCTACTTACGCCTTTATTGTCTCATAAATCACCCTATAAAGTCTTACACAGAAAGTCACACATTTATTCACATATTCGAGTTTTTGGTTGGTTATATTATGTAACAAACCTTAACCCCATGCATAAATTTGATGTGCGTGCTCGTTGTTGCATATTTATTGATTATCCTCTTGGTCAAAAAGGATATCAAGTATATAACCTCAATATAAAGAAAATTTTCACTTCCTAAGATGTCATTTTCCATGAACAAAATTTTCATTTTTCCTCCACTTCCCCAGAAAATCAATCTGATTACCTAGTTTTACCCATCCCACTTGATGGAGTCATCCAATTCCTCCTTGAGCTACCAACACCTCCCACCTAATCTCCAATAACTCAAACCCACTCAACACTGAATGTAGACAACACCACTGATCCTCTCTCACTAACACAAAACAATCTTTCACCCTCTGTCGACTTTTCACTTACCACAGAATGCTCACAAACTCCACAACAAACTCAACTCCCTCTTTGTCACTCAAGTAGATCTACTAGAGCCCTACCTTATCTCCAAGATTATCAAGTAAATCATGTTATATCGCTTACACTAGGAACAACCTCTTCTTTCACGTCTAGTACAAGGTATCCCATCCATCGGTATCTTTCTTACTCAAGCTTTTCTCACGCTCATCAAAAATTTGTGAATAGTATCTATCACTTGGTTGAACTAGTCTCCTATAAACAGGCTAGTCAAGATTTAAGTGGCTTGACGCCATGCAGATAAAACTTTAGGCTCTTGAGGAAAACAACACATGGACCATGGTCTCCCTTCCTCCCAACCAGAAAGCCATTGGATGCAAATGAGTTTTCAAAATTAAATACAATTCTGATGGCTTGATTGAACGTTATAAGACTCGCCTCGTTGTCAAAGGCTTTATGCAACTGAAAGGGATCGACTATACAGAAACCTTTGCCCGGGTAGCCAAACTGATTACTGTACGTTGTCTTTTGGCCATAGTTGCTATTCGAAATTGAAGTCTTCACCAAATGGATGTTCAAAATGCTTTTCTTCATAGAGAACTCTTTGAAGAAGTTTACATGCAACCCCCACCTAGATTTCGTCAACAGGAGGAGCAGCTTGTATGTCAACTTAATAAATCCTTACACAGCCTCAAACAAGCTTCATAAATTTGGTTCAACAAATTTTCATCTTCAATTTGCAAAATTGGTTTCAAGCAATCAAAAGCAAATTACTCTTTATTCACTAAAGTACATGGTGGCTCTTTCATTGCTATATTGCTTTATGATGATGACATGATTATCATAGGGAATAGTGAAGAGATGATCAATGACCTTAAAAGGTTCCTAAACATCAAATTTCAGACTAAAGATCTAGGTCCTTTGAAGTTGTTTCTTGGGGTTGAAGTTACACATTCTAAGGCTAGAATTTCTATTTTTCAAATGAAATATTCCATAAACATATTAGAAGAAACTGGCTTGCTTGGTGCAAAGCCACCAAATTTCCAATGGAGCAAAATCTGAAGCTGACTCCAACTAATGGAGAACTCCTTAAGGATCCAACTCATTATCGCAAGAGAGTAGGGAAGCTAATTTGTCTTACTATAATAAGGCCAAAAATTAGTTATGTTGTCTCTACTATTAGTTTATGCAACAACCAAGAAAGACCCATCTTAACGTTGTATATCGTCTTATTCGATATATAAAAGGAGCACCAAGCTAAGGGTTATTTTTTCCATCACATGGACAATTAAAATTGACTTAATATTGTGATGCAAATTGGGCTAGATGCTTGACTACTCGATGATCAGTGACGAGGTCTATTATATCTTCCTTGGTCAAGCTCTTGTGTCATAAAAAAGTAAGAAACAAACAACTATGTCTAGATCCTCTGCAAAAGTTGGATACAGATCTATGATAGCTATCACTTACGAACTTACTTGGATGAGGTACTTATTACGAGATTTGCATGTTGAACATCATAAACCTGCAAAATTATTTTGCGATAATCAAACAGTCATGTATATTGTTGCAAATCCAGTATATCATAAACAAACTAAACATATTGAATTAGATTGTCATACGGTTCATGAACAAATTCAAAATGAAGAAATTGAGACAACTTATGTACAAACAGGACACCAAGTTGCTAATATACTCACACAACCATTGAGACAAGTGGCTTTGCAACCACATCTTAGCAAGGTGGGAGTTGTTGACATACACACTCCAACTTAAGGGCAATATTAAAGGGAAGAAAATTATTCCATATTTTATGCGATCTGTGTATAGTTGTTTTAGGAACCGAGCATGATATATATATATATATAGACTTTATTACATAGAGATAATATAGGAATAATTCTTGTAATTAGCACGTATTCAGGAACCATTTAAGTAGAGTAGCTTTTTCTAGAATGTATAAATCTCATATGTTTTACTGATACAATATTTTTCATAAATTCGAAATTATTTTTTCTCGTCATTTTTACAGCAACAGCAGCTAATACTACACGGTAGTCCATTAAAAACATGCGGTTAGCAATCTGAAAGCTGGCGTGCGCTTGTCAATCGGAAAGTTAAGTGCTTGTGAGGATTAAGAGAAAAAAGTGCGAAACGCGTGGACGAAATAGGGCTTGCTTAGAAATGGAAGCCATGTCACTGTCACTTCTTTAAGCATTTCCTGGAATATTCTGTGGTCCGAGGGAACCTATATTCTAATTGGTTTCTCTAATTTGATTCCACACGAAAGCCTTGTGGATCTAAATGAACATGATAAGATTGATTCTTACTGCTTTCAAGTAACCTCAATCATTTCTTTTGGCTCCTACGTTTTCTGGGAAGAAACGTTCTTTAGCAGAACCTAATCATTTCCTGGCTTGAAACAATTTTCAGAAAGGTTTATATAGCAAAAACGTCTCATGGCCTGAACTTTCTTTTTTAAACGTTTTCAAACATTTAATGTAAAAACTTTTGTTCACATGATACCAACATATTCGGAAACATTTTATGAAACGTTTCTGGCATTATAAACGTTCATATGCGAAATGTTTTCTGAAATTTTGTCCATAGAAACGTTTCATGTCCTACTTTTCTAGCTGAAAAACCTTTCAGGCTATCATGAAATTTTTCATGACCGGAGGTTTTTGTGCGAGAGAATTTCATGGCCTGAAACGCAGTCCAAAACGTTCCTACTGGTTGGAACGTTTCTAGCAGTAAAACGTTTTAGCGCAATCAAGGAGAAGTTTGACTGCAAGTATATTGTTGGGCGGTAGAAATCCTTGAGTCACTGAATAGAATGATTCCATCATTATTCTTGAACAACTAAATAGTAAGAGAGCTAGGTTCCTCACAGTTTTATGGCAGAAAAGCTAGAAAGTTATTGGTTAATGATTCCTTTTCTGAAAAGATAAATCTGATAACCAATCTACCAAATTTACAAGGTTATGTATGTACATTTAATCTGCTCACAAAATCAGATCTTCCTCCCTGTAGTGCAAAGCTGAAAGTGAAAAACAGGGTTACATCGCAAGCTCCGAAAAGGCAGACAAAACCAAGGAGATGACAAGCAAAACATGACATGATGAAGGAACGCAACCATTATGGATCTTCATCGTACTCGCGAGTACCCTCTTCGACGATGGTCTCTAAAGCAGGAGAATTGGAAGCCTTGTGAGGGAAGATAATTGGAGCAGGAGCTACCTCAAGCCAAGACTTTGAAACTCTGGTTCCCTTAGCCATTGAAACTAGCTTTGACATATGTATTGGATAACAGCCAAGACAGGAACAAACAGGCGAAATAAGATTACCCAATAAGAGGCAATGGCTAAGAATTCCGAAGCTAGCGAGACTGCGCCCCTCCTCTCCTTTGTGATTATAGAAGAGATATAGAGGAGAACAGAAAGTGCTTGGCTTTGAGAATTACACAAAGTCAATTTGGGAATGGAATGAATGTGGAAGAAGCCATTTTTATAGAGTCGAACAAGGAATAGGTTTTTAATGCACAGCCTAAAATATCTAAGGGGAGGGACGGTGGTGTGGCAGTCCAAGTGGACAAACGCTTAATATGGGATATTTCCAACCTTAACAGACGGGAAGACGGCACTTGTTATGTCTTACGACCGACCAAATGTTCCAGAAATTGTGGGGGAACACCATGGATTGCTGATGGGACTGGGAAGATCTCAAAACGTGTAAAGCATTTAGATGTGATCCGCTCTCACGTGTCCGAATCTCATTTTACAATTAGTTGAATATTTTTTTACCATCGCCATCCCTTATGGCCAGGTCAGATTCCGGTCATTTATACTTAAAAGTTAGTTTTTTTTTTACATTAAAATTCTGATTTAAAATTTAATCAAATTAAAAATAAATAAATAAATAAATTTTGCAAATACTATTATTTTATTTAAATCGATTGATTTGAATTCATCCGTTTTAATTCAAATCCAAAAAGAATTTTGATCAACATAAACCTAATTACTTGATTTCAAACTTATTAGATCCTAATGATACTCAAGAAGGAAGATAAATTTAGTATTTATAAAATTTAAGAATTTTGCTAATCAGTGTGTTCAATTAAAAAAATAATTATTATAAATAAGAAAGAGAAATTTTTAATATAAAATAATTAAATAATCAAATAATAACGTAAAAATATAGAGAAGAAAGAATGCAAATCAATTTATAACATTCAACAAACAACTTTTGCCTACATCTACTCCCAATATCTTCTTAGATTTTCACAATTCGTCTTTCACGTCAAAGAATAACCTCTGCATAAAATTTCTTAGTAAAAAAGAATTCTTTTATTATTTTCTTTCAAAATAAAGAGAAAAATCAATCTCAATTAAATCACCCTAAATACAATAATATAATACTCCAATTAAATATTACAACTCAAAATATCTCACTTTATTAGTTAATAACTCCAAAGAAATTCACTCACACAAATATGATACGTTAATGCTTAAATGATTGAAAAATATTTTAAAATATGTGTAAAATACACCTAAATACTTTTTTTGCTAAAATCGATGGCAAAATATTTATATTTATAATGTTTCAAGAATCCTACTAGTCTTTGAAGCCAAGAACTAGTCGTTACAATAATTATTTGCAGAGCATTGATTAACCAATATAATATACTGGTTGACTCGTCTGCATTGAATGCACAGATTCACTAGTTGTTGAGATATTGATCAACCAGTAAGCTTATTGATCGACTAATAGGCATATTGATTAATCAATGTTAGAGTGTCCCATATTGCCTAGATATAAAAATAGTAAAGGGTTTATAAGTGGTAAAGGTCAACTATCCAAACAACTAGTTCTAGTTATTTGGACAATGGTTGACCCAAGCCCAATTCTTGTAAGTGGATTCTACACTCTACCCATATTAAAAATTCAACATGGTATCAGAGCAGGTTTGGTCCGGATTATGAATTTTCCGGTTGTCCGTCTGGATGTTTATTCCCTGCGGCCCGGTCCGGTTACCACTGCGTATATTTCAAGTGACAACTGGATGTTCATTCCCAGTTGCACTTGAGGGGGAGTGTTAGAGTGTCCCATATTGCCTAGATATAAAAATGATAAAGGGTTTATAAGTGATAAAGGTCAATCATCCAAACAACTAGTTCTAGTTATTTGGACAATGGTTGACCCAAGCTCAATTCTTGTAAGTGGATTCTACACTCTACCCATATTAAAAATTCAACAGCCGTAACGGCCTAATGACAATTGCGGGGACTCAGCTGAGTCTGAGAAGTACTGTAGCAGTAAGGTACTATAGTAAAATTACTGTAGCTGAAATGGTACTGTAGTGGATGTTACCGTAGCAGTTGAGAGCATTTGTTTGTAAGTCGAAAGCCTACAGAGTCTTATCTGATTAAGAATGATTTAAATTGTTCAGATACCCCTCTCAAAAACTAATCAATTCAAACTTTATTCGGTAAATTCGAACTAAACCGGACCGGGTGAAATTAGATGGGTGGAAAGGCACTTCCGTTTGTTACGTTGATGGAGGGACAGATGGATGGATGGATGGGGTGGCTTTTCTGTAACTGGAATTGGTAAGTAAGCAGATGCATGGCTGCTGCTGCAGGTGCAGGGGGTCACTTCCCACGTGCCCCTATGTTGTGGTTAATTGGTACACGTGTCTGCTCACTATCACCTACAAGTGGCTGTCCTCCTGTCCCTTTCTCCACTCTTATCTGATTCATTCTCTACTCTCTCCCCATGTCTTAATTTCTCAAAATGCCCCTCCACATCTCCACAAATTACAATATCAACCTTAACTTTTATTAATAGAAATACATAACTAATGGTCTAAATTATAAATAATAATTATATTTTAAATTTTCAGTAAATACCAAATTTAAGATTAATAAAAAAGAATATAATGAGAAAATCAATTAATAAACCCAATATCAATTAAAATTCAGGTCATAAATATTAAAGGAAACTAATATTTAATATTTTTGTCAATTATATTTCTAATGGCTTCGGAGTTTATAGAAAATTGCACTTTTAATATTTTTTAAATTTGAATTAAATATTAGTTACACTTCATTTATATTTGTAATTAAATAGAAAATTGATTAACTATAAAACTGTTATGCAAAGGTTGAGAAGAGGGACGTTAATTATAAGTGGCTTTTAAAAATATTTTATAAAGAAATTTTTTCTTTGACTCTAAT
>JANIHY010000005.1:66896123-66907743 GCA_027479065.1 Erythroxylum brevipes | reverse complement strand
TGTGACATTTCCTAATATTTTCAAGACATAAAAAACGTAAAAAAATGAAGAAAAAATGAACTTTTAAGTTTTACTGAATTCTATAATATTAATTAGAAGTATAAAAATTGTCCACTAAATGCCAAATTTTAACTCGTGATATTAATATACTTTAGACTCATAAACATCAAAAGTACAAAAAATTTTAATAAGGTAAACAATTGATAAAATTAAAAATTAAAATTATTTTGACAATACAAAATAGTAATAAGTTTATTTTTATTATTATTTTTAAATCCTTTATTTTTAAACTAAAGATAGATATTAACATAGTTAACTATGGAATTTATGATTATAACTAATTAAAATTTCTTATAATATTTTCGTACATTGAGTAAAATTCTAAATTTAACATAAAATTAAGATAGATTTCAGAGTTCCCTTGTAACTCATGTTTATTTTTCAGTAGGTTGAGACTCTACTCACTCAGACACGATGGAATCAGTTCAAGCACATTCCAACAGCCTAAACAGTCATCTAGAGTCAGCACGATCAATCACTGAAATCTCACATCAGCAACAAGAATCAATCCTAAGCTTATACAAGGCAGGCAGGGAGCAGCCAGAGAGGGATCCATAGATCAAAAACATCTGAACTAATTATAGCTGTGAAGTTTTCCTTTGGTTATGGCAAAGGCATTAACCAGGTGTAAAGAAAATGCTGGACACCAGATATAAGCCTAAACTACTTCTACTCACTTATCCTTATTCTACCTAAGCCAAGCACGATAATAAATGGAATACACAGTCCTACCCAAAGAAAAGAAAAAGACTACTAAACCGTATACGATTTGAGAAGACTGAAAGACCAAAGCAAAACAAGTAATCTGAAGAGAAAAGGGAAACATGAATCAAAGAATTAACTCACAACTCATAAACAAGCTCACTTCCAGATCCTAGATTCCGTAGTCGCTACTTCGACTACCCTTATATGTATGTCTTTGATGCCTTACTTTAGAAAGGAGGCACAGAGCCAAACTTGTATAAGTGAATGAAAAAGACCAAATGAACGTTATTTTGCAGCATATATACCAAAAACCAAGACAAATGATCTTTCGATCAAAGTCATTGAAACAGAACTTACGTTGCACCTGAACCACTACTGTTTCACAAGAGGGAATATATCACCATATATGTTAATTCCTATGCAGTGATTAAGAACTATCCAGTTAGAATAAAGAACGACCAAAATAGCTTAACCAGAAATCAAACTACTACATTAAGCACCAGTATAGAATCAACGATTAGGTCCAAGTCAAACAAATACGCTGCCTTGGCCCTCAACCAGTCTCAAATGCAACTCGTGTCAAATGCCAAGTTCAAGAACAAAAGTTTCGAACTAACAAGGTGGCAATTAATTATCATACAGCACTGAACCTAATATCATTAACCTGCACATTTAAGTTCAGACCTATAAGAGAACTGCATATGAGTATCTGTAAGTTAAGCAATCTACTGTTATTGCTTCATGTGTGATTATGAACACAAAACTACCAAATTCACACGAGAAACCTTAATCTGGAGCAAAGCAATAGTGACTACATCACTAGAAAGTAGCAATGGTCTAACATTATCACAGCCCTCTATTTAATGATTCTAAAATCATAATTCCACATAAACATGTAGATCATTGCTCTGTTCACAATAAAATGGTTATAAAATTGAAGTTCCAAGCAATATCCAGAAACATTAACATACTTGAGACTTGCTAAATCCCTCGAAAAATACCAGAATTTGTAGATTCATCTAAAGCAATAACCTTTTCAACAACTCAAAACTGGTCATACCATGAAAGAAAAAGTTCTTTCTTTTTCAATGTCTTTCCATCAATCAAGTGGAATATCGACTTCACCATCAGTGATCTCTTGCTGCAAGTCCTTAGGATCCTTCCCGTCGACCGTACACCCAACGGACACGCAAGTGCCAAGTATCTCCTTGACGGTCCCACTCAAGTCTTTAGCCATCGATCTGGGCCGCATGACCTTGGCAATCTCGATCACATCATCAAGCGAGATGTTCCCGTTGTGTTTGATGTTCTTTGTCTTCTTGCGGTCTCGCTCCGGCTCCTTCAACGCCTTGATGACCAGCGCCGCCGCGGAGGGAACCACCGTCACCTTCGCCTGACGGTTCTGAACGGTGAGCTTGACGGTGACACGTAATCCCTTCCAGTCCTTTGCAGTCTCTTTCGCAATGTCTTCTCCGATCTTCTTCGGAGAGAGACCCAAAGGACCGATCTTTGGGGCCAGAGAAGAGGCTGCACCGACCTCCCCCCCGGTAACCCGAACAAAGACATCCACCACCTGACTCGGGTCGAACTTTGGAGGCATTTTGGCTGCGTTTCTGAGTTTCTATGGGAGAGAAGCTAAAGATCAACGGAGGCGCGGTGAGGGAGAAAATGACAATGAGGCTAAAATATGGAGTGTGAGGGGATAGCGGTTTAGGGTTTTTGACATGATATTGCGAAATGACAAAGATGTCCTTGGACGATAATGTTTTGGGCCATATCAATTCGGTCCGAAATCATGAGCCCACTTGCTGCCCTCAAAAGAGCTCCATGTTTATTATTGCACAGGCAAAAGGACCATTTTAACCATAACATTTACATTATCCGACAAATTTAACCTAAGAATGTAAATTAAAACTTAATATTTGAAAAATATTTAAATATATTCTTAAAATAATAAAAATTTTGACGATTATGACACCATCAATTTTCTGTCATGTTAGCAATAATATGATAGATATTTATACTAACGTGACATTATGGGACCTGTCTGTGTAAAAATAAAAATAAAAAGTATTAATAGTTTTATTTTTGGGACTCGCTATAATTAATCAAACCTAATTTTGCTTAACCTAACAAATTAACTTAACTAATTAAGTTGTTAAGTTAACTAATAAGTTAACCTTAACTTTTATTAACCTAAAAATTTTAATGTAAAAATTTTCAAATTTCGTTGATCTTCCCCCTCCTTCATCACAATCTTTGATTGCCATATGACAACAATGGTTAATCATCGACAAAGTTGTCACCAATTGCCCTACAAAGTCCTCACCATTTTAAACTTGACAACGTGTTGAGTTTATTGTGGTAAAGAATTTACAATGTCTTGAGTTTTTTGTTTCCTATCTACTTCATTTGTTAAATTATGTCGTGTGCTTTGGCTACGTTCTTCTTGTAGGCTATACATAGAAGGCAATCCCAAGTGGGGATGTGTGTTTTGGGTTGGCTCTCATGTGATCCTTTCTTAAGTTTATTGTATCTACCTTGTCTGTTAGATTTTGTCATGTGTTTTGACTGTTTTCTTCTTATAGGTTGCACATGGGAGGTAATCTCATATAGGGGCATACATGTTTTGGGTTGCCTCTCATGTGTTCCTATGTAGATGTGCTCCAACGTCCTTTTTGATGCTTCCTTTTTTTTTATTAAATGTACAAGTAGGTGCAATGGTAGTGCTAGGTAGTATGGACGGAATATAATCTTCTACAGGGCCTACTTTAGTTTCTTTGTCTCTTACCCCAACTATAGCTTGGATTTATCAATTTTAAAACTAAAATTTTTCTTACTTTATATTTGCATCATATTCAGTTTTTAATGCTTCATCATAGGATTTTGGTTCACAAAAATTGAACAACTTGTTTGATTTACATTTCTAATATTTGTCTAACTCTGATTAAATTGAAAGTTGGAGGAAAACTATGCTTCTCATAACACATATCAATAGTATGTCTTATTAAGTCACAATGAATATACATTACCTGGTTGCCTTCTTTATCCCAAAACCTTCCTCTCCTTATAAAATGTTAGTCCCCTCACACTCTTTGCCTACTATAATTTCCTCTCGCCATATTATTTTCTTCTTTAAATATAGTTATCAACTTATTGTTAAGAAGTTGTCTTTCTATACTGAATAACTAAAGTAAATGTTTTAACCTTATAATTGACCATTTTCCAAAGATACTTGTTACTATAATACCTTAACAAAGCTAATTTGCAATAATTGAGTTTTTATTTTTTATTGGTACAAGGTAGTTAAGTAATTAACAATTTATTATTACTTTTTATTCTGGATTAAGAGTGGAAGCATTGTGTCTTACTCTTTATGATTTGAACGTGCTTGTGAATACCTTGTTGTGTTCGGGTCTCTAATGTCAATAAAATTATTTTTTAATGATTGTTTTACAAGTTTTAATAGCTCAATGTGGAAGTATAAGGCCTTTTTGTGGTGGATATTTCATGTTGGACCCCGAATTTGGATATGTTGGTGGGGATATTACTACATTTGACAATGTTGACATTGACTATGTTAGTAATTGACAAATATATGAGATAGGGAAGGAGTTAGGGTATAACAAAATTGATAAGGTATATTATAGAGTACTTGGATGTAACTCTAATGAGTCACTGAAAGTTATTGATTAAAATGAAAGTTGTATAAACTTAACAAACCTTATGAAAAAATATGGAATTGTTGACGTATATGTAACTCATCATATAGAAACACCTATCTCCACTCCTAACATATTACATATAACTGGAGGAGAGGTCCACAATGATGATGAATAGGGTGTTAATATGGAGGAACCACGTGCTCATAGTAATGTGGAGGAACAAGGTGAACATATTAATGAAATTTAGAGGAATAAGGTGCACAAATGGATGAGATATGGAAGAATAAGGTTCAGAAGTGAATGAAAATTTAGAGGAATAAGGTGCACAATTGGATGAGAATATAAAGGAACAGAGTCTAGATGTGAATAAAAATTTAGAGGAACAAGGTGCACAAATGGATAAGAATATATAGTAATATGGTTCAAATATGAATGAAATTTTGAAAAATCAAGGTGCACATATGGATAAGAATATGGAGAAATAGGGTTCCATATTCAATCAAACTTCTATGTAGACATTCAAGATGACCATCTTCTAGTTGAAATTGAATTAACAGATTTTGGTAGTATTATTAATACTGATAAATATCTTGGGGGAGAAGACGCAGGTGAAGCTTTGCATAGACCCATTTCAAATGTTAGGGATAATCTTACAGATGTTGCATACGAGTGGAGATTACAATTGGAGTTCAAAACTGCAAAAAATTTAAAGATGATGTTGTTGATTATACAGTACATACTTGATACAATTAGTACAATGTTAGGTTAAAAAAGTGTGAGAGTAATCAAATTACGTTTATATGAATTGATGGATGCCTATGAGTTTTGTATACTAGATATGATAAGAATGAGAGACGTTTCAAGGTTTTGACTTATAACCCTAATCGCACTTGTTTCAAAAAAAAAAGAAATCAAAATTGGTTTCTGCTAAATTCTTAAAAAGACATTACAAGGATAGAATTTTGGAGAAGCCTAGTATCATAACCAAAAAATGGTTTAAGAATGCAGAAAAAGGCTCAATATTTTTGTTAATTCAAGCATGTGTAGAAGAGCAAAGAAGAGATTGAGGAAAGAGATAGGAATATAATATTATTGAATATGCGAAGTTGCAAGGGTATGTACATAAAGATAAGCAATCCTAGATTAATAGTTAAATTACAATTATCGAGAAATCAAAATAATTCATGGTTGCAAGTAATGATAAAAGAAATTTTCATTATCATATTAATACTTCATGCTTCATTATGATATGTTATACATTATATTTATACTTCTTTATATTTTGTTGCAGTTCAAAAGATCATACGAATGTTTTAATGCTATGAAAAAAGGGTGGAAGCATTTAAGACCAATTTTTGGGACTAATGGATGCTTCCTAAAGATATAAATCTAAGGCCAATTATTGAACGCAGTTGATAGGAATGGTGATGGAGGAATGTATCCATTGACATAATTAGTTGTAGAGATAGAAAATACAAACTCATGAATTTGTTAGCATTTGATTTGGAGTTGAAAGATGGTGAAGGACTTATAGTCATATCTGTCATGTAAAAGGTATGTTCATGTTAATATACTTATAATTGAAATCATTTTATGAAACATTAACTAATATCTTTTTAATTTAATTTAGGGATTGGTCAGGGTTGTAGAAGAGACTTTATCGAATGTGTGCCAGACATTTATATCACAATTGATATGAAAACTGGGAGGGAAAGGACTTTAGAAAGCAATTTTAGAATTGCGCTTTGTCAATCTATATTGAAGATTTCAACGAGCAATTAAAGAGGCTTGATAAAATAAGTCATGGATCTACTTTAGCGTCAATTGAATATCCTAAACAAAGGTGGACAAGATGTTATCAATCCTTTGAAATTGAATGTCTAATAGTTGAAAACAATATGAATTAAACATTTAATGGGTGGATCTTACTAGCAAGGGACATGCTAGTGATTAGCATGTTTAAGACAATTAAAATAATGGTGATGAAGACGCATACAGATTGCAAACATTTTGTAGTTAAGTAAAAGTTATATATTACACCAAATATAATGAAGAATTTGGAGAAGAATGAAAAAGAAGCAATGCAATGAAAAATTGTTAGAATGAAGATGGTGCTTATGAAGTTTCAAAGGGTGATGAGAAGCATATTATAAGGATTGATAGACAACAAACATGTAGTTTTCAAGCATAAGGCCAATATGGATACCTATACAAACATACGATTACTAGAATCCATCACTCAAAATAAAGGGTTGAGACATTTGTAGATTGATACTATAGGAGGGGTCTGTTCATAAGTTTGTATGAACACGTGTACAATCAATTAAAGATAAATTTTCTGGCCTTTAAGTAGACCCAAAATTTCGCTAAGGAAACAAAAAATGAGCCAAGGAAAATGAAAATTCCAAACAAATTATGTCAGAAAGGACAATTGCATTAATGCCAGAAATGTGGTAATTATAATCATAACTCCAAAAACATGCAACAAGGACACCTCAACTCAATATGTTAAGGCTTCTTTACAATTGTGTACACCTTACTTCAATCATATGAATACATTTTCTAAACATACAATAATTAATGTTTATCATTATGATAATTAAGTTACAGAGACAACTTCATAGGTATATAACTTTTCTCTTTTATATTAATTATTATTAGCATTAATGATTGACGTTATTGTTTTCCTTATAATTATAGTTAGGCAATGTGAATTTGGTTGATGATAATGTTATTCCGAGTCAACAAAGCAATATTTTAAGGAATGTGTTTTTTATCAATTTGTCTTAGTTAAAATAATAACCATATGTGTTTTTAATATTGTATCTTCATTTTCTAGGTTGTTACATTTGGACTTGCCAATAAAAAAAGTTTGAAGATGTTGACCCACACATACTTCAATTATCATTTAAATTAAAGGGTTTACAGTTCATACAACATTATAATCTTACTTCATAACAATTTCAAGCTAAAGCAATTAAAAGGAGAACACAATTGACATAATCATCACAACCTGAAATTTCACAGTCAAGTATAAATGAGGCAAACATTGATTAGCGATGCCTTAAACTTTTTGATATTTTGATATTTGTCTCATTGACCTTTACATATGTATGCTAATGATACTGGTGACAAATGTTTACATTATATTAACACAATGTGATATAACTTTTTGATATTTTTCCTAGTAGTTTTTGGATGTATATGCTATTGATAATAGTGACAAATGTTTATCTTATATAAACACAATGTAAATATTGGTTTTTTTTTTGCAAGATCAATATCACCTATTAAACATTCACTTCAACCTGTCTCTCTCTCTCTCTATCTCTCTTTTAGCTTGTTTGTTTGTGCATATAGATCTTGTTCTTGGGAGATGAGCAACTCAACAAGCAAGAAAATTAAATGTCTTTGTTTTTGTGTTTTAGCTATCACGGCTTTAGGGAGGAGCCAAAGAAGACATGGAATTGGAAGATCATGTTGGTGTAGAAAGTCCATAATTTGACAAGATATGTGAAGAGTGAATTATTCATTGTTTATTGGTTTTATATAGTAGTATTTTTTGCTTCATTGAATGATTCATAAATAAATTTAAAAATAATTATTTTATAATATAGCTGAAATTAACATCAACCATTAAAATGTTAAAATTCAATACAATATCCCCATAATATAAGTATAAATATAAAGTACTAAAGCCATAACAAATCCTATTACAATATTCATTAACATAAACATAATTTCTTTTTTCTTTTTCTCAATAAATTTATATACCCTCTCAAAAGCTTCATTTGTTCTTCAAACTTTTTTGTTTTGCTTGTTTCAACCTCCTTCTTTAACATCAACAATTCATTCATTAATTTTTGAATTACTTTAACAACTCTCTCTATATATTTTTCATCGTACTATTTGAAAATGTTGTATCTTCCAACTTGAAACATTCAATTTCATTAAGTAAACCTTAAACAAAAGTTTTAAATCAAATATTAATAAATTCTCGTTGGATAATTGGGACATCAATAAAATCTCCAGCCAAGTTTATGATCACTCCATCAAGTCCTTAATGGGGCCTTTAGCCTACGATAACAAACCACATTACCTAAATTTGAACTGTTGTATTAGTAGATGATGATGATTCCATATATGCTAAAGAAAATTAAAATACAAATTTGGTTACAAAAACAACATCAATATTAAATCTAAGAGAATATTTGTTAAGTGATGACTATAAATCCTAACATATCATCATACAAGTTAATTCAATATGGTGCCCGCCATTTAAAGAGTCATGCATGCTCATGAATACACCAACCAAAAGCAAAAAATAATGTATTAAAAATTGTCATACAGAAAGATCTTTTAGAAATTTGATGAGAAAAGAAGAAAATAACTATTATTTATTGTGACAATATTTGACCTGGGAATAGACTATATAAAGAGTAAACAAAGACAATCAAATGAAACCAATTTTAGAAAACTCCAAAGAAGGACAAAGGATTGAATAACATAAGCTAACCAAGTTTCTTTAAGCTAAATCATGCCTACCATCAAAGAGAACTACAGAAAGATGACATCATATCGCAACACTTGGAACAAGTTAAACATCCTTGCAAAAGATGTAATTAATTAGAACTATACATATCTCAGCCAAAGTTGGTGTCAGAAAAAAGTTGCAACAACTACATATCTTCAAGCAAAGTTTTAAAGAACCATTCCTATTGACCAAACACTATAAACTTGATGCACGTAACATTAAGATCCAACCAAATATCAATCATCTAACGATTTTCCCCCAAGTTAGAATTAAGAAACTGACTTGTTAAAAACTACAACGAGGATTTACAATCAAGAGCAAGTGATAATGGTTGATAATGAAGCATACATTTCATTCCTCCATTTCATGACATCCCTTTTGAAAAATTTGATAAAGAAACAAAGTCTAAGCAAAAAGAGGCAAAACAATTTGCATTACCACTGATTGTTATCGCAATGATGGGCGCACGGGGATGAAAGGAGGCAAATGAGGGATACGGTAGTGACGACCGATTGAGGGAGACCCCCACATACAAAGACAAACCGACGAATGAGGGCGATTGAGAGATTTCACGCACAGAGACAAATCGACGAATGAAGGGATTTCACAAACAAAGACAAACCAACGAATAAGGGATTGCAGGTGGTGAAGAATGAAAATTTTGAGATTCCAAACGGCGAATGAGTTAGAGATTCTAAATGGAAAAGTGAGATATTTTTTTATTAGGTTAATCAATTATTTTGGTTATTAGTTAAGTTAATAGGTTATTTGTTTAAGTTTATTACAGTGAGTTCCATAGGTAAAATTTTTTTTATTTTTTTGCATAGGAGAGTCCTAGACAGCTACACTAAATTCATGTGACATTGTAGGATTTGCCTATGTAACAAAATAATACACAGCTACGTTAAATTCATGTGGCAGTGTAGGACTTGCCTATGTAATAAAATAATATAAACATTTGTCAGTTCATCGCTAAACTGGAAGAAAATTAACGGCCTCACATAGCTGTCAATTTCTCCATCATTTTAGTGTTATATTTGGAAAATTGTGAGAGTTTAATTTGTAGTTTTGTACTCTCCAGAACGTTCTAGTTAAATTTGTCAGAGGATGTAAACGTTCGGGTCAAAATTGACTTTTTGGCCTCTGAGCATAAGGTACGTAAAGGCACCAATCTTGCTTTTAGGGTCATGAATTTGATATGAGATTTAATCAAATTTAGTAAATTTGTGATCAAATAGAAAAAAAAAAAAGTGTTTCAAACTTGAGGACTCGATTTCATGGAGACTGTAGGGTTACTCTTTCTCAAATTTAATTGTTTAATTTGCAAATACTGCGTACAGTGACGGAGTCAGAAATTTAATATAGGAGGACCTGATTAATTAAATTTACTAAATTTGTGATCAAATAGAAAAAAAAAAGTGTTTCAAACTTGAGGACTCGATTTCATGGAGACTGTAGGGTTACTCATTCTTAAATTTAATTGTTTAATTTGAAAATACTGTGTACAGTGACGGAGCCAAAAATTTGATATAAGAGGATTCGAATATTAATTTTTTAAAATTTTAGAGGCCCAGTATACTACTGACTCTTAAATAACTCCATATATTCGAATATATATATATTAAAAATAATTTTAAAAAAAACTTTAGGCATTAATACACTACTGAGCTCCATGTATCTCCGTCATTAACTGTGTAACCGCACCTAACATATAAAAAATCTTCACCTGTACAAAATTTAATTGTTTTTAATTAGATATAATAATGGAATTTTTTATTAAACTTAGTTTAAAGTTCAAATTTTATTAGATTTAAATAATTTAAAATATAATAATATTATTTTATTTAAGTTAACTTGGACTAAACCAACTTTTGCAAATTCAAACTTAATGCAAAACTCTACACACATATCATCCTGATCATGCTTAGCTGACGTTGTCAACCTAACATTAGTCCCATATTCCCAGTATAAGGATAAGGATATGAACGGGCTATCATTTACCAGGGCATGATATCAATATCGAACAATTAATGCAAGCATCCGCTTTTCTTGTTCTTTAAACCGAGGTTTCCACGTATGGATTCCTTTTTTTTTTTTCCGCCATGTATTTTAAGAGAATTTTAGTTATAAGAATGTACTTTTAAATCATTCATTTTTAAATTAATTCTTATTTAAATTGGGTAGATTTCTTGCGAGAGATAAAGTTTTGACTTTAAATTTTAAACGGTTACATATATGAGAGTGGTTCGAACTTGCGATCTCACTTAACCTAGAAGAGTCTCTTCTCAATTTATCTGTGTGTTGAGGTTACGTAAGATTTTTAGTTGGACATAAGATTTTTAATGAAATGTAATAGAATAAAATTAAATGAAATAATTTATAATAAAATACAACGTAAGTAGATGTAATATTAAAATTTTGTTGCTTGAAAGGAATGGAAGAATTTATAATATAATATAGTGAAATATTATTTGGATGAAGGGTTTATAATGTAATATAGTATAAAGTTGCTTATCATTTTACATTCCATCTTAAACCTCTCAAATCTAAAGTTTTTTTTTATTTTTACTGTTTATGATGGAATAAGATGTAATATGAAATCCTCCCCTTCTATTTCATCATATTTTATTTTATTATAAACTCTCTTATCAAATGA
>JANIHY010000005.1:66877575-66891004 GCA_027479065.1 Erythroxylum brevipes | reverse complement strand
CTATAAAACCTTGAGGTCTTGTGTTCGAATCCTGGAGAGGGATTCCCCTGACCAAAGAGGACAGTACCAATTATGTGGGCCGCGGGGGTATGCGGGGCCCGTTTGCCTCGGTACCAAATCCCGGACCCAACATAATCTGTATTGATTTGTATCATATTTTAGTTTCTTTGATTTAAGAGCTAATTCAAGCTCCTTCTTGTATGTCAGAATATCATTTATCAGTAATGAAAGATAAGAGAGAAACAACTCTCCTTTTACATTTTGGCATGGTATCAGAGCAGTTACAATCTTATGTTTTCCATGGCCGACAACACTTCTTCAAGCATCAGTAACAATCAATCAAATACTACCCAAATTAACCTTGATGCCTCATCACCATACATCCTTCATGCTTCTGACAACCCAGGGACAGCGTTGGTAACTTGTCTCCTAAAAGAAAAAAAATTATCCCATATGGCGTCGTGCTATATGAATAATGCGCTCCAAGCCTAAAACAAATTTGGCTTTGTAGATGGATCTATTACTCCTCCACCATCTGGTTCAAAAGAAGAGTTTGCATGGATCAAATGCAATTCAATGGTCCTTTCTTGGATCTTCAATTCTCTTCATCCTATGCTACATGATAGTGTGGCACTTTTTGTGACAACACAAGAGTTATGGAGAGATTTAGATGAACGGTTTTCACAAGGTAATGCTTCTTGAATTCATCAATTAAAAACTGAAATGATGAATACCTTTCACGCCAAGTTAAGAGAGATGCCAAATTCGCGCAGCAAATGAGTTAACCAATTGGCTTCGGTTGTGGCAGTTGCAATGACACGATATTCAGCTTCAGTGGAAGATCGAGCAACAGTTCATTATTTTTTTGAACACCAACTAATAGGATGAGAACTAAGATAGGTGACATATGTTGATGTAGAAACCCGAGAATCAACATCCCCAGCCCAACCAACATCCGCAAATACTTGAAGTTGAGAGGAATTTTGAGAGGAGAAGAATAACCCATATTCTGAAGTTCCTTTTAAGTAGCGTAACGCCCTTTTTACAGGTAGCCAATGATTAGCAGTAAGGCAATGCATGAATTGAGCAAGTTTGTTGACAACAAATGAAATTTATGGTCTCGTAAATGATAAATACTGAACAGACCCAAGAATTTGATGATATTCTATAGGATCATAAGAGGGAGAACCATCATTGTAACAAAGAGTATTAGTCGTAGACATCGGAGTTGAGATAGCATTCACATTGATCATGCTCGTTTTGAGAAGAAGATTAGTAATATATTTCTTCTGAGAGAGGAAGAGACCACTATTGGTCTTAGTAACTTCAAGAAAGTAACTGAGATCTCCAAGATCCTTTAAGGAAAATCGTGATGAGAGCTTGAGAATAAAGTCTTAGATTGCTCTTGAATTACTTTCTGTGATAATAATATCATCTACATACACAAGGAGGTAAATGATAAAAGAAGTGGTGCGAAGAGTAAAAAGTGAGATGTCACACTTCGAATTTAGGAAGCCAATATTAAGGGAAAGGTTTTAAGTTCATTGTATTAAGCATGTGGAGCTTCGCGTAAACCATAAATGGCTTTATGAAGCTTACACACATATTCAGGGAACTGAGAATTGACAAAACCTGGTGGTTGTTGCATATAAACATCATCAGTAAGAGCACCCTGTAGAAAACTATTATTCACATCAAATTGTTTTAAAACCCAACCATGGGATCTAGCAATACTCAAAATTAATCGAATTGTTGCGGGTTTAATAACTGAGCTGAATGTATCAGTGAAGTCGATACCCGAGCATTGATGAAATCCCTTAACAACAAGCCTAGCTTTATAACGAGTAATGTTGCCATCAGGATTCTTCTTAATGCGATACACCCATTTACACCCAATAATATTTTGTGCAAATGAAGCAAGAATAAATGTCCAAGTGTGATTAAGGATGAGAGCTTGATATTCATCTGCCATTGCATTACGCCAATGGAGAGTTTTGGATGCTTGGTGAAACGTGAAAGGTTCAGTATGGACAAGCAAATCAAATTGTTTTGGCGTAGCAATAGTATTCAAAGAGAAAGGTTTTCTTGGTTTGAAGATATTATTTTGGGATCTAATAACTATGTGATTTGGTGGTGGTGTTTGTGGTGATGAGTTGTTGATATCACTTATAGAGGGTGTAGGTGAGGCACTTGTGTCCAAGGATAGAGAGAATTGATCATCTGTATGAGAGACCGAATCACGTGGAGAGACAAGCACTGGTAAGGAGGATTGAGTGTGTGATTGAGGGCTTGATATTGGATCCTGCAGTAGTGTATTAGAAATGGGTACTCTAGTTGGAAATGAAGTAGATGGTGTTGGTTGACTGGGGAAGTCGCTAGAAGAGGATTGGATAGGTTGAGGGATGGATGCAAACTCGGATAGAAGCTCATTATTAAAGGGAGAATCAGGAAAAGAATTTTTCTGAAAAGGAAAAAAAATTTCAACGAACACTAAATGTCTTGATACAAACATTTTATTTGTTTTTAAGGCATGATTAGGAATGCAATACCCGAGAAAGATGCATGGACGGGATCTGGTTGAGGATAGCATAAGTAGCCAAAGACTTTGAGGGACCCATAATTAGGGTGATGATGGAATAGCTTATGATATGGTGTGTCAAAATTTAATGTTGAGGTGGGTATGAGATTGAAGAGATAAATTGCGGTTTGAAATGCATAGGTTTAAAAACGTAAGGGTATAGAAGCTTGGTGAAGAAGGATAAGTCCAGTTTTCACAATGTGGCGATGTTTTCTTTCAACTGAACTAACATGTTCGGGTGTGTAAGGTGGGGAAGTGAGGTGTTGGATGCCATGTTTCAAGAGTATGTGACATAGACTTTGATACTCTCCACTACCATCTGTATACACAGCTTTGATTTTAGTACCAAAGAAATTTTCAATAAGATTTTTGAAACATTAAAAAATGAGTGGCACCTCAGACTTTAATTTGAGAGGATATAACGAAGTGTACTTTGTAAAATAATCAACAAACACAATATAATAGTGAAACTTTCCAAAGGAAGTAACTGGGATAGGACCCCAAATATCAGTAAATAGAAATTGAAATGACTCCTCACACTTAATTGAAGAAGTGTTGAAAGGAATTTTATGGCTTTTATTGCATAAGCATGAGTCACAATGAACATTGGATGAATTGGAATAAGAAATGTTTTGAGATGACAAAAGCTTTCGCTGAACTAATGCAGAGGGATGACCAAAACGTTAATGCCAAACTTGAGATGAGACATGTAAATTAGCTGATGGTTGAGATGTTTGATTAGTAGAGGTGTGATTCGGCCACTCATACAAATTGTTTTTATTTCGACGCCTTGCATCAGAGATGCCCTTGTATTCAAATCCTTCACAAGAAAATGATTAGGGAAGAATTCAATAGAGGTTTGATTTTGTCTACAAAATTGAGATACAAAGATTAGATTTCGCTTAATAGTAGGTGTACACAAAATACCGGAAACAACCTCTCTACTATATAGGGATAAGGCTGCGTATTATCAGACCTCTATAGACACCACTTTATTGTGGGATTTTAGACTGGGTGTGATGATGATGATAAAGTAGGTGCACACAAGATATTATTGAGTGAAAAATTGGCATTATCTGTATGTACAGAAGAAGAACCAATATGTGTAATTGGAATTCCATTACCATTTCCAACAGTGACATCCTCAGCTCCAATGTAATCTGAGTGCAAAGTAAGGTTTTGCAGGTCGGATGTTAAATGATGAGTGGCTCTCGAATCCAGAACCCAATTGCTAGACATTGAGCTTGAAGCACCATCTGTATAGTTTGCTTGAGGTTGCCATAGTTTCGCCTTGAATCAGCAAGTTTTTGCAGTATGTCCAGGTTTATTGCACAATTGACGGACTGACTTAGACTGATCTGAATATGTGTTTCGATGCCAAGAAAAATTCATAGTAGAAGATTGTCTAGCATAAGAGTTGTTACCTTGATTGCCTTGATGTTGGTGAGGACGTTGATATGAACTTGTATAAGATCTTTGATTGTAGGGCTGGAAGTACTCTTGATTGTTCATATTATTCATCTTGCCTTTGCTATTGCGGTTTCGATTATTTCCTCCTTTCTGAGTGAATTATGCTGTAATTTAAAGTTCATCTTTTTTATTGTTGCCATGTTTTTGTATCAATTCTTCATTAAGAAGTTTGTCAAATAATGCTCCAAATGAAATTGGATTGTCAAGAACTCTTATGGCCACCTTCAATTCTTTGAACTCATCACCAAGTCCATTGGAAGTGTGTACAATAATATTAGCATCACTTAAAGAATGGCCAATCATACTCAGATCATCAACAAGGTTCTTAACCTTGCTCATGTATTCAGCAACAGACATATCATTCTTCTTTATACTTAGCAAACGAGAGAGGAGAAAGCATAAGAGTTCTAGAACAGTTGGCAGAACTTGTTTCTAATTTGTTCCAAACAGCAACAGAGGTGGAGCAGTTGTTAATGGTAGGACCTACGGTGCTGTGAATGGTAGATTAAATAGCTAGCAATACTAGTCGATCTTGACAAAACCGAAAATTGTAATTTTCATCAGTTTTGGGCAAACATTGACGAGATCCGTCAACAAAACCAACTCATCACCAAACAATGGATTGGTCATTTGAAATTTCCAGTAAGCATAATTTCCTCCATCCTTCATTAGTTTAAAAGGAATTTGAGAAGAAGCATTTAGAGATATCAGATTTCCAAGTGAAACAGAGTTTCCTTGAGTTAAAGATGAGTTGGGTACAAGAATAAGAGGTGTGTTATTTGATGTATCAGAAGAAGACATGGTGAATAGGTGAAGGAATGGAGGTTAATTTGTTTAGGTAGAGAAAGCTCTAATACCATAAAGGATTTGCAAGTTTACGGAGAATACCTCTGTTTTTCTTAAGATTGTAAGAGTACATATATACACATTAGTGCCAAATCTATTCTCTAATCTAAAAGGAAATAGAATCAATAATAAATACAAATTACAACAATTTAGGAGTCAATGATTGTAGAGAGAACCACTCTCAATTATGTCTTGATTAATGGAGAAGATTATTCCCTATCAGCAAGAGCTTTATGATTCCAAGCAAATTTACCCATTAAGTTTTGGGGGGAATGCATTCTAACAACTTTGTATCTAATTAATTATACTCCTACCCTCCTTTTGTCTGGCCAAAGTCCATATGAGCTTCTATTTTTCCGCAAACCCAATTACTCACATCTTTGAGTGGTTGGATGCCTTTGTTATGCATCTGTTTTGCCTCAGTCAAAAGACAAATTTTCTGAATGTGCCACGTCATGTCTCTTTATTGGGTATCCCCATGGTCACAAAGGATACAAGGTCTATGACTTACATACGCATACAAGTTTTATCTCCAAAGATGTTATGTTTTACGAACACATCTTTCCTTACCACCACAAACCTCTCCCACCTCATTCATCCTCCTCTCAATCCACCAATGTACCCATACCTTTACCTATTCCTAACCATGACTCCATTGAACCTATTCCCTATACTACCTTTGAAAAAATAGACCCATCTTCTCCAAACACAATTCGTACAATTCCTACTGACCTTGATATACTTGCCTTACTTACATACACATCTGTCATTTCCACTACTATTCAACCTCTTATACCACCAATCACACGCCCCTCATGCACTACAAAATTGCCATCTCACTTCCATGACTTTCATGTTGAGTTGCCAAAGCCATATGCATCTCAGTTCACCTCTTCTAATCCTGCATCCTCAGGTATGTCTTATCCACTATCCCGTTTTCTTTCATATTCTAATTTCACTTCTTCCTATGCTAGCTTTTTGGAAGCCACCACTCAACATGATGAGCCAAAATCCTATACACAGGCCATTAAAGATGTTCATTGGCGAGAAGGATGTTCATTGGCGAGAAGGAATGCAAAAAGAATTAGAAGCACTTGAACAAAATCATACATGGACTTTGGAGCCTTTGCGGCCTGACAAGAAACCCATTGTTTCCAAATGGGTTTACAAGATAAAATACCATTATGTTGGAACAATTGACTAATACAAAGCTCATTTGGTGGCCAAGGGTTACACACAAGTTGAAGGACTCGACTATACTGAAACTTATGCTCCAGTAGCAAAACTTACCACAGTCCAAACTTTATTGGTACTAGCAGCAGCCAAATCATGGGAATTACACCAACTTGATGTTCATAATGTTTTCTTACATGGGGACCTTGATGAAGACGTGTACATGACACCACCACCTGGATATTTGTCTTCCACTGACAATCATGTTTGTCGGCTTCACAAATCCCTTTATGGTCTGAAGCAAGCATCACGCCAATGGTTTGTTAAATTTTCTAATGCTATCCTTCAATTTGGGTTTACTCAATCAAAGGCACATACCTCCCTCTTTATCCATTGACAAGTTAATTCCTTCACTGCGTTGCTTGTATATGTGGATGATGTTATTATTGCTAGCAACAATAGTGCCCATACTAAAGCACTTAAGGAGTATCTGGATGCTTGGTTTCAAATTAAAGATCTTGGTCCTCTAAAATACTTCCTTGGGCTAGAGGTGGCTCAATCTCCTAATGGCATAGTCCTATCTCAATGCAAATATGCATTAGATATTTTGCAAGAGGTAGGTCTCCTTGGTAGCAAACCTTTAAATTTTCTATGGAACAAAATCACAAACTGGCCTTGGATGATAATGCTATACTTGATAATCTAGGTGCCTATCGACGTCTTGTTGGATGACTCATTTACTTGGCAATCACTCGACCAGAAATCTGTTCCTCAGTTCATATTCTCTCTCAATTCATGCAATAACCTTGTCATGGCCATTGGGCAGCAGTTATTCGCGTCCTACGATACCTAAAATCTGCCCTTGGACAAGGAATTTTCTACCATCAAAATCTGATCTTCAACTTTATGCTTACTATGATTCCGATTGGGCTGGTTGTCCAGTTACTCGACGTTTACTTACTGGTTACTTTATTCTTTTTTATTGTTTTTCGATTTCTTGGAAAACTAAGAAACAAACTATTGTTTCCCACTCCTCTGCTGAAGATGAATATCATTATATGGCAGCTACCACTTGAGAACTTATTTGGCTTTGCACTTTACTAAATGATTTGTTGATTCCTATTTCTTCATTTGCTCAATTATATATTGTGACAATAGTGCTGCCCTTCATATTGATGCCAATCCATCGTAAACGCACAAAACATATCGAGATCTACTGTCATTTTATTCTGGACTGTATCAAATCAGGGTCCATTGCTACCGCACACGTTCCTTCTAAACTCCAACTTGCTAACCTCTTCACCAAAGCTCTCGGTTCTCATCAATTTTCTTCTCTTGTCGGCAAGTTGGGCATTCACATCCTCCATGCTCCAACTTGAGGGGGAGTATTAGCAGAAGCCAATTGTAAATATTAATTTTCCATATCTAGTGTCCTTTATTTGAGGCTTAATCTGTATTGATTTGTATCCTATTTTAGTTTCCTTGATTTAAGAGCTAATTCAAGATCCTTCTTGTATATAAGAATATCATTTATCAGTAATGAAAGATAAGAGAGAAACAACTCTCCTTTTATATTTTAGCAACCTGCCATGCTAAGATATGGAAACTGACATAATTTTTCTGTACCTGGAAAGTGGAAACTCCATTTGTTGAGCAAATTATATGCTATACAATCTTGGTTATTAAGCTGCAACAGCTTCACCGATATGTTACTTCTTTGAATTCTATTCTGAAGAAGATAGTTTGACCTGGCCAACAAGGAAGCAATTGATGAGTCTGCAGAGTGGAGGATGAAGTATGATGAAGAGACAGAGAGAGTTGCTAAGTGTGAAAAGGAACTCATAGAGGTATTTATATTGTTATCATAAATTTGTTGCCAAGTGTGCAAAGGAACTCATGTATGCATTTACTTTGTTAACATAATTTTGTTATCTGAATTACTTAGCTGACTCCTAATAGCTTCTTGTTTTTTTATGGGAGCTTTTACCTGTTCGATTTTGAAATTGGTTAACTTATTGGCCTGGATATAGAAAATGACACTTTTATACAAGGATCATTACAGAGAACCCACTTTTTTCTCTCCATTTTGTTGCTTTACAAGCACATCTAGGTAAACCAAGTTGTATCCAGATGTTACTTATTGTTTCTTTGTTGCATTCTCTTTGGCTCAGCAGTTTGCATCTCGTCTTCTCAACTATTATGTAGTGTATATTTATGCTTGGCTCCCCATTAAATACTGTATCATGAGATTTTGTAAAATTATGGTCCATGTTTTTGAGTTGCGAGTTAAATGCTGTAGAGAGGAGTGTGAACCGTGGTGTTGTCTTTCAATCATTCGTGGGTTTTAAAGATGAGATGATAATAGATTGTTTACCTATATTATGTGCTTGTTAATTGTATAATATTATGCTTTGATAAAACATATCAAATGAACTTGACCTTGGTTTCTGTGGGATGGTTGAGTGTTAATTCAGCATGCCATCGTCCCTGTTGTTGATTTTTGATTAATTGGTAGCATTTAAAAACTAAGGAGTCATTGCATTTTTATCTCTTAAAATTCCCTCGATGATGATATGGGAAGTTGCTTGTTACAGTTTAAGCAAAAAGTGGAGGATGCTGCTAGCGTTAACCAACAGTTGTTCATGCTGGAAAAGGTGGGCTTCTGACATTGAACGCCGCAATAACTTTTTGAAGTTACTCCATTACCTCTCTACATGCTTTGTGATACTCCAGTAGGTATAAGTATGGAGTTCGTTTCCTGCCTTTTATGTTTTATGACGCAGTTTCCTTAAAGAAGACTTCAGCTTAGTGAAGTTTCAAATGAATGTTTGTTCTTTATCTACAAAGTTCGTCACAAGTTGAAATGCAATTGTTGGTTACTTGAGCAGGATCTCTAAGCTTACCACTAGGCTATGGCTTCCGTGTGTACTTTGACTCCTATAACCTTTGAATTCCACTTATCCTCTTTACGAAACAGACATTGTTTCCACTTGAAATTTTGTGAATCAGCTTGACTTTTTTCAACCTTACAGGAAAACATGTCCTTGGTGGAACGCATGGAAGCTTGGAAGAAAGAGCTACAGTCTGCAAAGCTGAAGTGTCGCTCGTGATAGAGCAATTGATTGAACAGAATTGTATCGAGACATGTAAGAACACGCCAATGCTTCAAATTTGAAGCTTTCTGTTGTATTTTCTCCAAATTTGCTCGTTACAAGTGCTTCAGATTGCACCTCTCAGCTGATGGCTGGTTATGAAGGCCAATGATGAATTTATTAGTACTTCTTCTACTGCCATGGAGTTGGAGACAAGAGAGATGGAGCATAAACATAAGAGGAGGAAATGAAACAGAGTAGCTAGGTAGCCATGGATTGCCATTGTCACTCCAATAAATTAATAATCCTTATATCAAATATTGAAATAATTTAAGTTACAAAAATTCAACCAGCTTATAATCAGAAAACTGTACAGATAGTAATGATAAAATTTAAAGAAGACGCCATACTACAACGCAGGGATGGATCTAAGGGGGGGCTAGCAAGGGCTATAGCCCCTACAAAACTAAAATTTTTTTCAAAATATACATATATATTGTAAACTAAGTAGGGCTATAGCCCCTACAAAACTAAATTCCTTGCCCCCTCAAGACTAAAATCCTGGATTCGTCACTGCTACAACGAACGTACCTGTTGAACAATTTGTTCATACTTTCCCTTGCACGCTGATACAGCCTCCTCCTGATCGACCATTTTCGACATTATCAAGTTCTATTGATCTCTTCCCCGATCTCTAACTTCTTAGTCTCTAATACGGGCTCAAGAGTTGCATGAGGGCTCATGTATGAGGGGTCCTTGGGGGACATCATGTTCATGCATGAGAAAGAGAACATGCGTCTCAAAGTTGGTCAGTACACAAACCCACCCTTTTACATATACAGAGTGATGATTGATCAGATAGAAAGGAAAAACCATTATGTGGCTGCGTATTTCTCAGTCTCTTATGCGTAAATGAAACAACATTCTTGTGATAAGAAACTATCATGAGGTCAAAGATCATATTGAGTCTATAAACACTGTGAAATTGCAGAATCTATAATATCTCTTCTTGTAATAACAAATACAAAACCCTGTAAAGACTAATGGAATTAGTGTTTAAGTAATTATACTAAAAATGAAACACCAAAGACAACAAAGGATAAGGAAAAAGGAAAGAACTACAGTAACTGAATAAATACTCTTGTGTGAAAACTCTTTATGTACCAAAATCTTCTTATGGGGAAGCCAATGACCAGAAATTCATGAGAAAGGAGGGTGTCATCGCAAACCAGCTTATAAAAGCCATAGCCGTAGCAGTTTCAAACCTAGTACAGTGGTTAACTGAGCACCTATTCAGATCATTTCCAATGAGGACAGTAATGCCCGCGGATGCACAGGCAGCAGCAAATGTAAGGGTGGATGTGATCTACATCAGGAAAACAAAGAAACCAATCTTTTAGTTGGCGAATGAATAATATTTGAATAAGTGCAGACATTGGCATCGACAAAAGTAGAACATAAGTCACACAATGAGCACACAATATCCTGGTTTTGAGGCCAGGATGTCTGCTCTGCTTATATTGAAAACAGAAACAGCATGATGAAGCCAAGAAGCCATGGCCTTGTAAGTTCCAAATGCAGTAAGCTAGTGATTGGGCAGAAACTCGTAATTGAATCTTTTCGTTTATTCTAATTCATACCATAACAATTAACAAAGGGCAGAATAGCTAAAATTAAGTGAGATCAGAATGGTTCTTGGAAAATAACAAAGATGTTCAGACACTGTCAAGTAGCCCGTTGATTCTTGCTGCTACAAGAATCCGTCAACAAGAAAAGTTTAAAAACCAGGTAAGATATGAAGTAGGGTATCCAAAACCGTGTAACCAGGACCTTCTTTCTGAAATGCTCAAAACAAATTAAAAGCAGATTCAATTGCTATATATCTAACAGGGAAAAATCAGAGAGCTATAACTCAATCTTTCAAAAGAGGAGGCTAATGATGAGAAGCTAGAATTAATATCAGATATGAAAACATATACTAACAAACACGTAGTACAAACCATGCGGAGCTAGAATTGCTATGCGATATGACATACCAACTCCTTTTCCTCTTTCACTATCAAAAGGATTAAGACCATGAAGGGAAACCAAAGAGTTGATGAAATGACTAAATACTGACGCAAGCAATAGCAATATTGGCCCAGTCTTGAGGGATGATGACAGCAGATATTCTAGCTATATTTCCAGTATTTAGCGTTGAAAATCACTTTCAACTGGGGAGTAAAAGTCTAGGACCAAGATTTAGTACATCATCAACAAGCTGTAGCTCTGTTGGTACACAGGTTGCCCTTCGGCTATGTCTGGCTGAGATTCAAACCCCGATACAACCAAAAGAAAAAGGTAAAGTGCATCAATTAGTATAAAAGGATAACCAAGAGAACGCATCCAGAAAATTAGATAAGCCCCAAAATTTCATGTAAATCAAAATGGAATTTGTAAAACTGTGCAACCTTAACCTTTATGTGACTTAAGTCATCGATACTTAGGCCACTGTAAATTTGTAAAAAGAAAAAACTTGACAAATAGTTGATAGACATAAACCACCGCCAAAACAATTTCCGCTAGAAATGAACATAAAAATATCTAAATCTCGTATTAACAAAATCTCATAACAACCATGCCGATCCTACAACATGATCATATATGTTCTATCTTTCTTGAGAAAAACATGTACAGTACCCATCCATAGTTTGCAATCCAATACAAAGCATAGAGTTTAAACAATTCAACGTAGAATTCAATGAAAGACAGCTCCGTCACACACCTTGCAAATAAATTTTTGCATGCTCACTTCCTAAAGAAGCAAGAAACAAGAACGGAGAGTCAAGAAAAGAAGATTTTACCCCATCACCGATAGCAAACAGACGGACGATCACTCGCTTTCGCAGGCTTCGTCTCACCAAAAGTGCATAAACATCAACAAGTGCCAGCGACAGGCTCCATAAAACTTGTAAACCCACAGCAATAACAAGATAACTGATAAAAGTAAAAACGAACAAACATTCAGGTTAGATTCGCCCTTCCTACTAGATACAAACAACAAGGCACATCTAATCATAATGTTGTATCGAACTACGAGAACCAAAAAAGAAAAGAAATCATTTTTCTCAAGCAACGTGGATAAACTCCAGTACCCATATCATTAAATGTTGGAAATGGAAGCATAACTTCAAAGTTCAAAACTTCATATACAAAAGAAGCAACAATACAAACACGTGAGTGTCGATCCATCTCCACAGACCATTCATGTGGGCCCAAATGCAATCAGAGGGTGGGGAGATCATTGATACGTAAACCCTCTAAAGCATTTAATTTGATGTTACAATTCCGGCCGCAACCAACAGGAATACCAAACCGACAAGTCAAAAAGAAACAAAAGCATACCAAAACGCCGTGACGGTTCGAAAGTCTCTAGTGGTGGCCATAACACATACGGAGACGACACCGAACGCGCACTGGATGAGGCGTAGTGTGAGGCCGCCACGTGTCCCGGGCATACCCTGAACGTCCTTCATCCTCGTTCTGGGACCATTGTGTAGGCCGCCGTCGATCAAGGGCGGCGCTTCCACCGGGTGCACCGTAGGTCTGCTAACGTTCATCTATCACCAAAAAAGCTCAAGAATTGAAGGGATATGAATAGAGAAACACGAAGGCTGTGGCTTTTTGGGTAATGGGGTTGCTACAAAAAGGGGAATTTTCAGGGAAAGGTAAAGTGGAGCTAAGGAGCACAATGAGTTTACCGACCTGATTGTGCTTGGCATCACAATTTTTTATGTGTATGTTTTACGGGAGCTTGTGTTGCGTTGTGTCATGACTGATGATTTGTCCTTCTTCAAGTCAGTCTAAACCCAAGTCAACGTCCACCTGTCAATAGTGGCTTCTTTTTCATCTCGACCGTTCACTTCAGCGATCAGACTGCTTGAGCACTAGCTGTTGTAATATATATATATATATATGAGTGAATTTAATTATGTTGAATTATTATTTTTTAATTTTTTAATAATTAAAATATTGTCATAAAATTTTTACAAGTGTTAATAATAATTTAATTCATTATTTGAAAGAATTTAAAAACTATTTGATGAATAAATTATCTTTTATAATATCATAAAAGTTAAATTTTCGAAAAATCATGTAAATTTTAAAATGGCTATTATCTCTAAATTTTAAATGACATATAGAAAAAATGTTATGAACACAATTGATGGAATTTATTTAAATAAGAATTTGAATATATTTAGTAAAGTGTTAAAGAGTCAGGATATTTAAA
>JANIHY010000005.1:66788600-66809372 GCA_027479065.1 Erythroxylum brevipes | reverse complement strand
AGGTAGAGGACGTAGGTCTTAGCACCGAACCTCTATAAAAACAGTGTTTGATCTTCTTCCCTACTCTTTTCATTTAAATTTGTTTAAATTGTTTTTGTGTGAATTAACTTCTGATTTTATTGTAGATTTTTTCAAAGAGTTTAAAGATCTATTCAACCCCCCTTCTAGATCGCTTACAAAGTAAAGAGAAGCTAATCACGACGTAATAAGAATCAATGAAATAACGAATTGACATATTAAGGTAATTGGAACTATAATATAAGTCAAACTCATCTTATATTAATTCAATGATAAATCGAAGTTCATACCACAAACAAGTTTCACATCGTGCAGGCCATATTAATTAAAAATGTAGGAAGTTCAAATGGGAAGTTCATATTGCAAACAAATAAACCAAGAGCACAAAAGCGTAGGAAAAAACAAATCACTTACCTCAACCGACACGCAGAAGGATCTTCCTGAAGTACGTGAAAGAAGATGACGATGACGGAGCTAGAATAAATAATATAGAAACTGATACAAATGTCATTAAAATATGTGAAAATTCATTGTTGACATTGTTACACCATATACGAAAATGAATGTCATTTGAATACATGCGAAAGCTTCTCTTCAATCTGTTTCAAAATATAAATATTGGCAACAAATGAGTTCCTACAACCAAGAACAATTTTGTTCACTGTTTAGAAAATGAGATATATTAAAATAATTGCCATGAAATAGATAATCAATCAAGGTCATTAGCTATACTCAAATAATTCAACCATAAGTTGTTATCCTCAATAATTTACATAATTATAAGTCTCCTCCACAATAAGATCATAAGTTAATACTAAGGAGCTCTTGTTTTAATTAAAATACGGTTATGTCACATTTTACAAGAACCCTATTGAAAAATTGACAGAATTTCTCCCATAAAATGAACATCTCCTTTTTGAAATAAAGGTCCCCCTGTAATAAAAATACGATATAGAATAACCACAACTCAAATTAGGTCTATAAACTATATGTCTATTCTCAATTCAGCCCATATTAATTAATTAATTAAACAAAATTTTGAGTTGAACATCTTTTCATCTTGTTATCTTATGTGTCAAACAAATACATCTGGCCTTCTTAGCTCCACTAATAGAGACATTTAAGTCGGGCTATTTTTGGAAAAAATAAAAGTTCAAGTATTTAATCGCAACTTTAATTAACATTTAAATAAATAAGAGTTTATCAATATAATACAACGATGAAAACAAAGTTAGTCTACTATGTTTATCTCCGCCAATACATATTGTTTGATATTTCTTTTGTTGTTTTTCTTCTTTTCTTACCTTTTGCCCTTCTTTTACCACCATTTCACCTTTACATGATGTATTTTCCCCTTCTTTTTTTGACTGGTTTTTGTTTTAACACATGTCTGGGTGTCATTCTACTTTATGGGTTTTTCCATTTTATATGTCATGTGGTATTCTCCTTCATCTCTTGCCATTTAAGCTTAGTTTCATATGTGATGGTGATTCTTCCTCCTCTTTGAATTGGATCTTTCTTTTAACATGACAACCCTTTATTTTATGCTATTTACTTCTCATTCCTTACTCATTTTGCATGTTATTCCCTATGGGGAAATCAAAGAGTTGTAACTAACAATTTAAAAAAAAAAGCCTTAAAATGTAATTAGGACAACATTGAAATTAAAATTTAATTGAGAATTTAATTATTACAATGCATAAAGGGGCATATAAGATTTCAAAATAATAATTCAAGTGATAAATTTAAGAGATATCTAAGACATAGAACCAAAATTATTAGACAAAAGTTATCTACCACATAAGACTAACACTTAAAAGGCATAAATAAGTATTTAGGATTAGGAAATAAAAATTTAATAAGAGAAAATTAAAATTTAAAACCTGAAGAAATATTTAGATTTTTATATAAATATTGAAGGTCCTACAGGAGTTTCTGAGAATTATTAAGCAAAGTTGTACCAGAAATGGGAAACAATATCAATGTTATCATGAAATTAGCTTTAAAACTTATGGAATTTACTTTAATGCCAACAATTGGAATTTTGGGCAATAAATAATTACCATAAATTGATAACATCTATATGCTTCAACCAACAAAAACAAGATTTCATCGATTTGTTAATAATAAACTTAGAAGAATATCTTGTAATAATGTTGAAAATTACGAGAAGTTATGGTTTTAAAATAGATTACTCCAATATAAGAACAAAGCATAATAGAAAAAGTATAGAGTTTGTTAAATATAATTCATCAACCTTTATCACACCACACCACAATTCTTAAATTGCTGATATAAAAAATTGTATTAAAATACATGAATTAGGTTAAAATATAATTTATAATGGCTCACAATTCTATTAAGTAGGCTTAAAAAATTGACAAATGGGTTCAAAAACTTATAGTATCATTAATAATATAACATCTAGTCTTAAAAGATCAACTGTTATATGAATACGATGAATAACAACCAAAGCCTATCCAACATTCAAAGATTCTAAAATTAAAAATGGTACAACTATTATAATAATTATAATTCCTCTCCAATCTTGAACTACAAACTTACAATCCAACTTCTTTAAATCCTGTACCATATCCCACCAATATTAGCTTTAAGGATTTTTTAGGGAAGGTAGAACCTATGATTTAATCGGTAGTAGATAGATTTGATTTATCCCGTTCATATATTAATGGAGAAATCAAATTTTCATTTTATAACTTTAAATCACGTTTAACATTGTTTTACACAATATCTACGTCATATGGGACTATCTCTCCACACCTCATGATGTTTGGTATTTAGGAATATCGAATGCAGTTAAAATAAGTAGTTAAACTAAAAAAATTTAGAAACGAAGAGCATATTATATTATTGAATTTAACACATTATTTTCATATTTTTATCAACCTATCTTGTCATAATTTACGCTATCATAATAATAGTAATTATTTAACTCATGACTTCTAATTATCCGTATAAAAATAAAAAAGAAGTAGAAGATAAGATGCAATTATTTAATTTCATTAAGTTATTTTTATACTTATTAAATATATGGTTACCATTCCAATCAAAAGTCTTATTATAAAATTTAAATGAAATAGTTCTAATTAAAGATAACATTATCTCGTCCTCAATTCTTTAAAAAGGTTTTATTTCATGCAAGTCACACTCCTCGTACATTTCATCAAACACTTGATATGCTGAACAATTTCATCCCTAATTAATAACAAAATCACAACATTTTTTATTATTTACCATCATTAACAGTAGTTTAAACAGCAAACCATCAATCAATAACATCCAAAACTAATGCAGCCAACTCATCATCAAAAACTAACTCCAAATTTTGCAAAAATTTCATCCATGGACACTCGCACATCGACAACAGATGAGGTTGGAGAAGACGGTCATACCTTGACGAAAACTGTCGGAGAAGATGACAACTCACGTCGGAGAGGCAACAACTCCATAGAGAATAGGGAGACGACGGATGCGGGAGCGACAACTGGAGGAGGAAGAAGGAGAGGAAACAGGTGCGACAGGTTGGAGGGGAAGGGGGAGGGGGAGGGTAGTGCTGTAATTAAACCAAAACGACGTTGTTTAGTTTAAAACCAAATGATGCCGTTTTGATTAACTTAACGACGTTGTTTCAGTTAACCTAAATGACATCGTTTGGTTTAAAATCAAATGACGTCGTTTTGGTAAACTTAAAACGTTCTACTTTAGTAACCAAAATGACGTCGTTTGGTTTTAAACCAAACTATATCGTTGTGGTTAACTTAAAGAGTTATGTTTCAGTGACAAAAAGATATTGTTTGATTTAAAACCAAACGACCTCGTTTGGTTTAACTTAAAACGTTCTGCTTGTACCAAAACGACGTTGTTTGGTTTAAAACCAAACGACGTCGTCTTGGTTTACTTAATGATGCTCTACTTCAGTACCAAAATGACGTCGTTTGACGTCGTTTTGGTACACTACAAAATATTTAGCTTCATTAGCAAAACGACGTCGTTTGGTTTAAGACCAAACGTTGTCGTCTTGGTACGTTCTGCTTCAGTACCAAGACGACGACGTTTGGTTTTAAACCAAACGATGTTAAAACTAAACGTCGTTGTCCTGATACAATAAAAAAGGTTCTCTCTTTAGGAACAAAACGAACATATCAAGACGACGACGTTTGGTTTTAAACCAAACGACATTGTCCTGATACACTAAAAAAATGTTCTCTCTTTAAGAACAAAATGACGTCGTTTTGTTATAATAAAAACGTTCAAATTTTTTAGTAGAGAAGACATTTTTACCTACGAATTTTCGTTGCTAAACTACAATTTTATTATTCCGGCCTTTTTCATTTTTTGGAGAACTTTTTTTGACCGATATAATATATTCGTCAGTAATTATTGACAGTTTCTTTACCGTCAATAATATTCCGTCGCTATTTCAGAATTTTCTTGCAGTGGGTGGCCATTTAGTCGTTCCTTGTATTATGCACCACAGAACGAGAATCGATTCGCTTTGATTGAATTTTTTTCATATTTAGATCGCCAACAATCCCTGAAGTTCAGTTACACGTGAAGTTTCAAAGAATGTATAGTAACAACTCGATGTCTGGTAATTTTCACGTCTATGAACGCCACGAAACTTCCCTTCTTTACGACATGAGTTGATTGATTATGTCCCTTGTTTGTCCTTCTGCCATGCCAACATTGAAATTCAATAATTTTCAGTTCTGAGGAGGAGTAGACTCCAAGGCACAGCCTGAGCAAATAAATTTCTCCTTTTGTGAATGCATACGGTCCCAAAGCATATGGAATCTGTAAAGTGAAATGAGTGTCATTGGAAGAATGATCAAGAACGGTTTGACTGAGTTTTACAGATGGAAGTCGATTCATCTGTATCAGCTTCATACTGGTACCAACCACTCCACATTTGGACTTACAACCACCGAATACTTATGGCGTCGATCTTTAAAGCCCACATGTACAAATCAGTCCCATCAACCACAAACAGTTGTTCAAGCAAAAATGGGGTCAAATTCGCCAGGTATCATCACCCTTCAATTGTACTTCTTTTGCTCCAAACTTGTGGCCCCTGTGACACATGTAATTGTCCCATTTGGTTCATGACATTGGGCCCCTTTCCTAAACTAGGGTAAGAAACTCCTTATCTATCTAACTTCAGTATCAATAAGCGTAACCTTGCCCTTTGCTTCCGTTACCGGTCGTTGGTTGAGTTAGGCCTGCCTATTGTCTTTGTCCCGACTCCTACTAGACCTTAACAGCAAAGCAAGTACTTGAAAAGCTTGGACTAATAACATAGACGGTCCCCCTTCATGTTCAATCCATTGTTGACACTTAGCTTCTCTTCATTGGTTTCCTGTCCTCGGTTGTATTGGATTTGTGGTTCTGCTTCACGGTTGACTGATTCTATTGTTCTGGCTTCCCCTTGTCATTTTCTCTATGGTTAAAAACGTGAACTATGCTCAATTCATAGCCACTTTTACGGTGACAAAGACCACAACTTAGTTTATCAACTGTTTGGGTTGTATTCTTAGAACCATCTGCATGCAAAGTGGAGTTTCACCAAGGTTTGTGCGGTAAAAGGAAAAGAATGGCTAGAAGTTCATACTCAGGTAATTATAAATTCTTTAATTTGGCATATATACTTGCACCATCTTCCTCTTGGTATTATAATCTTCCGTTTTTTCATTGACACTGTCAAGTACTTGAGAAATCTAGAAAGAAAAAGATAAATATAGTGATGAAGAACCAAAATGATATGCAGAGAAGGAAAAAGGACTGAAGGAATATGAGGAACATCGATTGAAAAGGTATAGTAGGAAGGGAAAAACAGTTAACATTCTAATTAGTCAACATCTAACATGGCAATGTTCATAAGCCTCTGATACTTACAAAGTAATAACAGACAAATCATATTTAGAAAGAAAACTGAGTAATAGGAAGCTTAGCATATTCAGCTTAATTGCATTAATTTACAGAAAGAATTCCCCATTGATAGAAACATGCATGAAGATCATCAAAAATTAGTTCTTTCCACTCCCAACATCTACTTCTTTAGTTCAGCAGTAATCCCCTTTTATCATCGAGAAATATCAAAGTCTTGAGAGTAGCTGAGCTGTTCCATCTCCCAACTCGATCTTGAAGCAACTCCTTCATGAGAAGGTACATACTCCTATATATGGTGTACAAGCAAGAATAACCGTAAGACTACCAGCCAAAACTTGAACACGGTGAAAGTAAACATTGACATATCAAAAAAGACATTAAATTTTATTTTAACCTCTAATTTCTTCACCAATTCCTTTGCTGTTGGAGCAGATACAATAATAGTACGTGCACTAGCATTTATGAATCCTTCCTCCACAGCTTTGTCAATGAACGAGAGTAGAGAATTGTAGTATCCATCAACGTTTAACAAGCCAACCTTCAATATAAGACACCATTAATCTCTAGAAAGTAATGCAATTGCTATGTCATGCAGAGGAAAAAATGGTGTTCTTTTCTTTTGAATAAATATTAATGTAATGATGTTTCACAAAACAGATACCAGTACAAGCACGAGCCTTTACCGGTTTGTCATGTATCCCAAGTTGAGCCCATGTTATGACTTCAAGTAACTCTTCAAGCGTCCCATAGCCACCTGTAAGGGATGCATTTCTTGTACACAATTAATCACTAATTTCTGACCAAAAGTAGGCCATATAACAGAAGATCAAATACAAAAATTAAGAAACTTGAGATTAAAATCAATTGCTTATTTCCAAAACTGAACTGTAAGCTTGGTCTATTTATCTGTTCCCTTTGTCAATACATAAGATGATCAGAGTTGATAACTAATGGAGATTTTAAGCCTCTGATTATTTCTGAAAAGTTAACTGAACCAATTTCCTAGTTTTAATTGGGTTGGGAAGGGGAGGGTGGTCAAGAATTCTTCCCTTGTCCTTAACAAGATCTTTATTGCAACCATTGTAACACAAAGGCAAAAGCATCCGCCACCCATGCAGGTCATGATTGCTCTTATTTTCTCAAGCTACGGAGAGTATGATTCTATTTCTAATTCTATGGGCGTGGCTCGTGGGGATAAGGAGACCTTATGAAGATTAAAGTGACTGTTATATTCACTATGTCTTCTATGTTCCAAATATTTTGAAGTTTGATAAAAGTGGCTTAAAGGAATGAAATCATTGCTTGGTAGGTGCAGTTTCTAGTTGACCAGTACTGTGTGGTAGAAATCTGTCTGTAATGTCCTTTACTATTTGCTGTTAATATGCTGGGACATAAGTGCAGTAGCATTACAGGCTATAGAACTAACGATGAAGCGTTAGGAATTGAGAACATGAATCAGGGAAGCATGGTGCCTTTGCAGCTCTAGTTTTCAGTGTGAGATGTTGACGGGTCAGGTATAGCGTTTGAAACGTTGCTCTGTAATCATGGTTATAGCTAGCTGTATAGAGGTTTAGCCATTAAAGTGCTGTCTTCCCAGGATTGGCAGAAACCATTTTTGGTATCAAAAGCAACTGCTTCCTCTTGAAAGTTTCCTAGTATGGAATAGCTCCTTTCTTCCTAAATTTGTGAAAAATGGAAAGACGCTTGATTCTTGTGGAAGGAAAGGACTAACAAGAAAAATTTGAAAGTGAAAAGCACAACCAGTTAGTCGTCTAAAATTGATTTATGTACTACTATTCAGTATGGACTATAGTCTATGGAGCTTTATATTTCCTTAAGGAGCACGACCCAGTAACTTTTCTGATGAGTCTTTAAGGCCTATAAAGATGGGTATTTATTGTTCGGCTTAGCATTTTCTTATCTGTTCAAAAATTTCGGGTTTCTTTTTTATTCTTTAGTTTATAGGTGGGGAAGAATCCTCCAGAGACTAGAGAGCAAGGCTTCAAAGAAAGTAAAGTTCTTAGCAAGTTTCTGCTGGATCAAAGCATGGATATGACGAATGTTGCATATTTAAATTAGTGAAAAAAGGGACTTCTCATTTCCAACTGAAAGTTCAGAGGGCTTATACTAACCTGGCAACGCAATGAATGCATCTGAATGTTTAGCCATCTCCGCTTTTCTTTGATGCATACCGGCAACAGCCTTCACTTCCCCTACTGTTTCACCAGTTAACTGCAATTAAAAGTCACAAAAGAAATCAATCAATAAAAGGGCTCAATGGAGACAGCGATAAAGATAAGAATTTGGAGTTTTCTGCAACCAAGCAATGATGATTGCTGCAGGAACAGTGGAGTGCTTCAGCAACATCTTGGACTAGTTAATGAAAGAACAAAAGAAAAAGTAAAAGATGAAAAGATTCGAAGAAAGTAATACTCAGAATAAACATACAAGTAGACAAGTAAACCAACAGAAAGAGAAAACTCCATATGTGAAAAAATGAGTATACCAAGTCAAAAATACCCGAGGAAGATCATGAATAGGGCTGCGAAGTACTCAGAAACACAAATTTTTGTTAATGGAAGAAAACGAAAGTTATGAGTTGAGAGAAAACGGAATACGTAATGCTCAGAGAAAAGGATAAATAGGAAACAACAAAGGAAAAAAAACCAACATCAAGGTCGTTAAATAAGCGAAGTGTTCAAAAAGAGTAGGCAAAAACAAAACATGAAAACTATAGATTTGAGAAGAAATAAAGCTAGGAAAGCAGAAGGCCAAAAATCTAGCTTTTATATATAAAAAGTAATAAAAAGTTTCTGGCTTTTTAAGAAACATAACAAGAAAAGGTAGAAGACTTTTTCTAGCTCTAGCAGACATACCTCTCGAGGCATGAGCGTCTTGGGAATAACCCTGCAGGTAGACAATAACATGACAAAAATTAGTTGAAGAGAAAGAAAAACAGTAAGCATAACATAGCTAACCTCATTGTTTTTGTTTATTGATCTATTCTATCCATTACAAACTATGTTACAAGACAAACTTGAATGTAAAGTGTAATTACCCGATAACATGACGACCACCATCATGAACGGCTTGGGAGACCAAACCCATCAAACCTATGCTGCCCCCTCCATAGACCAAATCAATGTTCCTAGAGACCTGCAAACAAGGTGATGATTATACTCTGTTCATGGAAACAAAAATGAAACAATTTTTGGGTACAAGGTCATTGTTTTTAACGTGAGAATATACTCGGATATGCATTCTTTATCCCCTTTGAAAAGGGCTTTGTTGCTTTAGCCTGCATTCAACTTGCTTGTATGACAAGGACACTGCTACTAAATACATTAATGGGTTTTACTTTCTTCTGAGAGGGAGAAAAAAGTATAGAGGATTACACAAAAAAACTCCAGAACGGGAAAACCCAGGTTGAAAATTTGACTCAGTGCCAAGGAACAGTTACAGATACGTAATGTCAGTAAATAGGACAAGTTACAAGCAAGTTGTAAACAGAATAAGCACACAACAACCCTCCGGAGTGGAATAAAACTCCAAGAAACTTCCTTTTACATGTCTAGCAAATTGGTTTTTATGTCTAAGCAAGGAATATCAATAACTTATCAAGTTTATAAACGGATTGGCAAGAAAATAACAGGTATAAGTAGAACACAGGCCAAAATCTCCATTGAAATAGTTTAAAGTTGTAACTAATACCAGTTCATTTCCAAGCTCAATAGCAGCGTCTTGGTAACTCGTCTTCTTCCCTTGACTACTCCCACAAAACACACAAATTCTCCTAAACTTTGATGATGATGATGATTGATTCACTGCCTCACTACCCATCTCAGTTTCACTGTCTTTAAACACTCACACTCTGCCCCAATATACCCTGCTTCTACTTTTGCCTAAAGTGCAAGAAACAAGAATCTCCTACACGTTCCTCTTTGTCTCTACTATTGTTCGCTAAGCTATTACACCAAATATGTCAAAGAACATTGCAAGTATGAACTTGACTACCCTCTTGTTGCTTGTCCACTACTCACATTGAGTGCGTTTCCTGCTCTTCGTATGCTATATATAAACCTTAACGCACGTGAGTTGCTCCTCTCTAGCACGCTCGCTATACACTGCGCACATACACCAGCCAATATTGGCACGCGTGGAACTTCTCTTTCCTTTCTTTTTCTTCCCCCGGTCGCTTTCTATCTGTTCCTAACTTAGCAAATGCTAATATAAATTTTCTTAAATAAATAAAATTAATTTCTATTATTATTTTATGTTTGATTATCCGACTAAGTATATATTAGTACTATTTCATCGAAAAATAACCGATTAATTAATACACTGATCAGTTTTTAACAACAAATACTAGTGGGACAGTCTTATCTTACATATTTATGATTCGTAAGAGATTGATTTCTTATAAAATTTCAATTCTTTTTCTAACAATTCTCATAAAAAGATTAGTTTTCTTTTGAAACAAAGGCCTAGGTCATATGAATACAGCCAACTAACATAGAGTTCCTTGGTAAAGGGAAGTCTGTCCTTATGTTGAAATTTGGCTTTGTTTAATGATGCCTAGAAAGTTTACCAGCCATCAAGAAAATGCAAATAATGACAAAAATGGGATGGGTACCATTTCTTTTTAATCCTGCTGAAATGGGCACTTCCAATAAGAAAAGGGTTAAATTATAAACAGAAACAGAGATCTATCAGAGTCAAAGTATGGGTGAAATTCAGAAGAATCAGAAGAAGAAATGGGTCTCAGAGCAATGCGAATTTTGGTGATGATTGAAGTAAGAAGACACAAGTGGGTTAACCCCCATCACCTTGTACCCCTCAGTCGACACAACTGTTTCTTATTTAGGAAACATCTCAATTTAATTACATTCATCCCTTCTCTTCCCTCTTCCCCAGTTATCCCACATCCCCTCTCTTCCACCACCACCTTCAACCACTCCATCTCCGACCATCCTGCCCTCTACCCTGTACTTCCCTTGTCTGCTGTTTGCCTACTTCTCACCTATCAAATTTTACTGTCTTTCTAAGGCATTTTTTGCTGTCTGTAATATAGTGATGTCTCATCATGTCATTATATTGTTTTGTTGAGACAAAGTAATTAGAGAAAAACATGTAATACAAGTACATATTATACTTATGTTTAAAAGTTGTCTTCCTTTTGTATATGTAATTGACTTATTAGATAGGTCCATCGAATAATTACTCCTCTACTAAGTTACAGTACTGTTAAAAAACATATTCTATAACCCATTATCCATTAGCCCACTTGCTCATTTTCTCTTATTAATTGTTATAATAGGTGCTACTGCTAGCTTAATGTGGTGATTGCCTGGATTGCAGGAACTGAACTCATGCTATTTAACTAATGAGTATTATCTATGTGTCTATTACTTAAACATCTCCAATCCCAAGACTGGCCTTTCTGGCCTGATTCTTTGCCTTTACTCTTGCTCCTTTTTGTTTAATGCTCTTCTGTCTACTTCCTCCAGGTATTGAGATTATAAACCCATAATTACTAATTCCTAATGGGGGATTGAGCGCTTTAATTATTACATATAGCTCCTGCATGCTTGCATGCGCATTTTGACTCATGTTTTTGTGTGTTAGCGATTGTCCATTGTCGTTTGTATATGAGTGCCATTCACAGTGTTTCTTCTTCTTCTTGGTGTGACAGAGATTGGATCACCAATCAGAAAACGTTAAAACCCTTTTCACTGCTCACTGTTTGTGTTAACTCTTCTATCTAATTGATCAAAACATAACAATTTTCCATCTACCTTTGAACGAGGTGAACAGAAGAAAACTTGAAACAAAAGGTACAGTACTAAAGAATATACTGATACGCTTTTCACGATAAGCCAACTCCTTATACTTTACAAGTGAAGATGTGTGTACGTGTAATGTATACATTCTCTTGTTAAAGAAGTGACGAGCAGCACAGTCAAAAAATACAAATATTTGTTATATTTTCGATTAAAATGCACGTGAAAAACTATATCATAAGAATTATGAGGAAGGAACAGAAAAATTAATGTATAGCTGCAAAAAAAAAAAAAAAGATTCTGATCGTGAGACTTTCACGCCTGTATGTTGCAGGAAGGTGTTGCTAAGCAAAGGACGGAACCTGCAAGCAAGCATCTGTCACCACCACCTTCTTAGTCCTACCAACACCCGACCTATCTTTTTTATTACCTCCTTCATTTCCCAATGACTTTGATTTCCGTTGCACAGTCCCCAAAACTTGCTGGATTTCTGATCTTATATAGTTGGCATTTTTTGTCAGTTCCATACAATACACGCCAGTACACTTACGTTATGCTCTATCAAGATTCATGTATTCTTTAGAGTCAAAATTGTAAAATTAACTGCAAATATTCCAAAGTTTCAAACTTTCAATGGGATGGGACAGCTAGGCCATCTGAAATTGAAGCAACTCCTATCCGGCATGCACCAGTTGCATGCCAGACTAGTGTTATAGTGTGTGTGTCTGTGTACTGATGAATAATGAATCATTCAGGAACAGAAGCAGTCATGCCTGAGCCAAAAGCAAAGCCAAAGCCATCTCTTTCTCATTCATCCATTAATAGCGTTATGTAATTGTCTGCAGCCACTGATTTGTCCAGTGAAGTATCAATTCGCTATTCTATCTCCCTCTTATGACACGTGGCCCCAGGTCCAGTGAAACATTCATGTAACTATATATCCCACAGTTTGCGTTTCTGTTGACAAGCTTTCTTGGCTCCGTCCAGCCAACAGGAGTTGAAATGTGTCAAGCCTTCTCGATTGTCTTCTTCTACAGTTTCTCAGAACTCCTTTTAAGCTTTTCCTATGGTGGTCTTAGAAAAGTTAGTGCAGTCGAGTAGGACCCTTATGAGTCTCCTAAAGCAAAACAGAGATATTATTCATTCTCTATAGTATGGACCATATGGCATTATAATATTAGGAAAACACAAGAAAATTTGAGTAAAAAAGTATATCCATAAGAGAGTATATATATATATATATATAGATGAACATTCTGAATCTCCTTTTATTAAAAAAAAAAGTTTATTCAGTGCTTATGTAAATATTGTGCTTTATGGTATTAAAAATATGATTAATTGGTAAAAAATTGGAAAACATATATAAACATCTTGTTTTATTATAAATTTATTTATGCATTATGGTCGAGACTAGTGAAAGAGTGCAAACCTAACCTGATCTTCTCGAAGGATATGCAATTTTGGGGTTAACAAAAATAGAAAATAGACCAAACGAATGACAGATTCCAGTTGTGAAAAGGTAACGATTACTAAAAGGGCAAAGAAACAGGCATGCCCCATTAGCATAGTCTCCGATGTCTCTGTTGCCTACCATAACACATTGTTTAAATGTCAACTACGTGATATGTTATTGTCGCGTATGGAACATTGATCATTAGGAGATTGAGCTAATAATCCATGGCTTACTTAACCCTTTCTCACACGCTACCCAAAGCTCCTTCTGCTTTGGTTACAAATCAGATGTCGACAGCTATCAATTCTGTTCAGTTTCTGAAACACTTGACTACTCCAAAAAGGGTGAGAAATCACCTGAAAACAGCTCCTCCTCAAGTTTACTTCAACTAGAAAATGGGCACCTTAGACCCGTCCATGTGGTGCTCATTGTGGCTTTGAAGATGAGAGATACGTAGTACCGGAGCTAATGGCTGTTTCCAATTCTACGTTATATGGACTTCCCAACAGCTAACTGATAACGTGTAGTAGTTTTTGTATATATGAATATGAAAGAAACCTGATTATTACTCAGACTAATTGTGCTGTGGTAAATCATTCTTTACATGAATTTGGTACAGCTAAGTTTGAAAATTTTTTGGTCTCAAATTATAAAATTTGATGTGGACCCTTATCTCTAACTATTTCAAAGAGGCAAATTTAATTGAAGTGTTTATATGTTAGCCTAACATCTTTTTACCACCAAAAAAGCTGCATAACTTCTTAATTTTACAAGTTATTTTGCAAAAATCCTGAAGAACTTCAGATGAAAATAGGTTTAGTTATTTTGAAGCCAAGCTTCTAGGGAAGGTACTTTTTCTAAAAAATCTAAGGAAATGTGCTATTCCAATTTCTCCTGCTATTTCATGCTTGTTTGTAATGCCCTTGTGGACATTAAGATCTAAAATATAGGAGTAGCCATGTCTTGTCCCATGAGGTTATGTAAATATATATATCCGCACAGGCCTGGTTGTACCTTGCAATTGCGGTATGACACAGACTGAAGAATTCGTGAATCCCATTATAACATTTCTGTCTTCTTCTCCAGGAATGTTTTTATTTCAACCTAAAAGCTCCTAGTCTCTAATGAGATTCAGGATCGATTCCAATAAATTAATTTAACTTCAAATTCACGAAAAGCAATAGGGTGATGTCAATTGATATGCCGTAATATGCAAAGGTGTGACTTTTCATGGTAGGCATAGGTATATAAATAGTGGAATTGGAATGTAAGTTCAGATACATACGAAAAAGAAAAGATAAGGATCTTAGGAGTTGATTGGCCAAGAGTAGTTGGCATCTTATACAAGCAAATGGATGCTTTTCGGCCAAGGCAGAAGATGACACAGCATCACTGTAGAAAAATTTCAGATCCACATTCACTTTCCTACGTAATACACCCTCAATGAGCGATCCCACGTACATTGCCTCAGGACGATATAGCTTACATGTTTATCCTGAACAAAATACCAATTGGAAAGTTACCTTCTTTCTTACAACAACAGGGTTTGGTTTTAATTTCTGTTCATGATATGTCTAACAAGCATGCATGATGTCTAATTTTTCAAAAAAAGCATGCATGATGTCCCGACTCAGTCTTTTCTAGTACAATGTTTGCTTCTAATAAAGGTTTTATAATAGATTATGATAATTATGACTGGTTCAGATGCAAATGTGATAATTAGTTACCATTTTGAATACTAATTAGAGCAATAATTGCGTTGGCAAGTAGTAAATTTCTATTTGAAAGTTTGATTTTGGGATTTCATTCAAGAGGACTATGTCCTCAAGGTAATCAAAATTTCAAATCGTTTGAAGTCACTTTTTAGCTAATAGAACCAAGTGAAGTTCCCTTTTCTTCCTCTTACCTAATTTATTCAACAAGCAGAGACACCATCAAGTATACCTGGTGCAATCTTTTTGAACCATTAATCGATTCACCTGACCCTTAAAAAATCATGAATGAGGGTAACTAATAACCCTTCATTGTTTTTCTGTTTTACATAAAGGAAGAATCATGATAATTCATCAGAAACCGAAGACTTTAGAGGCTTCTGTTAGACTGCTTTCTCAGTTGTTTCTGGTTTGACTTGAGTTACTTGAGCAGACAAAGAAAAGCCTAACTTGAAGGGACTTTGACCCATTGAATATATATATAAAACCCTTAAATGTACACAGAACATGTGAAAAGCAGGAATATCACATGATTTTAACACGCTGTGGTCTAGTTGAAACGACCTTTGGCTCACCAAAATTGGAAAGCAACATGAATTAGAAAGTTGGTGATGTTAAGCTGTTCCTCGTTCGCCAACTTTTTTGCATCTAACAGAAAAAAAGCTTCACTTTTCAATAATTACACTATTTTAAGGGCCTCTTAGATTCATGGATTCAAATCCCAACCAGATTGATTTTCATATTAAAAAGTTAGGCATCTTCCTCAAGTTTTCTTTTGACTTGCATGTACTCAAGTTCCATTGGACAAGATAAAGCATGCAAATTTCACTTTATGACTAAAGACTAATAAAGACGCACCGACTATAATTTAAAAGTTAGAACCATTTGAACGAAAAGTTTGGCTGCCGGCATGGTTCATTTCCTCTGTTAGCAGTTGCAACAGTGCAAGAGACCTTCAATTTAGGATTATGAAGCTAGTTTTCAACTTGAATTAAGGCTTTTGATCAGTAGGTCGGGATTAAGTGTTTTCAATTCTCCTACTTCAACATGTATGATCCATTTGATAGTTAATTTCTACTTGTGAAATAAAAGTAAGGCTATGCAGCCAATGTTTCTCTATAACGTTCTAAAAAAAGTTCAGATGAGTCCTCGTCCTCCTAAGTGATGGTATTATCTGAAGTTTTAGATTCAAGTCTAAATATATTAATTATTTGGGTTGAACTCATTATTCAATTTTAATTAATTCATCAATAAATAATTTATTTAAAATATGTAATTTGCCAATTTAGTTATCGTTCCTAAATTTTCGTGTCATCTGAAACATAACTTTGAGGTTTAGCTTCAAATGGATCACTTGTCCAATTCAAAGTAGACAACTATTCTTAATTGTTAGTAATTAGCTGTAGTAATGCGACGCTGTCAAAACATGGAAAGATTAGGTTTTTGAAAGTTTCAAAAGCAGAAATAGACCTCTCTGCATGCTCATGCTGTCTGTTTAGAGTTTGGAGGGACTGTTATTGATTTGGTGGACCTCACTAAACCCTTACTATGTTGAAGAAGAACACTTAATCATGATTAAGCAAACGGCTTCCATTGGTCCAGACCTGATATATTAGTGTTTTATGTGATCAACCAATGGAATTAGTAACACGTTTGTCAGCATAAAATACAAAAGAAAAGGTTCGATAGATTTCTATGTCCCACGCACAGTCCACTTGACGCAGAAGGTTTCTCAATAGTATCTATACCGTTGTTTCAGTTAATTTAAAGTCAAACTTAAAACGCCCCTTGAATTATTGGGCATAAACAAGCCACTAACTTATCTGTGATCATATTTTGTTGTTTAATGAAAGCTTCAGGTAATAATAAGGGCAGTGATCACATTGACAAAGATGATCACAACAATTATACAACGATAAATACATGTTAATTAAGTAGTCTAAATCTTAACTAATAACTTAATCATGAAATAGGGTATGGTTTTGCCATAAACTTTGCGAACTAAACACCAATCCCACGAACTTTCAGGTGAAGCTTCGATTTATAAGTCCAGCTCTTCCTTCCCCTCTCAAAACATCTAACCAAGACTACATTTTCACCGAAAGTTTTGCAGAAACATTAAAAGAGCCAAAGTCGTCAATAATTTAATAGGGACAAACATTTAGGAGAGACAGGCTGCGATCATTTCGGGAAACAAAGAAAGATGGGGGCAGTGCAGACGTGTAGAGCAGACTGGTATGGTTTGGTTGAAGATCTGTGTCTTCTGTTCTTAGGACACAGTTATATCCCTATTTACTATACTTCCCATCATATCATATGTGGTTCCTCCGGTATTCCAAGGATTTATGTTGTTTTCTATAGCTACCTAAGCTAGATGCTAGTTTGGAAACATGGTAAGGTTATCTCATATGTGGTTTTTATGTGTATTCTCAAAGTCCCCGGAGGTGACATTTTTGAAAGTGACAATTCTGCAAGGGATCAAGTGGGTGGTGAACTCATGACGTCCTTTTCTTGCACTTCAAATTAATTAACAAAATTTTAAGATGATAAGGTAAAGCCCTAAGTCTAGTTTATCTAAGTTATGTTCTATTAATTATTTTTACACCATGTATTATGTAACAAGGATAAGCATATCTTTGACTAAATATTTTTGCCAATCACACATTTAGAGATCTAAGCCTAAGGAGAAGAGTAATTGCTACCACAAACAAATACTCAAATAACATGTTTTATTTCCTTGTTTTAATAAGACAAAAATAAGTTTGACATATACAAACCATTTTTTATAGATTTACTCATTTCTAAATATTTTTTAAATTTAAAATTTTTGAAAAATATCTTATGATATTTGTTAGTTCTTAGATAATAGAAAATAAGGAGATTGAATTGCATATATTTATTTGTTAACTTAATGAATGATTTATCTATACTAATGAATAGTTATAATAAATTTATATAAGATAAAATAAACAGTGCAAAAATAAAAGAGAGCAAACAAAGAAAGAGAAAAATAGTTTATAATTATTCCATCAAACAACTTTTGACTTACCTTTTTTTCCCTAATTCGCTTGAGAGTTTATTGTAGTGTTATTCAATAGGCTTAGAGAAACATTTTGTACATATATCTTCTTTTTTAGTGAAGAAGAATCTTTTACGTATCTCTTTTGTCAAGGATGAAGAAGAACCCTAACAATTCAATTGCTCTATCGATTAATATCTCAATTACTCAAATGTAATACAAGAATTTATTTTATGATCACTTATTGCAATCAAGCTTCCTATCATGCTTATACACACATAAATGTAATGAAATCTTTTCAAAGGCTTCTAAAACTGTCTCAATACCACCAAAGATCTTTTTCACAACGCATATATGATCTGTTTATTCTTAAAACAACTAATTATGTCTGTCATGGATATAAATTAATCATAACAATGACTAGCAACAATGACATTGGTTGGCCAATGTATTGCATTTCTTGATCAATGTATCAACCGACATTCTAGTACAAACTTATGTTACACAAAATATCTATAAACATACTAGTTGACCAATATGTCATACTAATCGACTTAGTAGGTAAAAAATGCAGAAACTACTTTAAAACTCTAACATAAGTCAACCAAACATTCTAAAACAAGCTTTTTTTTTATTCTCAAGTTTTTCAAAGATTAAAACATATTTATTTGATAAAAAATTGATCCAAAAATATTTAAAAAGTTTTATTATAATTATTTTTATCATCAAGATTTTCTTTAAACTTAAACTAAATTTACTCTTGATTATGAACGATTTATGAATTTCAGTAAGAGAAAAAGGAAAGGTATAAGAAGAACTGGAGGAGATGATAAATAATGATATAACTTTACTTAAAATTATTGAAAGCATAACCCTTAATAGAAAACTTTGGCATACTAGGATACGAAAAAAAGAATTTCACATAAAGAGGTCCTTCATGTTCTTATAAGTGTTTAAGACATTTTCTTTTGAGTCTTATATTTTATATTTAGCTTAAACATTTAATATGTATAACTTCCCTCTTAATTATTTAGCCTAAACATTTTCTTACTTAGCCTGCATATTTTCTTATAATGGCTTGTTTAATTAATTTATTTACTTGTCTTTTTTCATGTTTATGTAGTTATTTACTTACTTTATCTCTTATTTGTATTCTTATATCGTATTCTAAATTTATTCCATTATTTATGATATTACCTATTTTAAATTATTATTTATACATATTTATCTATTTTATTTTATTTTTTATATTATATTATATTATATGTTTAATTAGTATTTTTCATATGAATTTATAACAAAAAATTCTCTACTAGTTAGAGGTAAATTTGTGTACTACTAGACTTTCCCAACCTCTGTGTATTAGTGAAACTTTCACCGGATTATTGTTATTATTGATGTTACATATAATGAAATGACCATCAAAATGACTAAGATAAGAATATATAAAGGATTGCAATATTTGTTTCACATGAAAGACTTCAATCTTTCTTGTTCTTGGTTTACTTGACTTGAATTACATTGAAGCTCTCTTAGATTGTATATATGCACTTCACTTTGCTCATTTTGTTCATCTTTTGAATGTTCAATTCATTTAATTGGCTTCTTAACTTATTTTACCTTTTCATTTAACTTGATCTTTCACATGTTGTATAATTTTATTATTATAGCTACTAATCTCACCAAAGTAAATTCATTAATAGCAATATATTATATTGTCATCAAAATTATTGATTAATACCTTAGTTGGTCAAATAATCTCCCTTTTATGATGATAAAACAATTGGTAAACTTTAGAAAAAAACAAATAACGTCAAATCAATATGTAATGCATGCTCCCCATCATGCAAGATCAAATTTTAATATCATCACTCTCTTATCTTTTTTTTGTCAATATTAAAAGATATATGATATATAAATAACTTTCATATCTCCCCCATTAAAAACTCTATCGCATGGGTAAAATACACGTGCAAATTATTTATCAAGAAATAAACAAATGAGCCTATATACCAATACAAAGATTAATATGTATTTGTCTTTCCCTAGGCATATGCAACAATACTTTTTACCTTTAATTGTATATGCCAAGTTAATATGCTAAAATTCCATTTGTATGAAAGTAAATGGTTACTCTCTTTTATCTAACAACAATAATCACCTTACTTGATTCAATAATTAGTTTCTTAATACTAATTGTAGGTTGAAGTTATTTGATATTGACTTACAAGGTAAATAAGTCAATATAATCTAGGTACCCATACAAACTTGGGCCCTTAAGGGTTAACTTTTGATTTCTTTTCAACCTATCTTCTAATGGATTCACTTAACAGGCATTGTTTTAAAAAAAATTTCTTTTTTGTATGCTTGTAAATCACCACAAAAATGATATCTCATGAAAATATTTGAAGTTATAGAGGACATATGAGCAAGACCTGTGAGAATATGGCACATATGCATTTTAAGTCTTCTTTGGATGTATGGTAAATATGTGCTCTCCTCTTGGATATATAGGGAACATTGAATGTCCTTCTTATATGATTATGAGGCCTAACATATGAATTAACAAAAGACATGTTTCTTTGTGCCCTATAAGAACTATGAATATGTGTAACACCCCACTCCCGAGTGACCCGAACCCGATATCATTGGTGATATCCGAGTCCGTGCCCCGCGAGGGTGGCGTACTACATCAGTCGATTAAAACTCAGTATAACATTTTCTCCTCTCTTTTTTTTGAACCATTCATTAACGCAGCATAAACAGTAAGAAACTTGAGCCCATGTTCACAATTAGTCATTTTCATTTATTACAGTCATCCAATAATAATTTACAATCAGTCAATGTGTAAAACAATAAAACCACAATGGGCTCATTATAAAT